>BCLF01000014.1:1466701-1513600 GCA_001602275.1 Zoysia japonica
GGCCTCCAGCCGCGCCGGCCGGCCGGCCGAGCCCAGCCTCGACCGTCCGATTTAAATCGAACGGTTCACGTCAACCCCCCCATTTTAAATCACAGCCGCCCGATCTAAATCCAAGCGTCCACAGTGAGCCACGTCGCCAAATAAACTCATCCATCCGATCCAGATCTGACATCCCACGTTGCGCCACGTCACCCAATTAATCAGATCCGTTAAATTTAAAATCAACGGCCTAGATTAATTCCCGAATTATAATTAAAAATAAATTAGATTTCTTATTGCGTCAGCACGACCTCAGCATGACGTCAGCATACCGATTTAATTAAAATTAATTAGATATTAGGTTAATTAATTTCGGATTTTTTTTATAATAATATAATCAATAATCTGAAGAAAAAAAAGAAAATTAATCAAAATAATTATTTAATAATTTAGTTTATAATAATTAATTAATAGTTATTTAATAAATAATAATATTAAGTAATTAATAATTAATTATGGCACTTTTACAGAAAAGCCCCTACACTTAATTTTAATTACAAATTAGTCCCTGCCGAAATGACAAATTTACATTTTAGCCCCTGAACTTTTTGATAATTACAATTTAATCCTCCAATAATTTTGTAAATTACATATTAGCCCCTGAACCTTATAAATGCTATAACTTTTGATCCGTAACTCCGATTTAAGCAAATAATATATCAAAACGATCGTAACAGAATAACCTATGCATTCATGACATCATCATACTGATTTTGTTCTGTTTTGTTGCATTGGTTGATTGTTTGTGTTCTTGTGCGTTAGGCGATTTCGTCCCGGAACTGCAGTTCGTTGAAGACTTCCAGCAACAAGAGTTCGAGGCCGCCGACTTTTACTCCCAAGAGCAGCAAGGCAAGTGTCCTTGACCATCTTGCGCTTATTTTTCAAAACATCTATCTTGTAGTTACATGCTTGTGTCAAATTGATTGCGTCCCTATTAGTAGGAATTTCTAGTCTTTCATATTATGCCTTGTCACCGTAGTTACTTATTGTTGGGTAGATCACATGCTTAGGTTGCTACTGTCGGGTTGGGTGTGTTAAATGGATCATTATACATGCTTCACGAGAATTAATGGGAGATTAATAGCAACTTGATAGTGATGATTTGGGGCGGTATGGTTGGTGTGGGACTGTGTGCAGGGTTACTGGCATTGTTCCTGAGTAAGTTATCTCCCCAAATCTAAGGACCGGTTCGTGGAGCGACCACCCATGTATCTCCGTACAACCACGATGCCAAGAATGGGCGCGACCTGGCGTAGTAAGTGATGAAAATCAGTTTTGTGCGTGCCAGCTGGTGGAGCGGAGAAAGCGGGTTACGCCTGGATCCGCCTGGAGCGAGATGTGTGGGGAAGGGAGGATTACTCCCGGGAACCATTCGGCACAAGAGGGGGGCCTCTCGGGTTCCGGTTAGTGCCCGACGGGTGAAACCTTAGTGGGCACGTACAAGCTGGCGGAAGTCATAGAAAAGCCTTATAGTGATCTCTTGGCCCTCACACCAAAGGAAGTGTGCGAGTGCGACGGCACGGGCATAATGGAGATTCTTTTAATCACCTGGCAACAAGAGATGAATTCACTACTCGTGAAGAAATTTGTACAACCTCTGCAAAGTGTAAAACTGTCTTGACAGCCGTGCTCACGGTCATGAGCATTGCATGGACCCTCACATGATTAGCGGGAATTAATGCTGGTATTGGTATTGGGTTGGATTGGTTAGTCACAGTGGGAGACTGTGATCTAAGTCTGTTACTTATTTTACGGTTCATAGGTACGGGATCTTTCACTTAGGAATTAGGTGCTTAATAGGAAGTGTGTGTCTCTAATGTGTGCTTTTATGCAATTAAAGCCTATATTGTCTGTTCCTTGATAATTGCCACATGTCATATGCTTCCCACACTTGCTGAGTACATCCGTACTCAACCTTGCCTTCATAATTGCTGCTCAGTAGAGGGAGAACTTTGGGAGAACTTTAAAGACCCTGGAGCCGACGTCTAGGCGAGCTATTCGGTCAACTGCCTGTGAAGCCCAGAAGCTTTCGTTTCGTTTCCGCTGTTTGGTTTGTAATTTGATAAGACTCTTAGTCTATTCTTGTAATAGTTAGTTATTTGAGACATTGTTCTATTTACCATTAATGAAGTCACTTTATGTATGAAACTTGTTCCTGGGCATACATAAAGGGTCATTCGGTTTTAATCACAAAACCGGGTGTGACAGATCTTGCGTAAACGACGTTCATCTAAACGTTGCTTGCCTCGACATCGCTTTCTTCGTTCTTCGCCTCACGGCGTTTTGGGTCACGATCCTTCCCGTGAGTGCTTCATGTTGCCCGCCAAAGCCGCAGAGGACGAAACCCTCAGCAAGGCAGCACATGACGATCCCTCTCCACACCTTCACGCTCTTACTGTAGTCGAGGACGCACTTCGACGCAAACTTGCGACCAGGGGCGACCCAAAGGGTAAGGGCGTCACCATGTCTAGTGGTGGTGCCCGAGCCCGAGCCCGCACTGCTTATCAGCAGATCATGGACGCTGGCACGCCTGCCTTTGAGACACCGTACGAGAATCTGGCAGCAGCGGCCTGTGTCCTTTACGAATCTCCCACACCCGACAACCCAATCCTCAAAGAGACTTACGAACGTCTCTGCGTCTACCTTAATAGCGCTTTACAACCACCTGAGCCATCTCTTCGTCAGGATTCTGAGGTACACAATTCCTACCAGCCGAGTGCTAACCATCAAAGTCCTGTTCCCGGCCATT
Source organism: Zoysia japonica (assembly GCA_001602275.1). Taxonomy (NCBI): domain Eukaryota; kingdom Viridiplantae; phylum Streptophyta; class Magnoliopsida; order Poales; family Poaceae; genus Zoysia; species Zoysia japonica. The sequence goes on from BCLF01000014.1 coordinate 1,469,490, forward strand.
GCCGTGGACGGACCGAGACGAGAAAGCCCGACCCCGCGGCCGCCAACATCCGCCGCCATTTGGGAGAGCATCGTGACGCCCGTCACACCATTGAAGCACGGAGGCAGGCCAGATGTGACCGCTACACCGACTCCAGCCACGACCGACCCCTCGAGCGACGTCCTCGACGGAACAGCTACAACGACGCTCGGAGCCTCAGCCCCGACGACATCGGACCCCGAGCGTTCGGGGCCCGCATCCGGAGAGCCGGCTTCCCCGACAAATTCCGTACTCCGACCAACATCATCCGGAACACTGGCGAAACAAATCCCGCCCACTGGCTTGAGGATTATCGCCTCACGTGCCGAGCCGACGGCGCGGACGACCTCTTCACCATCCAGTACCTGCCACTTTTTCGGTCCGACTCGGCCAGAGGCTGGCTCGAACATCTCCCGAGGGACAGCATCTACGACTGGGCCGACCTTCGTCACGCCTTCATCGGCAACTTCCAGGGGACTTATACCCGCCCGGGTAACTCCTGGGATTTGAAGAACTGTAAGCAAAAGCCCGACGAGCCCCTCCGAGACTACATTCAACGATTTTTGCGCAAACGAAACGAGCTGCCCAATATCAGCGACGCCGACGTCATCAACGCCTTCACTTGCGGCACGACATCCAAGACGCTCGTCCACAAACTAGGGTGTAAAAACCCTCGAACGGCGCATGCACTTCTCGACATCGCCACCACATTCGCCACCGGGAAGGAAACTGCTCAAGCCAACTTCAACCGAAAACAGGCCAAGGACAAGGAGAGGTCCAGGGCCAACCGAAGGAAGGACGATCGCCCCGACCGACGACCCGACCGACGGGATGGGAGCATGTCGAACAACAAGAAGCAGAAGAATCGCCGGCAAAACGAAGAGTTCGTCGGCGTCGCCGACCGACCGCCACGACCTTCAAAGAAGCCGGCCAACCACAACAACCACTTCGAAAAGATGCTCGACAAGACCTGCACCTACCATGCGACTCCCGTGACGCATACTCTACGAGACTGCAACCTCATGAAGGCCTTCTTCAAGGGGTACTTTCACCCTGACGCTCGTCCTCAGCAGAAGAAGCCCAACCCTCCGGCTCAGGAAGGAGAAAGTATCACCGACAGCACCTTCCCCGAGCCAGAAGACTGTTTGATTATCATTGGCGGGACGGTGGCCTACGAGTCACGTCGCCATGAGTCACGTGGCCATGAGAAGCAAACGTGGCAGGAGGTCAACGTGACCGCTCCCACTGTTCCTTCGTATCTAAAATGGTCGAAGGCTTCGATCACCTTCGACAAGTCCGATCACTCCGACCATGTTCCTCAACTCGAGCGCCTGCCCTTGGTGCTCGATCTGATAATCGACACCACCAGACTGTCCAAGGTCTTCGTGGATCGAAGCAGCGCCCTCAACATCCTCTAGATCGACACGTTCAATGCCATGAAGCTCTCGAGGTCCGACCTCCTCCTGAGCAACACTCCGTTTCATGTCGTCATCCCAGGAGGTAGCGCCGTCCCCCTGGGTCGGATCACGTTGCCGGTCCCCTTCGACGACCGCAACAACTTCAAGACGGAGAAGCTCACCTTCGAGGTGGTCGACTTCTCCGGAGTGTACCACGCCATCCTTGGCCCACCTGCCTACGCCGAGTTAATGACGATCCCCAACTACGTTTACCTCAAGCTCAAGATGCCAGGGCCCAAAGGCATCATTACTGTGGTCTCTCGCTTCAAACACGCTCTCGCGTGTGAGAAGAGCTACGAGCTGGCTATCACCCTTACGGGGCGGGCCCAGCTAGAGGAGATATGTCGATCACAGGTGTTCGCTGCGACACTCGACTCCAAGCCTGCCTTCTCCACTTCGTTCGAGCCCGCTGACGACTCCAAAGAGATCGCCCTCGACGACTCCGACATCTCCAAGAAAGCCAGAATCGAGACCGCGCTATCCAACGCATAGGAAAACACGCTCGTCAACATCCTCCGCCGATATCGGAACGTCTTCGCCTGGGCACCATCCGATATGCCAGGCATCCCGAAAGAGGTCGCCGAGCACTCTGCACATCGCTCCCGGCTCTCGACCGGTGAAGCAACGACTTCGACGCTTCGACGACGAGAAGCGCCGCGCCATCGGAGAAGAAATCACCAAGCTGCTCGATGCCAAGTTCGTCAAAGAGGTCTACCACCCAGAGTGGTTGGCCAATCCTGTAATGGTCAAAAAGAAAAATGGCAAATGGAGGATATGTGTTGATTACACAAGTCTCAACAAAGCATGCCCAAAGGACCCGTTTCCTTTGCCGCGCATAGATCAAGTGGTCGATTCCACCACAGAGTGCGAAACTCTCAGCTTCCTCGATGCGTACTCCGGGTACCATCAAATATCCATACGAGACTCCGATCAATCGGCCACATCATTCATCACACCCTTCGGTTCGTTCTGCTATGTCACCATGCCTTTCGGCCTCAAGAACGCCAGCGCCACGTACTAGCGCTGTATGCAGAAATGCTTTCACAGTCAACTAGAACAGAACCTGACGGTTTACATCGACGACATCGTCATCAAGACTCGGCAGGTGGCCGACCTCATCGAAGACCTGAAAGAGACCTTCATCAACCTCCGACGGTTCCACATCAAGCTCAACCCCGAGAAGTGCGTCATCGACGTCCCCTCCAGCAAGCTCCTCGGATTCGTCATCTCCGAGCGCGGCATCGAGATCAACCCAGAGAAGATCGTCGCCATCCGCAACCTCGGGCCCATCAGCAACATCAAGGATGTCCAGAAGCTAACTGAATGCCTGGCAGCTCTAAGCTGCTTCATCTCCAGACTGGGAGAGAAGGCCATGCCTTTCTACCGACTCCTCCGTAAGTCCGACCGCTTCTCCTAGACCCCCAAAGCCCAGGAAGCCTTTGAGCAATTAAAGACCATGCTGTCTTCCCCGCCAGTCCTAACTTCACCAGACTTCGACGAGCTGTTACTACTCTACATCTCCGCCACCACTAAAGTCGTCAGCACGGCCCTAGTCGTCGAGCGGTCGAAGGAGGGGCGGGCCTTGAAAGTCCAGCGACCCGTCTACTTCATCAGCGAAGTTCTCGCCGACGCCAAAACCAGATATACCCAAGTAGAAAAGCTACTTTATGCCATCCTTATCACAAGCCGTAAGCTTCGTCACTACTTCGACAGCCACTCTATTCGAGTGGTGACAAGCTTCCCCCTCGGAGAAATCATCAACGAGAAGGACGTGGTCGGGCGCGTCGCCACATGAGCGATGGAGCTCATGGGCCACGACATCACCTACGTGCCATGGCAAGCCATCAAGTCCCAAACCCTCACCGACTTCATCGCCGAGTGGTACGAGGCGCAGGAACCATCGGACTCCATCGACCTCGAGCACTAGACCATGTTCTTCGATGGGTCATGCCGACTCAAGGGCTCGAGGGCTGACGTCGTTCTCGTCTCCCCCAAAGGAGATAAATTTCGTTATGTTTCGCAGATTCACTTCCCGACCTCCAACAACGCCGCAGAATACAAGGCCCTGCTGCACGGCCTTCGCATGGCCATTACGCTCGAAGTCCGACGGCTTTACGTCAAAGGTGATTTCGAGCTCGTCGTCAACCAAGTCATGAAGGTGTCAAGCTACCGAGATTCAAAGATGGAGGCTTATTGCCAAGAGGTTCGCAAGCTCGAAGACAAGTTCGACGAGCTCGAACTTCATCACGTTCCACGCCGCGACAACGAAGCAGCCGACACCCTCGCCCCCATGGCCTCGGGACGAGATCCAGTCCCCGACGATGTCTTCCTCGAGGTCCTCACCAAGCTGACGATCAAGCTCAAGCACGACATCGCCGACTCCCACGCCGAGCCGGCAATCGGGGAGCAAGACCCAACCTTCGGGCTCGAGATCTTGGCCATCATCCCCGATTGGTCCCTGAGGATTTACGCGTATCTCCAGGACGGCACCTTGCCGTCCGACACTAACGAAGCCCGACGGATCGCGCGTCGAGCGAAAGCCTACACTCTCATCGACAACGAGCTCTACAAGCGCAGTCCCAGTGACGTCATCCAACACTACGTTCCTCAGACGGAGGGTCTACGTCTCCTCGACGACATTCACTCGAGAACCTGCGGACATCATGCCGCCCCGAGGACCCTCGTCGGCAAAGTATTTCGTCAAGGCTTTTACTGACCTACAGCAGTCTCGATGCGAAAAAGCTTGTACGGTCCTGCAGGGGCTGCCAGTTCTACACCTGCCAGACGTATCTACCGGTCCAGGAGCTGCAGACGATCCCGATCACCTGGCCGTTTGCAGTCTGGGGGCTCAAACGTTCTCAGGCCTTTTCGCAAAGCACCCGAGGGCTTTACTCATCTTTTTGTCGCGGTTGACAAGTTCACCAAGTGGATCGAAGCGAAGTCAACCCCCTGCATCAGTTCGGGTCGAGCTGTCGAGTTCATCTGCGACATCATTTTTCAATTCGGAGTCCCGAACTCCATCATCACCGATAACGGGACTCAATTCACCGGGAATGTTTTCCGAGAGTTCTGTGAAGAGCATCATATCAGACTCGACTTCGCCTCTGTCGCTCACCCGAAGACCAATGGGCAAGTGGAACGAGCCAACGGTATGGTACTTCAGGGGCTGAAGCCTCGGATCTACGACTGTGTCGAGCAGTCCGCTAGGCGATGGGCCCAACAGCTCCCGTCCGTGTTGTGAGGCCTGCGAACTACCCCCAACAGAACTACAAGATTCACTCCTTTCTTCATGGTGTTCAAAGCTGAAGCCGTTCTGCCAACCGACCTCGACTACGACTCCCAAAGGTCAGAGCCTATGACGAGCAGAAGTCGAAGGAGGCACGGCAAGACGCTCTAGACCAGCTGGACGAGACGCGTGACGTGATCATACTCCGGTCGGCCAAATACCAACAGAGCCTTCGACGACTACACGCTCGACGCGTTAAAGGACGGACCCTCATAGTCAACAACCTTGTGCTCAAGATAGTGCAAGACAGGCGAGATCACCACAAGTTGTCTCCTCCATGGGAAGGCCCATACGTGATCAAGCGAGTCTTAAAGCCTAGCACGTACAAACTGGCAACACAAGACGGCGCCGAGCTTGTTCACGCCTGGAATATTGAAAACTTGCGTCGTTTTTACGCATAATAAAGTTGTTTGATATCTCTTTATCTTAATCATATCTCATCCGCTAACTATGTCTTTGGCAGAGAAACTCAATCTGTTCGACTCCACTCCACTGCCCGAGGGCTATCATCAGAGTCTCACCCGAGGATCGAAACGACCGACCTAAGGATCCAAAGGCCCTGTGCCTCGTTAACATCAAACTTAGGCTCGACGCCTATTTCGTTTCTCGAGGGTCGACCCCCCGGCTCGTGATGCGTTGCACGAGTGATTCGGCCTAACTCTTGCGAACTATGAGTATCCTCGTTCAGAACAATCCTCGCGGCTAACGGTTCGACCCGGCGCCGGTGACGCTCTAAGGTCCGAATTCGACACTCGACCCTACGGGCTATACCCGACCCAGTCACCTGACCAACGCCCAATGGAACGCAAAGAACAATGCGAAACGCTTGATGTTAGAAAGAGTCAGAAACATTAACTCACATAACAAGTTTACAGGTACCATTACAAGCTACAAGTCAGAACAGTTAAAAAGGAGGCAGACGGCCGAAGCGCTCCTTCATCAGGGTCGGTCGGAGGAAGCAGCTGATGATCTCCTGCGCCTGAGGCTTGAAGTCTTCAAAAAGCCTCGCCGACGCTTCATCCAACGTACCCAAGGCGAAACCCTTGGCAATACGCCCGACGTCAGCATCGGAGTAATGGGACCGCAGGTGCGCCAACGTCAACGACGCCCCATCCCGCAAGGCGACGAGCAGCTCGGTGCGAATCAGCCTCGACAGCATCTCCAGCACTCGGGAAGCCTGATCCGCCGACGTGCTTAGATCTTGGGTGTCGTCGAACACCTGGTGCACCCAGCGCCCGTACCGACCACAGCAGCTTTCAGAGCTCCACGGACACACCTGCATCAAAAAAAAATTCAGGGACCAATTTCCTCAGCAAATTAACAAACTCATTTGTTACTTACTCTCGTGACTTGTGCGCAGCCTCAGTAGCCGACCGCTCGTTGGCTAGGTCCTGTCGAAGCTGAGCACTCGATGCTTCTAGCGAAGCAGACAGTTTTTGCACCATCGTCAGTTCCGCCATGTACTTCCTCACCTCAGCCTCCAGGACGCCGAGACGAACCTTCGAAGTATCACAGCTTTCCAGGGCGAGGCGGCACAGCTCTTTCGACCGCTCCAACGCGCCGTCGGCTGCTTCGTTGGCCTTCTCGGCTAAGCGTGTTCAGTCCTTCAGCTCCCGAATCTCCCGGGCGCTACAGCCGGCCCCCTCCTGGAGTTCTGCGCGGTCTAATGCGTCAGCAAGCAACAATAGAGTGAACTCTCTTGCTAGTTAATAAACTATAACACTACTTACTTGCACAGGTCTGGCGCAGCAACCCGACCTCCTCGCCGAGTCCTCTCGATCTGTAGCCGAGTGATCTCCATCTGGAGCTCCTGGCTACCTCTCTCGAAGCCCTTGGCGCGTCTTTCAGCATCCCCGAGGGCGAGGAGTCGGTCGGCGGCCAACTTCCTGGCCTTGTCCCGCTCGTTGCGGGTCCGCAAAAGCTCTCGACGAAACACCTCGACCTCCGACCGACCAAAATCTTGCGGAGGCTGGCGAAGCGCCCTCTCGAGGGTCCCCTGCGAAACCCCCCCCAATCAGGTTCACGTATACTTTCGAAAATTAGAAATATCAAAACTAACCTGGCAGAGCGTTCCATAGGGATCGACCATGGTCTCCTGGAACTCCTCCAGACATTCCTGGCCGCTCTGCATATGAGTGAGCGCCGAGGAGACCCATTTGCCCCCCGCGCACACTTGGTCATACAGAAACCTCCAAGAGTCCAAAGCGGCCTCATTGGAGGTCGAAGGACCAGGTTCCGGATTGCGACCTGTCGAAGTGGACGTAGAAGGATCCGACCTCCACCTCAAAGTCTGGGGCTGCCCCAAGTCCGCCCGTTGCGCAGAAGCCTGCACCGTCCCCACCAACGCTGTTGAAGTGGGTCCTGTGGTCGGCGGCAGGACAGTCACCACTGGCGTCGAAGGCTCCCTCGGAACCGACAATGCGCTCTCTCCCCTCGTCCCTGGGTCAGGGGACGACTCGGCCCGCCTGCTCTGGGGCACCGTCGTCTGCTCCCCGACTTCCACGTCCCTGGCGATAGGGCTCGAGGCAGTGGAACGCTGACCTCAGCCCAAGCGGCCGAGGGTTGTTCCTTTTCCCTCCCGGCTTCTTCGCCCGAGAATCCACCTTGACCGTGCTCGACCTCGATGCTCGGAAGCGACGCCATCTCTTCCACCCGCTCCTCCGTGGTCTCAGCCGTAGATGCCGTACGAGGAGGCGACGGTGAAGGGTGCGACGTCAGCCTTTCCTCGGACATGACCCTCACCGCTTGGGTTCGTGGTGCGCCGAGGGAAGGAGCCCTGCAAAGCATGATCAAAATCCTGGTCACTTCATAATATCAGGTAAAATATCCAATTAAATAAGAATACAGATACTCACCCGCTCGACACTCGCACGGAGAAGGGCAGGCTTCCGCCTAGCGAAGTTTGCCCGACCCCTCGCCCGACCCCAGCGACCGAAACACGAGGTCGGGGTGAGGGTGGAAGGACCGGATTCCTCCGTCCTTGACCTTTTTGCAGGGGGCCCCTCGGCCCTCTCCATCTCCCTTGCTCGCTGGCGACAAAGACGCTCCATAAACGGCACGTCGTCCGACGAGTCGGAGTCTGATAGAACGGCAGCCGAGACTGCCCGTGCCGAGCTCAAAGCTGGCACTTTCCCCGACACGGCTGCGGCTAGAGACCGTCGGGCTGGGGGAGGCGACAAGTCACCCCCAGTGAACGGAGACGACCAAGACTCAGAGGAGAACCCCTGAGTCGGAGCAGCGGCCGAAACGATCGGCGTAGCGACCGTAGAAGTCGACACCATGGCCGACGCCATCAAAGTAGCGACGACTCCAACCGGAGCAGTCGACGTCGCAGCAGGAGTCACGGGCGTCAGCTGCGCCGAGGGCCCAGCGACGGGCGTCTCGAGGCTGACCCCTCTGCCGAAGACTCAACACCCGACATTGCCAGGATGCCAACCTCTTCAACCGGCACCATCACAGGCGCCGGCGAGTGCGATGGAGGAACGCCCTCCTGCACGAACAAAGATAAGCGCTCCAATTTTGCAATATATATTATTCACTAATTAATGCAGGCAATATGGTTTACCATTCGACCCTCCTGATGCTCGACATCCAGAGGGGCCGGTCCCTCGCTCGCACCGACGAGAGCATCGCCTTTCGGCAGGCGTGAGAGGCGTTGCCTCACGCCATCCTCCGACAGCTCCGACTGGAGGATCTCCCGCATCGTGTCGAATCGCCCAGTGTAGTCGCACATGAGCCGAGCGCGGGGGCGGAGCGGCTGAGGGCGGCGGCGGACGAAGGTGTCAACAAGATGCGCCCCAGTCAACCCTGCGTCATCCAGCTCGGCCATCCGGACAAGCAGGTCTTCAATGTCAGCCTCTTGCGCGTCGCTGAGGCCGGCATTCCAAGAATCCAAGACCGCCGACGGTTCGAGGTCAAACGCCGATAGTTCGGGGGCGGTGTTCTCAATATAGAACCACCCCACGTGCCATCCCTTTAAGGAGTCCCTCAACGGTATGGTGACGTACTCCTGGCGATTGTTGCGCAGGCAAATCCCCGCGTCGCCGACGACGCAGACCACGCCGCCTTCCTTCTGAGGCTGCACGCGGAAGAAGTACCTCCACAAGTCGAAGTGAGGATCAATCCCCAAGTAGGCCTCGCACAGCGTGACGAAGGCCGAGATCTGAAGGATGCTGTTGGGGTTGAGATGATGAAGACGCACGCCGTAGTACTCCAGCAAGCCGCGGAAGAAGTTCGACGACGGCAACATCAACCCGTGCTCGTGAAACTCGACGAAGCTGACGATCTCGTTGGCGCGAGGCGACGGAACAACTTCGCGGTACGCTGAACGCCATCAGCCCGTATCCCTTGAAGGGAGCACTCCAAACCCCACTGAGGCAGTGAGGATGCTCTCCGAGATGATGGACGCTTTCCACTGGGAGGCCATGAAGACGAAGGCGAAGTCGGAGACGAAAATGAAAAGGAAGGTGAAGAGCAAGCGCAAGGAAGACGAAGGAGCACTACGCGAGGATTGGAAATTTCAAGATGACGAAGACCGAAGGACGAACCACCCCTTTTATAGAAGCTGACCCGCCGGTTCAACGTCGCTTGGTCGTCGACGCCCCGGACCGACATATCCACCCACACTCATTGACGAGTGGGCCCAAAAGTGCTATCAGTGGGCATTTGAACCTAAGCACACGGAAGAGCCCCGTCACCCAGACGCCGACAAGAGAGCCCACGAGCCGCCCTCAAAATTTGAACCGATGCGAAGAGGGCAGTTAATGCCTGGCAACCGCACTCCTGGCGGGATGTGCGCGCCGCGAACCGTCGCACTTCGCTGGCCGTGCGATGGGCCAATCCAACCGTCCAGAGCAACCGGCAGTTACAATTTCAAGATGCTGCATCCGACGTCCATCTGGAGGCAGCGAAGCCGTCCGATCGTTGGAGTCGCAACCAACGAACCGTCGATAACACCGTGAACCGATTCACAGTCGGGACAGACGAGAGGTTGGGCGAACCCCCGACCGGTTCGACAGTTGCCGAGAACGCTGATCATGGGAAGATCGGTCAGACCAATCCACCCTAGGCGTTATGCCGATCATGAGCAAAGACCGACCAGACCGGTCCTATCTAGGCAATCTTCCTGGCATCACGCTAATGACGAAGATTAGCCTCCGACCGATCTCAACGGTCGAGAATTCCCTCCACCCACGACGCTTCAGCCCACGACCGACCCTTCGGGTCCCTCGAGGGCTCGAGGGTTACGCTCTACGGGCGCACTCGCGCGCCCCCATAGGATCAACCATCAGCGAGTGATAGTCGGCACGACGCTTCAGCCCACGACCGACTCTTCGGGTCCCTCGAGGGCTCGAAGGCTACGCCCTACGGGCGCGCGAGCGCGCCCTCGTAGGATCAACCATCAGCGAGTGATGATCGGCACGACGCTTCAGTCCAACACCGCCTCAACAGAGGTCGCAAGCGACGCAGGACTCGGGGGCTACTGTCGGGATAGTATACCCCGGGTACCTACGGATCAACTTCTACAACGCGGCCCACCTATGGACCGCGGCCCAACGGCCCATCAAGGACTTCGCAAAGGCAGCCCGGCCTCAGCGGTCGAGAAGCCTCGTCAAGACCCAGAGACAGAGGAGTAATCGTTCCGACCCCCAGGGGTCGGGACCCGAGCTATCGGGATCCTAGCGGTCGGGACTCGCCCGCCAACCGCTGGGAAGCAGTTATCAGCCCAACAGATACCCCAACTCAGAATCCCCAGCAATGTGCAGTTACGCGAAGGAGATAAGCGTTCTGGAAGATTCCGCAACTACCCGGTCGAGCAAGAAACAACCCTCCAGACGATAAAACTGAGCAATAAAGCAACCATGTTCCTTCTCAGAGAACAATAGTACGAACGGGAGGTGCCAATCGTCTGGCCCAAACGCCAGGGGGCATGACCCTCTGGGAACCGCGCCCTACCTGTCAAGGGGTCATCCGCTTCCGTAGGCGGCAAAATACTTAAAACATGGTCCGATCACTCCAACTATGATTCGGTCAAAGCAACCCAGGTTCAGCCTTATATAAAGGGCACTCGGGCAACAGAGAAGACAAGAGAAAAACACGAAAAGACACGGCATAGAAGACACCTAGAGCAATAGTGATAAGTACCACCTCTTAACCATTCCCATCACGCGAGCTAGAGACTCGGATCCATCCGGAGCCCTTCTGCATTGTACTTTTGAGTTTTTGAGATTCATACGATCGATCTCTCGCCCCTTGACGTAGGGTATTACGCCTCGAGGCGGCCCTAACCATGTTAAACTTTGAGTCTCGTCTGTAGGCTAGGCCATTCGATTCCGAAAACGCACGATCTCCCGTCCGATCGTATAAATTTACTGTGCCGATGTACGACAAGTTTGATCTCACTTTAATGAAAAACAAAAGAGTTTAACCACTGTGGAAGATGCTTTATCATTAGTTAGTAAGCACTAGGTCATAAAAGGAATAGTAATGAATATGCAAGCGTAGATGAAGCATGTTGTGCTATGTAAACTATATAAGGTATTTTACTAGCATCATATTGAACTATAGGATGAAAGATCCATCATCAAGGGATACAATCAATGAAGTTTTCCCTTACCACATTATTTCTTGTTATATTTTTTTTCAAGCACTGCTTCTAAAATAAATTCTGTACTGATAAATCAGGATAACAATTGTATAAAGTTCCATCTTTTTAGGAAGTCTAATTTTTTCACGCCCAAAATATCCCATTAGTATTATCCATGTTTTTTCTGGATCACCACCACTGGTGTGGAAAAAAGGGTGGTCTGTTAAGCCCATGCAGTGAGTAAAAGTTCAAGAAAGAGGTAATAACTCAACCTGGTGCGCATTCATGACATTGGTAGTTAGGATGAAAGCTTTTCCGAATTCACACCCTTGTTCCAAAGCCATATTCTGCTCGCTGAAGAGGAAAGCTAGTTACGTTTACCTGGATAGAGGATAAAAAAAGGTACCAAATCATTGATTTATCATCATCGTTTAACCTGATACTGCTTCAGCAATTTAAAAGTCTTCTGCTATAGCTACTGGAGGGATTAGAGTACGATCTGCAGACCCGTGGAGGCATCATTTGAAACAAAGAGAAACAGTAGACACAAAGGAGAAGGAGCAAATCAAGCACCCTTTATTATCCATGAGAAAAGAGTGTACCAATCACTTTTTTTTAGACCATACTTCTTTTTTTATGGAACGAAATAAGACTGGAAGCATACAAGAGGCAGTTTTTTTTTTTTGAAAAAGAAGTGGCAGAAAATTTTCTCCACTGATTTACTTGCACTGCAATAGGCCTTTCTTTGATTTATATTGAAATAGCCACCTTGCTTATTCATCAAACGGAAACACGGAAATAGCCACCTTGCCATATTTACTCTCTTTTGCAACTTAGGTCACCAGCGCACATTGGATATATTGTACAAGCACATATTTAGTAGTAAGTGGTATAAACTTCTTGTTTGTTCATCTATATCCGCTTCTTTATTAATGATATGCCCCCTCCACTTACTGCACGCAAACTAAGTTTCCTGATATGCTCACCCCCCCCCCCCCCCCCCCCCCGCCTACTTTTCAGGTTTCACTTGCCACCTAAATAAATGTTCACCATATGATTAGAATGACCACTCTTGTGTCAGAAAAAAAAACCCGGGAAACATACCACATGAAAACATACTCACCATACATTTAGAATGACCATTCCTTTTTGACAATCTGTCTACCCGAATAAGTAAACGTAGCTACAGCACATTGTCTTAAAAAAAAAAGACATTGCACGTAAAGTTGTCAATTTCATATTCATTCTATGTTTGCCTCAAACAATACAACTGTATGGCAAACAAAATATTTGTGCACCTGTACAGTTCAGACATAGACATGGTTTGAGGATCGAAATGACATTAGTTTCACTCAGTGGAAGAATGCATGATCACTAACCAGATGTCCGATCTGATATTGGACAATATTTGTAAGTATTTCAAAGTTCTTATTTCCATCAGGGGATGTGGTTAAGACCTTAAAGAAACTTGACAGTGCATCATTCTCTCTCAGTATGTACAGAGAGATACCATACTTTGACCGAGGGGCAAATCAAACTACATAAGAGAGTCCAAATTTGGAGCAGAGTTCAATTGTTGAAAGATGCTATTAGAACGGCAGCAGTTATAACATTAATCTCAGTACACAGAACCAAGGTCCAGGTATGGCACTTACTTTATGATTTTCCATGACAAGGCACCTGGTGCTACCTCTCTTGATGCATTCAGTGTCATATCTGCAATCAGTGGAGAAAAGTAGGCATGCAATGTAAAACTGCTAATTGATTCCGTGCTTGTCATCACCAGCAGATGCAAACAAAGCACCATCCGTACTACAGCAAATAGCTCTAATAGCAAGTAGAAAATTCTTTATCTCTCTATCCCTGATAAGCAAGTGAATTGCACTGAACAAAGTTAACTATTGGCATAATCTCTGTCTCATAAAATTTATCTCTCATTACCATGAAAAATCAAGCTCTAATATACAACAATTGCTCCACAGGATTAGCAATGAGGCCCAGCACAGAAACAGCACAATGGGTCGAATTCTAAAAAAATCTACCAACACTACAACTCAAATGCAACATCCGTTGTCCATCAGAATGTGATCCAGGAAGGGTATTACTTGAGATCCAACAAGTGGAGGTCGAGACTGATGGTAATGCGACGGATTGGCCTTTTGGGTGGGCGGCAACGAGCGCCGGCGCGTCGATGGCGTCCTCCCGCATAGGCTGACGTGGGGGTGAGGGTGGGATGGGGGATGACGGCGATTGAACTTCCCTAGCGGAGAGCTCGTCGTCGCCGGATCCGAAGGTGGGGTCGAGGACGCCGGAGCGGCAGCCAGGCCGGGGGGAGGGAGATGGCTTCCGTGGGCGTCGGGGATGGCGGACCGGAGGCAGGGAAGACGGATCCAGCAGCAGGGGGGCCAGATCCAGCTGCCTCGACGGCGAGCCGTCGATTGCCGACCGACAGGTTGCCCGACGGGTCTGGTGGGGACGGGGACCTTGAGCACCAGGCCGAGGAAGGGTTGAGCGGCGAGCCGGCGAGGATGGGGACGCCGGCGTAGGGAGGAGGCGGCGAGGACCGGGTCGACTGGATGCGTGGGTCGGGGCGTGGATCGGCTACCGTAAGCCTTTTATTGCAATCATTTGCAGTAAAGCGATCCACCGTCGCTTTTCATCCACGGTGCTGTTTTGTTTGGGCACAAAAATGTTCAGGTCTATCCATCGTAAGAGCGAGCGAGGTGAGGAAAAAAAGAGTGAAACTATATCACAAATAGGAAAATTGCATGAATGTTAGTGATTTAAAATTAGATTCCCTATTATTTTCACTATCAATTTCTGTAAATCATATTAGGCTCTATTTGAAATACAAAAATAAAAAAAATACAGTTCCTTAAAAAAACGCATGAGCAGAAAAAAAAACGTACCTACATGTTAGAAACTTACGTTTAAATTACATTAATAAACGTTACAAACTCAAAACTCAGAGGTTATCTACACGAAAAGCTCGACAAGAGAAAACTAATGAAAAACCGTTAAGAAATTTGAGATAACTTCCTTGAATTTCTAAAGATTAAGAGTTCAAAATTGAATTCAATTTTAAATTATAAGACTAAATATTACAAACTCAGAACTCAGAGAAACTCGGAGGGCAGCTACAAAAAAAAAACTCGATGAGACAAAATTAACTGAACAACTTTGTAAAAACTTGAGGAAACTCTCTTAAATTTATAAATATTAACAATTCAATATTAAATTACAAATTATGAAACTAAATGTTCTAAACTCAGAACTCAGAGGGTATCTACACAAAGAACTCGATAAGACGAAATTAAAGGAATAACTTTAAAAACTTTGGGAACTTATTTGAATTTTTTAAGATTAATTGTTTAAAAATTATAAAACTGAGATTAGAAAAAGAGAATGATTGAGCAACTAATTTAATTTATATACTATAAATAGTGATAATATAGTTTCTAAAAATTTAATTACTGCTCCTGAGTCTTTTTTAATTTCCATTTCAAAACAGGTCAATATGATTCACAGAAATTTGGTAGTAAAAATAATAAGCGATCTAATTTTAAATCACTAACATACATGCAGTTTTTTAACTGTAATACTTGTCCGGATTTATAAGTGGTTTTAGAATTGGGGCACATAAATTAAATTAAAAAGAATAAAAAAGTTGGGATGTACTGAAAGAGAGAGAATAGAAAAGTACTGTGAGGAGAGAAAATGTATTAAAAAATAAGAATAATTTATAATTTAAAAAAATTTATTAAGTTTAAAATAACTTATAATTTAGAATGGAGAAAGTATAATTATACTCTATTTTTTCTGCACCGCTTGTCCTTGTGATGGGTAGATCTGAGCTTTCCTGTGATCAGACGAAACAGCACCGTAGGATGGAAAGCGACGGTGGATCCAGCTTACTGCAAGCGCTCGCAGTAAAATGCCTTACCGTAAAGGGGGTGTGTGATATTTTCGATTTTTGAACCGCAAAGGGGGTCAGGCCTATCTTGCGCCTACCATGTCCTGTCGTAGTACATTTTAGTGCCGCTATGTTCCATGGAACAACATTGCACGAATCTCAGCACACAGACCAACGGTGGATGCTTCCATCGTATGCACGGATGTCATTAGAAAATCCATTCTCCCTTGTTTGCTCGTTCGTGCCCGATTACGCTGGTTCGAGCGTCTAGCGCGCCGTGTTTTTGGAGAACGTAGTAGCTACTTGTCGCTAGAGGTTCCGATCCGCAGCCGTGGGATGCAACGGAATTGGTTTCATCAGCTCGCCCGTCGATGCCCTAACGCAATCTTCGTGGCGTTTTGTAGCGGCGGCGTGCGACGCACGCCCGGTGTAGTAGGGCGGCGCTTGCACCACTACGTGCGGCGCGTGCGGGTAGTGCTGTCGGCCACATAAGTTTCTGATATTTCACGGGACAGGGATAGGTGCGTCGTCGCAGCCTTTTTTAGGAGCAAGAAATGTAAAATAAGCCAAGGATAGAGCTAGCGATAAAAAAGTTTAACCTCTTTACCCACAACAGAAATGTTTAATATGGTTATATAGTCTACTAGTGTTGGCCGGCGCCGTATTAGTTATGTATGAGATTGAATAATAATACAAGTAAAAACAAGCCCCGACTGAAATGTGCATACAAGCAGTTCCTTTAACAAAACATGCTGCTGGTCAAACGTTTCGTACATTCTTTGTGAAATTCCAGTGCGAGAAATAGGCCGTCGGAAGACCAACAGAAACAGCACATTACGGTCCGACGGCTTCAGTGTGCAGTTATTAGATAATCACTCGTTTTATGTTGTTGATATATATATTATATAAATATATTGTATATATATATATATACATTTCTTATATGTGAATATTATTTATTATATATTTGTATATGTAAATATATATCTATATATATTATATATTATACATATATATATAACATGTATATTATATATTATATATATAACATGTACTCCTTTCTTTTTTTTTATTGTCGTCATTGACTTTTAAATTCAACTTTGACTATTTGTTTATTTAAAAAAATTTCTTGAATGTGTAAAATTTTAAGTTGTGGTTCAAGCTATATCAAACTATATGAATTTTTTTCAAATTTTTTTGAATAAAACGAATGGTCAAAGTTGAATTTAAAAGTCAACGACGACAATAAAAAAAGAACGGAGAGAGTATATAATATATATCGTGTATAATATTTATACATATATATAATATATATTATATATTTATATATGTAAATATATATAATATATTATATATACATATATAATATATATTATACATATATACTCCAATATAACATGTATATAATATATATTGTGTATAACATATATTATATATGTATATATATATACATATATAATATATGTTATACACAATATATATTATATACATGTTATATTGGAGTATATAATATATATGGGCAGCGCTATTTCACTCCCTGGGTGTGATTCAATAAATCACTCCCCCCACCCCCATCCGGACCAGCCTATGGACTACCTGGTTCTGCCCAATTTTGATGTCTGCCGGATTTTGCTCCTAGGGAGTGCCCTGCATGCATGTCTGCCGGAATTTGCTCCCAGGGAGTGCACTGCATGCATGGCTTAATCCCAGGGAGCGCTGCCCCCTGCCTAATCCGACGGCAACCCTGCATGCAGCTAATTAAGTAATCAATGCCATTCTTATTCTCCGTCCTTTAATTACCTACCATATGCATCAATCCATTTTATTATGCATGCCCTAGTAAATATAGTTCAGAAGTATTTTTTTATAATACATTTCCCTATGTTTTTGCGACCTCAATCCAACATGACCGTAAATAATTAAGTCAGATCACAAAAGCTAGCATTTTCATGACCATAAAGTGTTTGATACATTTTACGACCATATGTCGATATTATTATTTATCTGAAACTAATTATACGATTACAGGATCTAGTAATTTTGGATAAATTCACGCTTTGATTGCAGAAAAAAATCAAGTAGGTTTCCTAATCACAATAATTCATCTTCACTTATTACTATGATTAATTGCAAATTCACAGTATGTCTAATAGCAAAAAGTTATTTGCAGTTATGAAGAGAACAAAATCTTAGCACATTTAATAAAAAATTGGCTTTCAAAACTACTCTAGATAATCGCAAAATCTTCTTACATTTAATCGCAAATATTATATTGTCTTACATGTATTCGCAAAAACTCATAGTGTAGATGAATTATGCTTTGAGAAAAATTCTGTCATTTATGCATGAAATGTAACAATGGTTTATGAGGGAAGCTTTTGCTTTGACAGTTTAATGTGTGAGAACTCCAGCTAATTCTAATATTTGAGTATGTATTTCTGCAGCTCATGTTTAATCGTAAAAATATGTTAGTCATAAAATATTTTCAGTGAATGACTTGATTTCAGCCATACCGACCAGCCACGTACGCATGCATGCATTTACTTTGAACGCCTTCACCAAATAGGAAACCCCCCCGCTACTTATGTCCACCGTGAATGCATGCTCAGCTCTTAATTTCCTCTACTTTCAATTCCAATTTATCCAAGAGCGTGCACCAGGATGGCAAGCTATGATTTATTTCCAAATCTCATGACCTTACATTTCAAATGATCCAAACCATATGACCGTGAAATCTCTTATGGCAAAGAACATGTGTTCAATCATAAAATTCTTCTTGACTACAAAAATTTTAAAAAATGTAGTATTTGTGATGCAAGAATTGGTTCGTCCAGACCACCACACAGCAGTCCAACCCAAGACATGCATGCACGAGACTTAGATTTCCTTCCACCGACGATTCAGCTACCAAATTGTGGAGTCATTAAATAAAGGGAAGGTTACAGGATTTTATATGTTCTGATTTTGTAGAGCATCTGTAGATTTTCTCACAGCACAAAAACCAACCATGCTTGATCATAAAAAAGTACTGTCAAATATTTTTGGCAGCATGTGTAAAAAACGATCATGGTCATCAAGCAAGTCTTTGAGTAAAAACTGTACCCCTTGGAGTATAAAAATCGTACGGGTGTGAGCAAAAATTCTTTTGAAATTTGGTGACTTTAATTAGCTCATTTGACGGTAATAGTCTTGTTTGATCGTAAAAATTAAATAGTTTACTCGCAAATTTTGTGGTCATACTACATAAATGGAATTTTATGATCCTATTAATTACTCGTCTCATAAAATATTATGGTTGCATAAATATACTTTTACATTTACATAAACAAACTTTTGTGGTCATATGAACTTGTGACAGCAAAACATTATGGTTGCAGAATGGAGGCTTGTAAATTTGATGGCATTGGTTGTCAAAATCTGATTGTGTTTGATCACATAAAGTTCTGCCCCTGTTTATAAATTTCCTATAGTCTGAGCACAACAAAATCCTTGAATATTTGTGATTGATTTCACCACGCCTTCATGTATAAAAACTATTCTTTCATGCAGAGATGTTAATTTATATAAAAAAACTAGCTACTTAAATCACAAAATCTAAGTTAGCCACTATTTCATCTGGTCGTGATGTGCCTTTCTTGAGGGTAGTGGTTGCGTCCTTCATGCCTGAAATTTACGTAGATAAAGGAGGAATATAACTTTTTGTGCTCCTATCATATGAAAATTGCAATAATAAAATAAGAGTAAATAATATTTGGAATTTGAACAACTAGTGTACCTGGGGTTTGGGTGCATTGTGTTCAGCAACCTGATGTTGAAATGTGTAAAATGATTGTTCAACGGTCTATCATGTCGCTCGTTCAGAGCTCCTAGGTGTCCAGATAAAATCTCACGCATACTAGGAACATCATTCAAAGGAACTTGTGGCTTCACGTCAGGTTCTGCACCAAAGCTCCATAGCAAATGCTGTACTTGCTCTTGAACTGACATGAAAAAATACAGTTAATATGCGTCAAAAGAAATTTAAAACACAAGAGGAATTGACGTGGATAAAACCATATGTCTCTACGATCGTGATACAAACAGCCGCCGTGCTGTCGTCGCCGCCGCCGAGTTGCTGAGCAACAAACGCCGGAGATCACCCAAGTTTTGGAACAGCCGGAGGAATCGCCATGGTACTGCCGCTGGAAATTTTGATGAGGGAAAGCAAAAGCAGATGACATCTCTCCATGCGAGAGCAAATCACGTCAGTTACCAAATATATTTTTATGAGAGCAAATCACGCTGTAAGATGGAAAGTTAATAAATGAGAGCAAATCACGCTTACATGGAATGCACACTCTTGATGGGTGGTGCGCCGGCAGACCTCTGCATCGTTTTAGTAACACAAGGTGGTTAGAGAGTGCTTTACTATATCACACTCTGAGAGTGACATAGGATACCTATATATAACAAAGTCACGTCGTTGAGATGCGGGCGCAAGTCGCGCACCGGCGTAGCTTCGAAGCCCTTTAGAAAAGGTTTTGCCCACTACGAGTGGGTGCCTGGCTTCTTCTGCCTGCGTGTGAGTGGGGTGGGGATAGTAAAAGTTTTTTACATGGGGACGGATGTGCGGGGGCCTTCTCCTTCAGCTGCTACAAGGGCCCCCTCTGCAAAAAAACTGATCATCGCGGGGCGCCGTCCATTTTGAAGATCCACGCGCGGTGAGTTAACCCCGTATATCCGTGCCTGCTCACAAAATCCATTCACGGGGTGGGGATGTGGGCTGGACGGCCGGCTCGTTCGTCCATGGGGTTGAGTGGAACACGCTGTCACAGGCCCGCTCCATATAGCTGGCCAACGGGTTGTGTCCGAATAAGCTTTAATACTGTCTTTGCACATATTTATGTAGTTTAAACTGTCACATTTATCAGATCAACAATCTAGATTGATTCGAGTTTTTTTTATTTTTTTAATGGAAGACCTACTTTTCATTCTCACTATTTATAGCATCGTCACATACAGTCCAGCTTTTCTCTTGTGTCGAGCTAGCATGACACAAGCTTCATCAGGCTTGTGCCCTCTCGAGGTGACTGGTACGGCTCATTAAATAATTAGGTTGTGCCGTGTTGGTCTGTGAGTCGCCAGCTTAAGTCTAAGCACGACCTTGATGTTTTTAGACGGGTCATGCCGTGCCGATAGACTCGATGGGTCGTGCCATGTTGTACTAAGTCCGAAGCTAAAAAAAATTTTAAAAAATAATGAAAACTAGTTATATAATACTTAAAATATTAAATTTTAAATATAAATTGATCAAATTACATTTATTTAATGTTGAATCTCTACTACTTAGTATTAATTTTCTAGATGTAGTATATACTAAAGATTTTGATGTAAGGCTCTATCTTCAACCCCACCGCCTCTCCTCACATCGTAGCTAACAATGCTGGCTCACCATGCTGCCCTCTATATAACTTGAAAATGAGCAAAATGTGAGGCCACCGTAATTTGAACTGGAACCTTAGTGATGGGAACTGACATAGCTAACCACTTCATCTTACTTTTTTGTCTGTTTACCATTAAAAACTAAAACCTATTAATACCAAACTAATATCGGGCGCATGCCAGGCCTCATGCTTGATCTTTGACCCAGTCACGATCCGTGCCGTGTCAAAATGGGCAGGCCGAAAGCATTTAACATGACCCATATACCCAGCTATACCCATCAATGTAGTCGCCCTTCGCCCTCTCCTCCCTATGCTGGTGCATTGTCCTCCCCTCGCCTCGTCCACCAAGCCTCGATTCCGTCGGCAGCACTGACGTCCCCACATCCGCCGCTCTCGTCGCCCTCCGCGGCGCCCCTTGCGGGCCGATTGCTCTTCCGATCCGTAGTTACCATCGCGGGAACACAAGCGACAAAAGACGGAGCGGAGCAGGGAAGATGAATAGATTTGGTGCCAAAGAAAAAATGCCTTTTCTCCACGCCAGATCCGAAGCCGCCGTCGATCAAGGACGACGTGACTCTACAACGCTGCTCTGCTCGTCGCTACGGCCTCGTAGCACACATCTAAGCTGTTGCCTCACGAAGCGACATTGAGGCCGTGTTCAGGGCTCTCAGCGAATTGACGATCTTTTTGTAGTTGTCTCGGCTGGAAAATAAATAATCCTGGGAGAAAATCGGAATATGATTTTGGAATTTTAGAAATAGGCTTCAAATCGTGGACCGTGATGGGCCGTTGCGCTGTCGTTGCAGTCACTTTTAGAACTTGCAGGCTCAGCTCGCGTGAACAAAAGAGAGGAAGAAAGAAAGAACCCGCCACGAAACTGGACGAGCAGTCCACTGGGCCGAAGCCCAATTATCAGCGTGCCAACCAGCGCCCTCGGAGACCCAACGGGCCCATCCTCTCATCCGCCTTCTTCCCTCGCCCGCGCAGAGCGCCCCTCGCTTTTGCGCAGTGCCGCCTTCGTCCCCGCGCACTGCGCCCCCTCCTAAGTCTAACCCAATTCCACTGTGACTCCCGCTACTGAGTCGGTTGCCACGGACAGCTGGGTCCAGCCTGTCATCCCGGTGCTCGGGTATGTATAAAACGGGCAACGGGCAAGTTCCCGCTCAAGTTCGAGAGAGAGAGTAGCGATGGCCGGGCCGACGCACCTCACCGCGGAGAAGATCGCCGCGGTCAAGGAGGTCTTCAACCTCTTCGACAAGAACGGGGACGGTACGTAGTACGGGCGAGGCGCGCGCCGCCTTCGCGAGCCCCCTCCTTGTGGTTCTTCGTCCGTCAAGCCCCGTTTTCTCTTTGCTTTCTCGCAAATTTGTTACTGCGATCGCATTGCTCGATCTGATGATGCCGCGATTCAAGGTTTTTGGATACCGCGACGTGGATGATTCGGGTGATTGTTTTGGGGTGTCCTCGGCTCGGTCTGCATTTCTGTTTGTTTGGCTAGACAGGAAAATCCGCGAAGGATTCCGGATGTGTTTTGCTTGTTCTCGCGGAAAATTCGATGTCATGTGCGCATTTAAAGAAATTTCATAGGTGTCTGTGCAGATGTCGTGACGGAGTTCATCGAGGGGCTGGTGGAGACCTACCCGGGCCTTCAGTACCTTGATGGGTTCCCTCAGGTGAATTTTGATGCCTGTGAACAAGCTGGATTGGTTTTAATGTGCATTTTGTGACGAGTTTCTTCGGGGATTTGTGCAGATTAAGTTTGTTATCCGTGCAGATGTAGTTCGTGGTGCCTATGATAAGGTTGCTGTCATATCTGGTACATTTCTGCTTTGCTTTGATTGAACTGTGCTTCTGTTTGGGATACGGTGTATTGTACATCTAGTCCGGAAATAATTTTTATTTCAAATTATTGTAATTCGCATTAATTGATTGCAATGTTACTAGGATTGCTTCAGTGTGCTTGTTACTGTTCCACTACAATGGGCCGGGTCTAATTTATATATGCTCAATTTAAACAACCTTTCATAAATGTTGACTTGGCGATAGGTTTTTCTCTGTGACCAACCCTATATCCTTTTTAAGCAATTTGAGGACACTAAGTTTGTATAATAATATAGTATAATTAAGTTCGTCCTAGAAATGGTTTCTGAAACCTTAGAACACAATGTATTTCCTGCAAACAGGGAATGTCGCGTGTCATAGCAGTGCCAAAGAAAACGGAATGCCACTTTTCCTTGCGTTTGTTGGCAAATCATGGCCCTCGCAGGGAGGTTGTTTTGCTGTTCGATGTTTACATACTGATATCCCATCATACTCTACTTTTGGGCAATCTTAATATTGTTGAGTTTATTGTAGTTGTTTAGGGAAAAAAATGGGTCTGGACAATCCATTATTCAAGTTGTATTTTATTTGACTGCCATATTGTAACTGCTTATTCTGGCATCTTGATTTTTGCTTAGGTGGTGGAAGTGGTCACGAACCGGCCCATGCTGGATTTGTTGGGCCAGGGATGTTGACTGCCGCTGCTTCTGGAGATGTCTTTGCTTCTCCACCTGTTGATTCAGTTTTAGCTGTATGTGTTTTCTTATAAAACTTTGTCAAGCTGTTCTCCTTGCTAAACCATTCTAGCTTATATTCCAACTGCATATTCTGATTGTAGGCTATTCGAGCTGTAACAGGTCCCATGGGATGCCTTCTGATAGTAAAGGTATTCTTCGAAATATAATAATCTTGAGAAAATAGGGAGCACCAAACATGTCTTCAAGATTGTGCTGTCTTGCTTATCTGATACTTAGGATTAGTCACTGTTTATGAGCACTGACACACATTGACAAAAAACTGGGATGATATTCTAAAAAACTAGCATATTGCATATTGTGCCGTAATTTTCTAAGGGTTGTAATCATGGTATGTAACATTTATGTAGTTCCAGATTACTGGTTTTCTCCCCTACTAAAACCAATTATCAAGTTGCTGTTTGTGAAAATAGCCCTGATAAGATACTCAAAAACGAATTGAAAAGGCTGCCTTGAGATTTTTAATAGTATCTGCTGATCCCATTACGATGATGATGGCACTACCTCATACCTCCACTCATTCAATGAAGTGCATACTATGCACATATTTTCAGGAAAAGTAACCCTCATGAGTGCTATTTTGGATACCGATGCATACTTGATGCATTAGTGCTGGCATTTTCTTTCAACCCTTTGTTCTGTAGCTCTAGTTCCTCTTCAACTTTACCAATGAAGGTATTGTGTGAATCAATCATTTGCAAGGATGTGTCCTTCTAATCTTCAGTTGTTGAATATTTGCAGAACTACACCGGTGACAGACTTAATTTTGGATTAGCAGTTAAGCAAGCAAAATCTGAAGGCTACAAGATTGAGGTTGGAAATCATACAAGCATATAATAACTTACTATTCTGATCAAAGTGCAGCATTTAACTATCCTATCGCAGATGGTTATTGTCGGGGATGACTGCGCCCTTCCACCACCTCGGGGAATAGCTGGCAGAAGAGGCTTAGCTGGAACAATTCTTGTGCATAAGGTATTCTACTTGTTTTAGCCCTTTGTTCTCCATAATATCTTTCTTGTTCTTCTCAGTTGTTGTCATGCTTTTGGTTTTTTTTTTTCATGATGACCTGAGAAAATAGTCTTCCTTTCAAGCAGACAACTTTTTAATCATGCAAGCATCCTTTTTCATCTAATTTCACCAGCCTTCACTATGTACCCAGAACATTCTTTTAGGTATGTGCTAAATGTGGCTTTAGAAAAAGCTAAATAGTATATAGTATAGTTATAGTAATCTGAACAATACCATGCTTTTCTATAGGGGTAAAATTTTGTCTGATTGAACCAAACTTTTTTCCAGCTTCACTTGTAAAGGGTGATACTATGAGTGATGCTTAATATATATATCTTTTCTTCTAAGAAACATTCCATGCTGAACATACTCTGGGTGTCAACATTTTTTGGTGCTTAACTCGAAGGAAACAATGCTCTTGTAATTATTTTATTTTATGTTATGCTTTGAAGGCATAAGTTAGCTTTTATTTCACAGGTTGCTGGTGCTGCTGCAGATGCTGGTTTATCTCTTGCAGATGTTGCAGCAGAAGCAAAACATCCATCTGAGGTCGTGGGTACAATGGGAGTTGCACTTTCTATATGCACATTGCCTGGACAAGTAGCATCTAATCGTTTGGGTCCAAAGCAAATGGAGCTTGGCCTTGGAATTGTAAATGAAAGCCTTATCAATTGCCATTCCTAGTTTCCTATATATCACTTAAATAAAGAAATGGGCAAGCCTGGTGCATGTAGCTCCCCACTTTCGCAGGGTTGGGAGAAGGGTTTGACCACTTTGGGTCTTTTGTACGCAGCTTTTTCATACATTATATATCACTTAAATAAACTGTATTAGAATATAGTTAGTTTTTATGTATGCTTGAGAATTGGAATAGAAGGTGAGAGCGCAATTCACATGCCAGAACCTTGATTTTCAGTTTCCCATCTTTCACCCTTTTCTATTTGGTTTACTTTTGCCCTTTCTCTCGCATTTTTCTTCCTTTCTATATTCCTTTTTTTTTTGTTCTTTTTATCCTTGTGCTTTGGCTCTTGTGGGTTTCATCTCGAGCCTACCCTAACTTACTTGAGACTAAAAGGCTTTGTTGTTGTTGTATCATTGTTGCTTGAGGAATTTAAATTAGCAATTTTCCAAAATAAAAAGAATATTTTTATTTTGCAGCATGGAGAACCTGGGGTTGCTGTTGCTGATCTACAGCCAGTTGATGTAGTGGTAGAGCATGTTCTTAAGCAGATATTATCACAGGTAAGTTTCTTATTTGCAAACTTTTACCTTAATGTCTTTTTTTTTCCTCCATTCTTTGAACAGAATATAAATTTTGATTTGTCCTAACTGTACTGCCACATATATATTATAGTTTTTCTATCATCACCCTCTGTTATTTTTGGCACTATGTTTTCCATTATTCCTCAAGTGTAATATAAGCTCTGCTTAGGTTGAGATATCTCAGTTTGAAAGGTAGAAACCTAGGCTTAATTTAACTGAAATGTAATACTGGACCATCATAGTATGAAATAAAGGGAAGGGACTTATTCAGTCCTCTCCTTCGATGTTTTTTTTCACTGTTATGCGTCTGAAACACACAATTATGTAAGAATACTTTCTACTATTAATCCTTGTGATCTTACATCTTTGCAGGAAACACAGTATCTTCCTCTCACAAGAGGGAGCAATGCTGTTATCCTAATCAATGGGTAATTACATATCTGGCCATATCCCTTGCTGTATGAGTTGAATGAGAGGAGCTGAAACAAACAAAAAACCTTTCTTATGCGTTCATACCGCAAACCGTATATGTCCACAGTAGTTGGATGATTTTACTACTTTCAGTATTATGGTCTGATCTGAGGTGCATAGCTATTCAACCTTTGTCTTGGTTTATATTGAATAGATGTGAGGACCATTTTTTTTTTACTGAATAACAGGAGAAGAAAAAAAAAACTGGTCCCTTGCACGCACCGCCACCTAACTCCTGACCGATCCATGAGTGTTGTTTAGTGAAAGATTCCAAATCCTTTTCATGCTGATTACACAAAAAATGGCTCTGCATAGAAAGGTGTCATATTGAAATCCTCTGTACTCAGTCCATACTGTTGTGCCGAGGGTATTTATTCAGAATGTCTGAAAAGCTGACTTCAAGAGGCCTTTATTCTGCTACTCGGATAGCCTAGGTATTGCTTCAATGGTTTGTAGGACTGAGTGTGACAGAGCATATAAGCCTGTTCTCCAAATCACAGAGTTGCATTCTCAATGTGTTTTTCTTTCCGACAATTCTTGTTTACCAATGTTTTTCATACTTCATCTGTATATCTATTTCCTTTATCTGCATCCCTTGCTCTGAGTCTGAGTTGAGTTCTATCTGCTACTTTGTGTTTGATCCCATGTTTTTGATCCCATGTTTTTGATGTATAGATTGGGTGCTACTCCTATCATTGAACTTATGATCGCAGCAAGGAAAGCTGTTCCGGAGTTACAACTGGAGTATGGGATTGCTGTTGACAGCGTATACACTGGCTTGCTTATGACTTCACTTGATATGGCTGGTTAGTTCTTAAAACAATGATATGTATATGCTTTTAAGGTGTACTGCTTATTTCTTTTCTTTGATCACACATGCTAGTTAGATATATGCCATTACAAATTTTGCAAAGTTTGAAATATGCCATCCATGTATCACTTACAAGAGAGGCTCTACAAGTGTATGACACATGGGTCCGAATGGCATATTTTAAATTTTGTAAAATTGTAATGATATATACCAAATTAATCCTATTTTTTAAATCAAGCCCACCCCCTTAACAAGGACCACAAATTGTCTATAGCATGCCTCATGTGCTATGTGAGTAGTTGATTTATGGTAATTTCTTACCTTCTGTTGTCAACCAACTTTCTCAATAACTAGACAAAATTATGTTTCTATTTTCAGGATTCTCTATAACAATTATGAAGTCGGACGAAAACATTTTGCAGAGACTTGATGCTCCCACTGAAGCTCCGGCTTGGCCTGTTGGTTCTGAAGGTATCTCTCTTCATAATGGAATGCTAGTTGATTTATCATTTGGTACCGAGAATTCTTAGGTAGTAAGGCAGCAGGACTTTGTTTTGCTTTCTGTTTTACTGCTGACTTTGCTTCGTTTAGTAAACTATAAAATAGGCCATATAAAACACTTGATGTTCTTCACCACATAAATTATGTTGCTTTGAAGCTATTAGCTACTTCGTATTTGGTGTATAGGTAGGATTGGTTTCGCATTCATATTGGAAAAGACTTTCTGATAATCAATTTTCTGAACTTATTTTGGTTGTAGGAAATCGACCACCAGCAAAATTTCCTGTTCCTGTGCCACCATCTCCTTCAATGAAGGATGATGAGGTACAATGAATTCTTGGAATTTTTATCATGTTTTCTTTGCTAAGGTTATCTGACTTAGAGAACCAGTGGGAATGGATAACATGGGGGCAAAAATTAGAGATCTGATGCCATTGATCCTTTTGTGATGTTTCTTCATCATACAGGCATGTTCATGGCCGTCACTTGCCACTTTCAGTTTCCCAGTTATGATGAATCTATGATTGCTTTGCAGATTCTTACTCAACCTCAAGAGTTAAGCACACAAGGGTCTATTTTGGGGGCTGCTATTGAAGCGGGCACTAAAGAAATTATCAAAATCAAAGACAGCCTAAATGAATGGGACAGTAAAGTTGGTGACGGTGACTGTGGAACAACAGTAAGTTGCATACTTTCAATGCTTATCCGAATGCCTTTTTGTTTTTGATGAAATATTTTACTGATGTATTTTCAGACGTATAGAGGTGCTGCATCTATTCTTGAAGATATGAAAAAGTGGTAAGTTAGAATGTATTATTTATAATTTACTCCCTCCGTTCTTAAATTGATGTCGCCGTTGACTTTTACAATCAACTCTGACCTTTCGTCTTATTCAAAGTTTTTTTTGATAAATATGGAACAAGTAGAATCTTGTATGATATCTGCACCTGGCTTTGCTCTTTATTTTCCTACTGACAATATGATTCCTGTGGATCTGAACTTGTATTTCCTGATATTCTCTAGGAATGACATACTCTGCAGTGCTGCATATGGTAGCTTGAAGCAAAAAACAACAATTACCACAATTGAATGTAAGAAATGTGATCGGTATGACTGCCCTGGACAATTTTCATGAAATTGACAAGCTAAGCAAGATATGTTTCTTTCTACAGGGTCTAACGCTCTGGAGGCATCTGTTACTGCTGTTAGCAAATATGGTGGTGCCAGTGAAGGCTACCGTACAATGCTGGATGCCTTAATTCCTGCTTGTACTGTACTGAAACAGGTTACTTGCATCCACTCGCTCTTGATGCACTGTATTATCCATATTCCATAGGTTATCTACTTATCTGATGAAGTTACCTTGGCAAACAGAGGCTCAAGGCTGGGGATGATCCTTTGACTGCCTTTATCACTTCTTCTGAAGCAGCCTCAGCTGGTGCTGAATCAACTAAACAGATGCAAGCAAAGGTACACTTCATATTGATTGGCTTTGTGCAACTGCATCTTTGTTACACCAGAACTATTCCCCTTTTACAAACACTGTTAATTTGTGAAACAGGAAGATTCTCTATTATCGTTTGAAAGGGGCAATCATGATGTTGACTGTATAAGGGTGAGATTTTTGCTTCAAACTCCATCATACATCACCCATGATTCTTCTGTTCAAATTCAAGAAATTTTTGCTTCAAACTCAACCTTCATCTTCTCCCACTGTTTGGTTTTTCTGCAAAGACTACATCATGTAGCTTCTATTCACCTTCTTTGTCAATGGTCCCTACTTGCTTCATACATTCACCATCCAGATGCGCAGCTCTTTCTTCAACTGCAAGTTTTGACAATGTAATAGTTTCAAGCTGAAGGTTCAGTGCAGAGGCTTCAGCTTCAGCTTTGTTCCCAACCTAGCATGAGCAACCACCCCTTGAGCTTGAAGTGGCTCCTGCAAAATGTCCTCCTCTTAGGGCAGCTAATAAAGCTTCTAAAATAATATTGAAAATATAAGATTCTATACTGGATTAGAATCCTTATTCTACAACAGTCAAGGTTTTAAGATAAATGATCATAGAGCAAACATGGCATATTCATTTGGTTCTACTTGCTATGCCTCTGGAAATATGTTTTTTATTTGTGCTGACAATTTATTTATCAATTATTTACAGAACACTGTTACATTGAATTTGGATGGAAATCCAAAAGAAGTTTTAAAAAGGTATATTCAGTCCATCGCCCATCTCAGATTGTGGTTTGTGAAACAAGGACTAAGTTTTGATTTAAGTTCAAGATTAGGATATGAGAAGCTTGTCCACGTTGTTCCAAGAGGTGGAAGCTTCTTTTTCATTCTGAAATATGAAGATAAGTCTGTAACATTAGTCATTGATGCTCGCGGGGCTTGGTTGGAAGGTGGTGCTGGCTCTAAATCTATCTTTCAATTTCGCCGAAGAGATGAGCAGCGCTACATCAGACATCAGTACACCATTATACTGAAAAATAAAGGTGAATACACAAGACAAAGGGCTGGTGAAGTACCACTCGGAGCCGAGCCACTAATCGAACTGGTTTCTATTCTCCATGGATTCGATGGTACAAATGAAACTGAGGAGAGAGTTTCTGCTAATCTTTTAACAGCAGTGCAGAATATTTTGGAGCCAATGAAGTTCAATAGTATATATGATGTAGTCTGTCAGACAATAGAAAGTGGGTCGACCACAACATTAAACAAAGAAGACCCCCATCTGGCCATTGAAATCAAAAGGTGGGGAAAAGCTGCCGTGTATGCTGGGAATAAACTACTTAAAAGAATGCCTGATTCTGATTCAGCAATGGAAGTTCCCCAATTTGCAAAATGGGGATTGAAGCATGTCCAGACAATTGATGATCTCCTTGGGAGGGTATTCATTATGCCTAGATCATTTATACCAAAATCCTTGAAGGGCCAGCAGCAGCCATTTGATCCTACCATTTGGAGCCCTACTGATCCTGGAGTCGGAGATTCCTTTCCCCTTGAGAATTTGTATAAAAAAATAACAGAAGAGCTCCATTCTGGACATAAGAATTGGCAGCACATGAAATTCATTGAGGATCACAAGAAGTATTTCAGTAACAGAGCTGGTGGGAAACCCTGCCATCAGGCCTTAAAGTTTCTGGATCAAAAGAAGCAGTGTACGCCGTATTCATCAGTGTGGAAGTCCAGTTTGCCCGTCCAGGGACGAGCTCTCACAGCATTACGCTATGCTTCTGGTTTTCTAAGAAGGGTCCATAAATAGGTAATCGAATGTTACTGCTCTGAAGATAAGCTATTACTTAGTAGCTGCAAAATCCAGAGGAGAGGCTTTGCTTTCCTTGTGCCACCATTATTCCTCTGTATAGTCTGTGGTGGCGCTCTCATGGCTGCCGGACCTATTGTGAATGAGGCAGGAAAAGCACATGTGTAGTGACAATTCTTTACCCCCTTTGTTAGTTCTTACATCCCTTAGGTTCATTTGTCTGACGATGATAATCTGACGAGGTAACCTGATTCTAAAACTGCAACCACTTATGTAGTGTGTTAGTTTGCGGTATCTAGCAATGACATAGTAGTAATACTAGATTTTATCTGTGGAAGTACTCCGCCTGGTTTTAGATAGTTGAGATTGGACAGTACAAATTTGAACTAACCAACATCAACAATTTAAACTCTGGGGGAGAAAAGGACAGGATTATCCATGTCGTTAGCAATCCGTTGGATTTTTTGTATCTGAAACGTTTATGATATTGTGAATAGCTTTTCTGTGATTGCGCCATCTACTGCTTCTGAATCTTGTCAGTGTATCCATTGTTTTTTGAAAATTGTGGAGGCTAAATAATCCCATTGCACTGTGTTGGTGTTCAGTTTTGGTTCGTGAGTTGGTGCTTATATGTTCTAGGTGTCAGTATAAGAATGTGGACATTTGGGAATGAAATTACCACACAAGCAGGAGCAAGGGGAATGAATGTTAGATTCTTCTGGCAGTCGTCAGGTATTTTAAGTATAATACTATGAACTTCAGATATTTTAAACCAATCAAAACAGAATAGTTGTGAGGGGACATTAATCACAAACAAAACAAACAAAGGACATTAAGCAAATGGAATAGAATAGATATACACATGTAACATATAAAATGCTTGCAAAGGTCTTCTAAAAACTCTGAATACGCCGCGGGCTTTATCTCATTAAAATTTTGCAAGGAATGAATGCTTGATGGCATCAATAAGTACTTCGCATAAAAATACCAATGATGCATTCTGCAGTTACAGCAAACAAAATCAATTGAAATTTGTTTGAAACTGATAGAAGAACCATACTGGAAGAAATATTGTCATGTTGAACTTACAATAAGAAAACTGTCAAACTATGGCCCCTCTGCTTCCAAGATATTTTGAGCAAGTACAAAAACAAGAAAGGCTGTGATGTGAAATCTCTCAATGATGTTTGCAGATTTTAAAGTTAAACCAAATAGTTAGGATCTTTATAACAATCATTACCAAATGTGAAAAAGAAGCTAGAAGTGGGGGGAAAACAAATTTGAAATATTTAAACGTAGGGCATCATGGTAACTGGATGTAGAGAAGGTTCTTAAATATATTTTTGCCATCAAAAGAAGGGCAGGCGAGGTGCAGTGCATCTGTGTGCTTTAAGTCCTGGTTTCAAATCAGCCTCCTTGCAGTGTAAGTATGATGAAGGTTCTCTAGATATTTCCTTCACCAGAACCCACAATATGTGGAGCTTTTAGCACTGGGTACACCCTTAATTTTTGCCACCAAACAAGCTTCTAAGTGTAATAACACAGTTCTCGGAACATGAATGGATATCCAGAATAATGCAGATATGGAAAATGAAAAATACACTCACCATAATATACCAAATTATGGAGGTTCTCTTTGCTGACATGCTTAAATACATTGCTTTTTATCTCAGCAAAATTGATAGATACCAACAGAGCCAACAATGCATTGTTGTGGGCAATGATACATGTTGACAAGGTGATAGCCTGAGCTAAGAGAACAAAAGAATGGACAACTTGTTAAGGAATTCCAATATAGATTGAAAAACATCAATTAGCAGCGGTAGCAACAAGTTAAGTAAACCCAAATCAGTGGATAAATATGAACTACAGTCAAAGGAAAATTATATATTAAGAAAGTATGGATGTAACTATATTAACCAATGGTGAATGATAATAACATTAGGTAATGCAGTTTCCAGGAAAGAGTATCAAATGCAAGAACAGTGAATGATATGACAAATCAAGCTAATATCTGTCACAAACAAGAACCAATTGTGTGTGGATTATCAAAAAATATAGTGGTTATCCATTCCTGTAAGAAAAAAAAAACAAGATGAAAACCAACCTATCATTTTCAAAGAGGCAACTTGTCACACCCCAAATTTCCCAATTTGGGGATGTGAACTTTTCTTCACCAAAATAAAGTAAAATTTCAAATTATTTAAATAATTTTAATTACTATTGGTTTGTTCTCAATTTTAAAAGTATTCAAGATTTCCTTGAAAATAAAGATTTAAATGTTTTTGTCTAATATTATCTTACTTTAATAAAATGATTTTGTATTTATCTTAAAACCAATCTTATTTGATAAAAAAAATAATAAAGAGGTGTTTTCCCTAAATTTGATTTTTGAAAATATGTCTTTAAAACATAATTTTATTGTGAACTTTGTTTCTAGTTGGAAACTTTCAAATGAAGTAAAATGAATCTATCTCAAATTATTTCAATGTTTTGGAAATAATCCTGTAAAATGATTTTTGGTATTTAGAAGCAAGTTTTATTTGATTTACAAAAAAAAGAGGGTGCTTTCTCACAATTTTAATTTTCGAAAAGATATCTTGAAAGTATGATTTTTATTATAAAATTTTGTTTTATTTGAAAAGGTTTCAATGAACGTTTGAAATTAATTTATCTCAAATACTTTCAAATATATTCTTCTTGTTTCAAAATAAAATAATTGGATAAAATAAATTATAATCAATGAAATAAACAAAAGGAAAGAAAAGAGGTTTTCCCGAATTTTGGATTCTAGAAACAGATGTCGTAAAATATGTTTTTATTTGAAATGGTTCAAATAAAGTGAAATGCATTTATCCCAAAATATTTCAAATTAATCCTCTCATTTTCAACTAATCTAATTATAATAATAATAAAGTATTAAAAGTGAATAAGAAAAGAAGTAGAAAGGAAATAAGAAAAAGAAAAGACTAAAAAAAAATCCCCGCGGCCCACCTAGCCCACCGCAGCCCAAGCCCCGCCATGACCCCCTTCTCCCTCCGTCGCTCTAACCGACAGCCCGGCCCCGCTTGTCATCCCCTTCCTCCGGCCGCCTCCGCAACAGCCACGCGCGCCGCCCCAATTTTGTTTTTCCAATCTCCGCAGGATTCCTCCCCTAATCCCGTGCCATAACTTCCCCGAGTTGGCCGCACCTATATCCCCTATAAATCTCCCACGAAACCGCGCCGCTCGGCCCTCTCTCTCCTCGACAAAACCCGAAAACCTTGCCGCCTGTCACGCCGCCCCTTGGAACCGCCCCGGCCACCACCGACCTCGTGCCGGCCTTCCCTGCTCGCCGCCGCCCCTGCCAGGCCGATTTCCGCCCCCAACCGGTTCTTGGACGTTGCCCTCGCCACCGCCGAAGATCGCCACCAGCACGTCGCCGTCGCGCCCCCATCTCCTGCGTCCCCCGGTCTCGCTCGAGCCCGTGGTGAGAATCCCCACCTTGTCCTCTCTATTTCCCCTTATTTCCGTCGAGAACCCGCCACTAGAGCACTGGGGACCGAGCTCACCCAATTAACCTTGAAATCAAAGGCCTAAATCTATGCCACGTCACCCAATTAACCTCATCCATCCGATTCAAATCGAAAGGTCAAGGTCAACTAATCCATGTGTTTCTTTCAATCCAATCCATCCGATCTAGATCCGACGTCCCAAATTAATCCATGAGTTTCCAATAACAAAACAAATACTCAACAAACTTCTAAAATATCTCTTTCCCTTTATATTCCCCACCATCCCCTCAACTCCCCACGTCCTCCTCCAACCCCCCCCCCCTCATATTTCTCTCTTTCCAGCAAATCGCGACCAGCCACCCTGCTCTGATTTTGATCGACGTTCCCGGAGATTTACCCAACCAAATTGCACCAAATTTTGTCAGCAGGTGCATCTTGATGTCCTCTACATATCTAAAAATCATAACCATTGGAGTTCGGTAGCTTTCGGGATCTACATCGCAATGACTGCTGCTCCCTGATCTAGATCTGTTCAACGCGTGGATCGGTAATCTCTTCCTTGTTTTCCTCAATTTCGGCCATCCCCTTGATGAAACTCTTATACCATGTTGTGTTCCAGAAAGTCCCCTTTTCAACCTCCAAAGGATTTGCCAAGATTCCTCACGGTTCCACCAAGAACGTGATTTACTCATCGACTACCGCTGCAAAACAAATACCAGATCCAATTCATCGATCTGCTTTTCAAGTTAAATCTAGTTCAAACTATCATGTCTCCATTGTGTTCCAGAAAATTTCATATGTTTTTGTTTAAACACTTTCTTAAATCTTGCAGTCAATCATCGGGAACGCGCATGTCTTTGCAATGCTGTTTGTGCGCAACCAGACATGTTGCCTCCGTTCATCTCTTGTTATCATCTAATACCTTGAAGTTTCCCTGTTGTAGTATAATCCTTTGAGTCCCTCAACCTTGTTATCACTCCATAATGACTTTTCAATATTGCATATGATTCTTAGTTTTGGTTGCTTGATTGTTTGGTTGTCGGTTGTTGCACGCTTAGACAAATACGCTTCGGATCCGCTTGCGAGGACCTCAAGAATCAGAATTCCAAGATCATTGAGCAGCAACACAATTACAAAGGAAGTGTCCTTGACCATCTTGTGCCTAAATTTCAAAACATCTATCTTGTAGTTTGCATGCTTATGCTAAATTGACTGCGTAACTATTAATAGCAATACCTTAATTTTTACATTATGTCTTGTCGCCTTAGTTTATTTTACTGTTGGGTAGATCACATGCTTAACTTGCTACTGTCGGGTTGGGTGTATTTAAATGGATCATTATACATGTTTCACGAGGATTAATGGGAGATTAATAGCAAATTGGATAGTGATGATTTGGGCGATATGGTTAGTGTAGGACTGTGTGCGGGGTTAACAGCACTGTCTCTTGGTAAGTTATCTTCTCAAATCTAAGGACCGGTTCGTACAGCCACGATGCCAAGAATGGACGCGGCCTAGCGTAGTAAGTGATGAAAACCAGTTCTGTGCGTGCCAAACGGTGGAGCGAGGAAAGCGGGTTACGCCTGGATTCGCCTGAAGAGAGATGTGTGAGAAAGGGAGGGTTACTCTCGAAAACCATTCGGCACAAGAGGGGGCATCTCGGGTTTTCGGTTAGTGCCCGATGGGTGAAACTTTAGTGGGCACGTACAAACTGGTGGAAGTCATGAAAAAGTCTTGAAGTGATCTCTTGACCCTCACACCAAAGAAAGTGTGCGAGTGCTCGGCCAGCACAGGCGTAATGGAGATTCTTGAGTCCACCTGGAAACAGAGGATAAAATCACTTTTCGTGGGGAATTGTGTACAACCTCTGCAGAGTTAAAACTGTCATGATAGCCGTGCTCACGGTCACGAGCATTGCATGGACCCTCACATGATTAGTGGGATTTTGATATGGTTTAGTTGGTGAGCACAGTGGTAGACTGATTAGTTCTGATGTTGGTGCTGCAGCCGGGTAGGCTGTAAGCATGTTGGTTTATAGATGCAATGTCTTTCACTTAGTAAATAGATGCTTAATAAAAAGTCTCTATTATGTACGTTTATGCAAAAGAACCATATGTTGTCTTTGACTTGTTTGTTACCACATGTCATCTTTTTTCACACTTGCTGAGTACATTATGTACTCAACTTTGCCTTTATCAATGTTGCTCAGTAAAAAGCAAAGTTTAAGAGAATGTTGAAGACACAAGAGTGAAAGTTTAGGTTTGCCGTCTCTCCGGTCGACTGCCTGTGGAAGCTGCGCTACGCTTGTTTTTCTTTTTCGCTGCAATTCGATAATCGTTTTAATTCTCTTTATTCGTGACATTGTTCTGTTTTACCATTAATGAAGTCACTTTATGTGTGAAACTTGATTTCTGGGTACACATAAAGGGTCACTTGATTTTAGCTTTAAAACCGGGTGTGACACTTAGGGCTAGAACTACAAAACATCCATAATATGATAAATCAGCAGCATTCGGCCGAAGAAACTGTCTGTCACAAATACAAGAGATGAATAGAATCAATCCATGTGACCACCGTAGGAAAAAAAAAAAGCTGATTAAAAATTTCTCATCTAAAACCTCCTATCCAGTAAGCAGCCCTAGCAATGGATGAAAAAATATCTCATCAAAAACCTCCTATCCAGTAAGCAGCGCTAGCAACGGATGATAAAACACATTAACTGGAAGATGGACATGAATTAAATATGAGTTGTCTCAGCAAAGTATGCTTCGTGAAAAAGTGCCACTGTATAGGCTAAGCAAATAGTGGAGACATGCATATTGCTCCTGAAATAGATCAAAGACTTAATAGGGACAAATCCCGAACTATGCATTTGAAAACTGAGACCCAGTTCACCATAGAATCTATTTATATTCACACTATCAGCATATAAGAAATAAATCATCCTTGTATGTCTCAACATATATATTGAAGCTCTCTTCAGACAGCTTAACATTCAATATAAAGTAGTGACAGAGAAAAGCTACAGCAAGACAGCAAAGGGGCTTCAGAGCAACTGGGAGGATGTAAACATGTGTCGCTCTAAATGTAAGCAGCAATTTCCAATTTAGATAGAAAATTTTAAGATACCCTACACCCACTCCAGCCAGTCAATTCAGATGTTTTTACTGACAAAGTTTGATTTAAAATACTAAATGAAAAATGCAACTCTTCTGAATAAAAAAAGAAATGTTATGATCAGCTCATTTCAAACTTGTTTCAGGCACCTGAAACATAAAAATCTAGTATGCGATAGAATTAAAAGCAGACCTTTTTTTCAGCACACGCCAGATAGTAACGGCGATTCGTGCAGGCATAATTAGCTGCAGCAATTATACAGAAAGGAGTCCAAACAGACAAAGAATCCTGCAGCAATTAGCTGCAGCATTTTATCACAATTAAACATCAACAAATAAAGATATGCATTGTAATTCTAAAACATTATAAAAATATTGGATGCTGCAAAATCCGTTCTAACCATATGTCCAATATCACATCAGAATATGAAGTAACCAATTCAAATTACTTGAAAACATAAAATATAAGTCCTACAGTTTCAAAAAAATAAAAAAAGAGACCTCAAACTTAGGAACGACTTAGCTGAGCAAGATGAAGTTATTGGGACAAATTTTGAATTAGATAACGACATCTAGTTAATAGATGCAGATTTCACAGCTACTGAGCTTGCTTACATAGTGAAGAAAAATAAAAGTTCTCTGCCTCCTCAGCAGAAGGAAACCCAGAAGCACGTTATTACTTTAATGGTTGTTGTAGATTCTAATTTCAGGCAGTTCAATACTTAAATTAACAGCATGAATCCAAATCGAGACAAGTTACCAAATACAATTGTAATTAACACATCATAAAGCAGAGTAAACACACATAGTATACACAATGTGCTTAGCTGATTTCCGATAAAACGTTCAATTTGCACCACCCAAAGTTGATCGGTCCCATCTTGGTACTGATCTTGGTACCCGAAGTTGATCAGCAGTGCAGCACGTTTATTTAGCTTTTCAATGCCTTTTCAATCTTGCATTAGTTTAATCTGTAGTCTATACAAGACAATATAAAAACTTGGGACAATATGCCTGCAGCCTGCTCTATCCCTTGCTAATTTATTCATATTACTTGTTTCAGATATCAGCATTGCTTGAACTTTTTATATCTGATCTGTTCTCTTGTGAGGATGGATAGGAAAGGAAACAGTAAGAAGATCAAAATGAAAGGCACGTATTGCAAGTACCAACTTGATATAAAATTGTCAATCTATTTCTTTAATTGTTTTCTATAGGCTATATGATTTGGTTTATTGCAGATTTGAGGAGCTATTGGTCTAGTGGCAGCAGCTCAAACCCAGGGGGAGGTATAAATATGTCAGTGGAAGGTCATACTGAAAATGCCATGTCAGCTGAAACAGGGGAAGATCATACTGAAAATTCTATGGCAGCCAGAGAAGTGGAACAAGATAATGAAAATGACATGGTAGATGAGTTGGGAGAGGTGGAAGTTGGAAGAGATACAGAAGCTGAAGGTATGTATAACTCCGTTTAGCATGGATCACATTATTACTGATCCAGGACTTCGTATTCCAATTGATCAATTTGCCATCGATATTAGATCTGAAGTTAGGAGAGCTTTCCTAGCAAAAGGTGCAACTCAACTAATTGGTCATAAGTATCCATGATCAAAGGGGAACAGATGCTTTAAAGAACAATGGTTTAAGAAATATAACTGGCTGGAATATAGTATAGAGAAGGATAAGGCTGGCTTATTGCTTTTATTGTTATCTTTTTAAGCATGATCGTATGGATGACAAATTTGGTTATGATGCCTTTACAAAACTGGGGTTCAATACTTAGAAGAATGCATACAAGGCACTTCGAAAACATGTTGGACGAAGCCAATCAAGCCATAATCAATGTAGGACAGCATATGAAGATTTTGATAACCGAAGAGCAAGCTTGAACCACAAAGTTACAGTTAACAAAAAAGATGCAGCGGAAGTATGAAACTCGTTTGGAGACATCTTTGGGTATTGTAAGTCTTTTGGCATTGCAAGGTGAACCATTCCGTGGACATGACGAATCATCTACATCTTTAAATAAGGGTAATTTTCTAGAGATA
Source organism: Zoysia japonica (assembly GCA_001602275.1). Classification (NCBI taxonomy): domain Eukaryota; kingdom Viridiplantae; phylum Streptophyta; class Magnoliopsida; order Poales; family Poaceae; genus Zoysia; species Zoysia japonica. Next base: position 1,508,729 of record BCLF01000014.1, read on the forward strand.
CTTGATTGGTATAAACAAAGGAATGCAGAAGTGAAGATTGCTTTTGATGAACTTTTTATGAATAGCACTTATATTCATGAGAGAGGCAAAAGGCCTCTATATATAGAGGTACAGGAGGGGGAAAATATACAAAGAACCCCTCAGGGAAAACAGAAAATACAAAACTGTACACATATCTCTAACACCCCCCTCGAACTCATGGTGGATCAACAACACTGAGTTTGGAGAGGAAAAAGCTATGCTGATGTCAAGTCTGTGCCTTCGTGAAGAAATCAGCCACCTACAACTCTGAAGGCACATAACGAGGAGCAACAATCTCATCCTGAACCTGTGCCCGTGTATAATAAATGTCAACACCAATATGCTTAGTGAGTTCATGTTTCGTCAGATCACGAGAAATACTGAGAGCCCCTGTACTGTCGGTCAAAAGAGGTGTAGCAACAGACACTGAAACACCAAAGTGCTCAACCAACCATCGCAACTAAGTAACCTCCGCTAACACCAGAGCCATAGCCCGCAACTCAGCCTCTGCACTCGAACGAGAAATTGCTGTCTGCTTCTTAGTCTTCCAAGAAACGAGGGAACCACCAAGAAAAACACAGTAGGCAGAAAGAGAGCGACGATCAGAGGAATCACTAGCCCAGGTAGCATCAGAATATGCCGGGAGCTGTAAAGAACTGGAGCGAGAGAAGAATAAACTCTTAGAGATAGTTCTATAAAGGTAACGTAGAACTTGAAGAAGGTGACTAGTGGATCTGGATAGGAGCAGAGACAAACTGACTCAAAATATTCACAGAGTACGAAATGTCATGACGAGTGACACCAAGATAGACAAGACTCTCAACAATATGTCTATATCGTGTGAGATACGAAAGAGGCTCACCATCAGTGGCACGAAGATGGACGTTGAGCTCTATGGGGGTCTCAACAGTACGATCATCTGTCAAAGAGGCACGATCTAAAAAATCCTTAATATACTTTTCGTGAGATAAATAAAAACCCTCCGGAGTGGAAGATATCTCTATCCCAAGAAAGTACCGAAGAAGACCAAGATCTGACATCAGAAATGTCTCATTGAGACGGGCCTTAACGAAGGCAATGTAGGAAGGATCATCTCCAGTGAGGATCGTGTCATCGACATAAAGAAGAAGAGTCCGACCACAAGTCGAAGTATGAACAAAGAGTGCAGGATCATGGTTACTGGCAGGAAAATCAGCAGCCGTAATCACTGACGCAAAACGCTGAAACCAAGCACGAGAAGCTTGTTTCAGACCATAAAGAGAGCGACGGAGGCGACAAACCATACTTTCAAGAACAGAATACCCAGGTGGTGGTCGCATGTAAACCTCCTCTTGCAACTCACCATTAAAAAAAGCATTCTTGACATCAAGCTAAGAGATGGACCACTGACGAACAGAGGCAACAGCAAGCAAGGTGCGAACAGTGGTCATATGAGCAACTGGCGCAAACGTCTCGTCATAGTCACGACCATGCTCCTGCTGAAAACCACGAGCAACAAGGCGAACCTTGTATCACTCAAGGGAAACATCAGAGCGGTCTTGACCTTGTAAACCCACTTACACGTGATAGGACGAACACGCGAAGGAAGTAGAACAAGATCCCAAGTACCAATACGCTGAAGAGCAGCAATCTCCTCTGCCATAGCATGTTGCCATTCCTGGTGAAGAACGGCATCACGATAAGAATGCGGCTCAGGAAGAACCGAAATTGAATAAGCTGATGGAGTGAAGATGTCTTTGGGCTTTTGGATACGATGACCACGTCCCAGAGGGGTATGGTCAGATCATCAGAAAGGGCTGCTCAGGAGTCGTCAAAGATGTATCAGTGGGAGAAGACACATCAGGCAAAGGTACAAGAGGAGGTGAAGAATCAGAAGAAGAGGCAACCTGCCTAGTATAAACTTGAGTCACAGGTGGCTTCAGAGTATAATCAGAGGCCATAATAGATGGCTCTGAAGAAGAAACCACCGAACTCTCAGTAGAGGTGGGTGCATCTCTAGAAGACGTCACAAGAAGAGGTGCCAAAGGAGAAGACACCAAAGGTGGAGACACAATAGGAGCATCACGAAAGTGTAAAAAGGACAAAGGCTCAGCTAAGGAGGTAGGAGAATCATCAGTCGAATGACAGGGATAGTAAGGCCTAGATTCATCAAAAACGACATCTCTAGACATCCGCATCCTACGAGCGACAGGATCCCAACAACGATACCCCTTATGCTCAGCACTATACCCTAGAAAAACACTCGACGGACTGAGCAATCAGCTTTGTGCGCTCACGTGGAGCAAGCAACACATAGCACACGCAGCCAAAAAGACGAAGACTGGCGTAGTCAGGTGTCTTGCCACAAGGACGCTCAAAAGGTATCCCACCTCAAAGGGCAGAAGAAGGCTGAATATTAATGAGATAAGTGGCGGTGGAAACAGCTTCAACCCAAAAATAAAGGGGGACGCATGAAGCAAGCATGAGAGCGCGAGCAGTCTCAAGGAGATGACGATGCTTACGCTCAGCAACACCATTCTGAGCATGAGCTCCTGGATAGGAGAACTGGGCAAGAGTGCCTGCTCAGAAAGAAAATGGCTAAGGGCATCCGACAGATATTCGCCTGCAGAGTCTGCACGAAAAACACGAATAGAAGTGTCAAAGTGTCTACGGACCATAGATGCATACGTTTTATAGATGAATAAAACCTCACTACGATACAAGTGTGGCGAGAAAAATCATCTATAAAAATGATATAATATCTGTGACCTCCTTTAGAAGTAAAGGGAGCTGGACCCCAAACATCTGAATGAACAAGATCAAACGGACGCTCAGACACTGACTCACTAGTATGATAAGGAAGCTGAATATGCTTTCCCAAACGACATCCCTGACACTGGTGTAGAGACTCACGATCAGATACTAGACCTAAAAGACCACGACTAATCAAGGTGGACAGACGAGATCCACACACATGACCTAAACGATGATGCCACTGAGCAAAAGACGACGTCGATGAAGTAGCCAAGGCAGAAGCAACAGAGCTGGCAGGCGCAGCAGAAGGAATACGTAGCCAGTCAAGCTCCCAAAGGTGCTGAGAACCACAACGGCGAGGGCCAGTACCAACCAGGCGACCCGTCTGACGATCCTGAACATAGCAAAAGTCAGAATCAAGAATAACACGACAATTATGGTCAGTAAGCTGGCCAACGGACATCAACTGCATGGTCAAGTGAGGCACATGAGAAACATTAGGAACAGAAAATAAGTCATTAAAAAGGGTCTCTTGCCCCACAACAGGAAGAAAGGAACCATCAGCAGTATGAACGGAAAGAGAACGAGAAGGAGCACAAAGAGAGGTAAGATGAGTGGTATGAGAAGTCATATGAAAAAAAGCACCTGAGTCAAGAATTCAAGGAGTAATACCTGAAGTGGAAGGTGGTCTTTGAGTAGAAGACTGAGAAGCAGCAGCAGAACCTGTAGGTGCACGCGACTGAGTCACAGAACCAGCAGCTCCAGCAGACGTAGAGGCCACAAGGCGACAGAGTAGCTTAAGAAACTCCTGTCTCGGAACCAGCTGAACTCCTCTGAGAACCTGCAGTGTCAGAACCACCAGATCCATGTGAAGAACGACGAGCACGATCCTTTTTCTTCCTCCTGTAGCAGTACTCCATAACATGTCCATCTTTGCCACAGTAATCACAATAAAGACCGCGGCCCCCTGTACTCCCAGACGAAGGTCCAGACCCAACTGGGGGAGGAACAGGTGGACGTGAAGCAGAACGAGCAGCTAAGGCTGAGGCAGACTGAAGCAAACCAGCTGAACGAAGACGTGTCTCCTCATCTCGAACAGCAGCCAGAGCATCCATCAAAGACACACCAAGATAACGAGCAAGAAGTTGAGCACGAAGAGGCTCAAACTCAGCATGTAGGCGGGTCAAAAAGTCATAGAGACGACGAACCTCCAATGCAGCCTGCTGACCTCTACATGCCGCACAAGTGCTGGGTGAAAAAGGTTGAGACACTATCAAGCTGGCGCCAGACAGTAGAAAGCTGAGCATAGAAATCATTCACTGAAGCATCTCCCTGCTACAGAATCTACTCTTGATGAAGTGCAGCAATATACACTGACTGACCTACGGGCTCATAGCGGCAACGAAGAAAATCCCATATCTGATGGGTAGTCTCAAAATCAACAATCTCTGCTGCAAAACGATCTTCTATACTAGCAGTAAGAATGGCAGCGGCACGAGCATCCTCATCCAGCCACATCCTGTAGGCACCGTGCTGTGAATCATAAGAAGCCTGAATATCATCATGATCATCACTGAGCTGCTTCTTCTCTGCATCAGTAGTCTTCTCTAGGAAGACAAGCAACGCAACAGGTGGTGGACAAGCTGGACATTGGAATTCCCCGGTGAGGAACTCCCATAAGCGAAGGCCGCGCATATGAATGCGCATCCGAGGTACCCATTCACGGTAGTTGGTGCCATTGAAGACCACCAGACACCGCAGAACAGGACCCCCCTTGAAGATGGTGATGACTGAGGCATGGCGACGGCGAGAGCGCAAGATGAGCAGCGGCGGGCGACGGCGAGAGCGCAAAAAGGGGAAGCGGCGCGCAGTTGTTTGTTTTTTGCGGCTAGAAAGGACATCGAAAAAATGAAATCGCACTGAGTCCTGAAATGCGCGCAATTTTTTTTTTGCTAGGGTTTTACCCTAGTGGGCCTTTACCAGGCCCAAGAGAGAAAACCGTGCGAGTGCTCGCGACAGCCAGAAGCAAGCGGCGTGGCGGTCGGATCTAGGCGTTGCGGTGGCTCGCGGCGGCGCCCGAAAGCAAGTGACGCGGCGGCCGGATCCAGGCGTCGCGGC
>BCLF01000014.1:1514107-1528893 GCA_001602275.1 Zoysia japonica
CGATGACATCCACGACGAGGTCGACGGCGCCCGCGACAAGGTCAACGGCGCCCGCGAGATCCGACGGTGGCAGCGGGGTCCGGACGACGGGAGCGCGGATGACGAGATCCGCAGATCGCTGGACGGCGCGTGACGGCAGAGGTGACAATTGGGTGGTGGAAGAACCGTGACCTCTCACAACGAAGAGAGATCGACGGAAAAAAATTTGTGCTAAAAAGTAGATCGACTAGGGAGAGAAAAAGAACCCTAACCCTAGAAAAAATTGGCTCTGATTACCATATTATGAATAGCACTTATATTCATGAGAGAGGCAAAAGGCCTCTATATATAGAGGTACAGGAAGGGGAAAATATTAAAAAAAACCCCTCAGGAAAAACAGAAAATACAAAACTGTACACATATCTCTAGCAGAACTATGTCCTAAAAATGCCCAAATGACTTCCCCAACGATTTAAAAAGAACTTGCAGAATGTTGTGCGGAAGAAATCACCAAAGAAATAAAGGAAGAGATGTGCGGTTGTCTTTTCTCTGTCCTCATTGATGAATCTCGTGATATATCTATCAAAGAACAAATGGCTGTGATTGTGAGGTTAGGTTCATTATATTATGATGTTGCCTCTTATTTTAGACAAGCTTTTTGTTTTTAATTAGCTAAATGTACCATTTATTTTGCAAGTTTGTGAACCATAAAGGAAAAGTAGTTGAAAGATTTTTGGGTATCAAGCATGTTACATACACAACATCAGAAGCGTTAAAGAGAGCATTGGTTGAGGTGCTTGGTAGGCATGGTCTGGTTCTTGCAAATTTGAGAGAGCAAGGCTATGATGGAGCTTCCAATATGAGAGGAGAATTTAATGGTGTTGACACTCAAAATCGGGGCTCGCCGGAGTGTCCGGCCCTTGGCCGGAGTCTCCGGCCAGCCCCTCTCAGGAGTTGGCCGAAAGGCTGACCGGAGTCTTCGGCCCCATGCCCGACACTCCGACTGACCCCTCTCTGGAGTTGGCCGAATGGCTGATCGGAGTCTTCAGCCCCAAATCGAACACTCCGGCCGACCCCACTCTGGAGTTGGCCGAAAGGCAAACCGGAGTCTCCGGCCCCTAGCCGGACACTCCGGCCGACCCCTTCCTGGAGTCGGCGAAAATGGACCGAAGCCTACGGCCTGTGACCGGGCACTCCGGCCGACCCCCTCCTAGAGTCAGCGAAAATGGACCGGAACCTCCGGCCTGGGATCGGACACTTCGATCAACCCCTCTCTGTAGTCGGCAAAATAGGGCCGGAGCCTACGGCCTTGGGCTGGACACTCCAGCCAACCCCTCTCTGGAATCGGCCAAAAGCCAACCGAAGCCTCCAACATAGACCGGAGTGTCCGACGTCAGAGTCTCCGGCCTATGACCGGAGGGTCCGGCGATCCTGTTTTTATGGAAATTTTCCAGAGAATCAAAGGTAATTTGTTTCCTTAACAGCCAGATCCGTGGCAGCTAGGGTAAAACCACCCCACCTCTATAAAAAAAGCCCTAAAGCCGATTGAGGCTGATCCTAATTGAACCCTAAACCCTAATACCTTACTTTTATCATTTTTTAACCCTAATCCCCTTACTCGACCCCCTTTTTTATTGTTCTTCTTTCGTCCCGGCGACAACCGAAGGCGATCCGGTTGGCCTGATCGAGTTCGAATCAACCCTAAGACGATCATCTTCCGACGGGTCTCTCCCGAGGCGAGATTGTCTAGGTGCTACCCAAACCCGGCGTTGAAGAAGCACCGGCGTTCCCGCACACGGGTGTGTTGGTTCGGACCCGATTTCGGCGCCAACACACTTTTTGGTGGCTCCGCTGGGGACGAGTGATTTCGGTTGCACAAACTGAATCGTCGTTTCTAGCCATGGACTCTGAGGTGACCACGAAGAACGTCATCATGCCATCCTTGAAGGAGTTGCCCGAGGAGACGCGCAAAGCGTTCTTGGAACGCTGGAGGTCCTCCGAGGAGGCGCGCAAGGCGCGCGAAGAGCGGGAGCTGCAGGAATACTTGGCGTGCTTCAAGAAGGACCGACAAGGCGCGATCTTGCAGGTGAAGGAGCCCATTCTTCCAGCTGTCGACAACGACACGGCCAAGGGTGCCGCCACTATGAGTACCTCTTCTTGCCCTCCCATTACTTTTGAGGACCTTTCGTATTATTTTGCGGATATGACGAAATCCTTAAAAAATGATGTCATATATGATGGATGAAAAATTGGCTAAGGCTAAGAACATTGGTATGGCATCATCATCCAATGTTGCACGCGTAGGAACCACCACTAGTGCACCGGCGCCCATTGCATCTAGCGTAGAACAACCTCCGTATGGGATTGCGTTGAATTCTTTTAGTGGCAAACTAGTTCCCCGTTACACGTGCAAACTAGTGCTTTGGTACTGTCTCCCGCCAACGTAGAACCGATTGCTAGTATCCTCGATCCGGCCACGAGCAAATCAAATGAGTTGGCAAATTTTGTGCCTCCATAAAAAATCGTACCCTGCATATTTTGATTCGGTCCCATATCCCGTAAGTTGGCGTGTTCCCGACTTCATCAAATTTAATGGCGAAGATAACAAGACCAAATGGGAGTACATTAGTCAATACGTGGCACAACTAGGAGAACCGGGTTTTAGTGAAGCATTAAAAGTGCGTTTACTTTCGTTATCATTAATCGAAACCGCTTTCTCTTGATTTTCATCATTGTCCCCGGACTCCGTTTACACTTGGGAATCACAAAGCATAGGTTTCATGATCATTTTTAATCCGGAGACAACGAATTAAAATTATCACATTTAACATCGGTTCGGCAAGGTAAAGAGGAGCCCGTGGTAGATTACCTTAGGCGATTTAGAGAAACTAAGAACCGATGCTTTAATTTGACTATCTCTGAAAATGATTTGGCCAATTTAGCTTTTAACGATTTGCGGTCACATCTTAGAAAAAAGTTGGAGGGACATGATTTTCTCACAGTTGCTCACATTCAACAAAGGGCTTCGGCTCAAAAGAGCCGAAGCAAAGAAATAAAATATGTTAATAAGACCCACCACAATGTTCATGTTGTAGAATACGATTCGGACAGCTCCGATGACGAATCCAATGATATTTTGGCTGTCGAATTTGTTTGGCCTTCCAAAGCCAAATCGCTTGCTTGTGACTCGCTCAAACCGGTTCATAAGAATCGGAAAGACGAAATTAAATACACCTTTGATATAGCAAAATGTGATAAAATATTTGATGAACTGCACAAGGCTGGTTACATTAAAATTGAATACACCTTTCGACGGATGATATTAAGCGTAGGACTTATTGTAAATGGCATAATTCATACTCTCATGCTACTAATGATTGCAATGTTTTTCGTCGACAAGTACAATCGGCCCTTAATGAGGGACGATTGAGTCCTAAGGAGATGCAAATCGACAAGCACCTCTTCCCCGTCAACATGCTGGAATTCAACCCCAAAGTGTTAGTTCGGCCTCACCAGACCGATACAACTAAAGGGAATAATGTGATCATCAGAGAGAAGACACCTCTTGAGAAAGGGGCGTCCAGGAAGGTGGTGCTAGAGATGTCCCTCGGTGGGCAAAAGTCTCTCAAGATCACCATTCAAAGCTATAGACCCGGAGGGCAAAGTTCACCGCCCAAGATGATAAAGCCCAAAAACGCTGAAATGGGTAAGTGGAAGGTGAACCAAGGAAAGGCCGTGGACCGAAAGTTGGGGCGTAAAAGCGCCTTCGACTGTCTCATGGCCAAGTACAAGAACCAGAAGACCGATTTGAATAATCGGTCTACGAAGCGGGTGCGATCCCCTGCGAGGGAGAGCGGTCCGTCTAGGAAGGAGATGAGGCCGATCATGATCGTGCAGGGGCCTCCACCTCCTTTCCCTCCATGTGGCTTTGGGGCGCCTCCTCCATAGTTCCCTCCTATGCCTTGCCCGCCATTCTCGGTGTGACATCCGTATATGGGACCGTGGATGCCAGTGCCACCGGTGCCTATGCCACCACTACTCGTTCCACCGATGATGTACTCACCATTTCATCCGAAGTGGAACGGACCAAGGGGAGACGTCTTCACAAGGCTCTCCAATCTTACTCCAGATCGGAAGGATTCCTGACCGATCAAGGATCAGGGGGAAAGCTCCGTCACCACGTCCAAGCAGGAGTGACGTCCAAAGCAAGGTAAGGAGCCTACCCCTTCTACTCGTTCACCAAGAAAATGCATCTGGAGGTGTCGTGAAAATCGGCACGATCGATGTCAAGATTGGGAGAGTCTTTACGGGACCGATCACCTTGGATGATCCGATTGAAAAGACCTCCCATGATCATGAAGCCGGCAGCAGCAAGAGCTCCAAATACATGCAACCGCGGTGGTATACTCCTGGCTTGACCCACACGCAAAAGAGAAAGCTACAAAGATTGCAATTCCGCAAGATGCGAGAGGAGGCGGAGAAGAGGAGGGACGAGGTCTTCAATGAGATCAAGTCGATGGTCCCTCAAAGCAAACGATGGAGGGTCAAGGAGTCTGAAGCTCCTACTCCACCGGCAACGAAGGAAGCGGAGGCTTCTTCAAAGCCACTTGGTTTAACCGACGCCGTCTTGAGAGACGAGTATGCAGCGACTTCGCCCACGAGAGACGTCGAGATGTCCGAGTTCGACGACGACTCCTCTTGGACTACGAGCCCACGCCACCTCGAGAAGGTATGGATATTAATACTATTTGCTTATCTCTTTTCGATTACTCACTTATAGAAGATGAGGAAGTCATGGTGCAGTTTGACTTCGGGACAAAGAATGACGTCTTTGAGAAGCCCGAAGAATCGGAAAACCATTTGAAACCTCTCTATATGAGAGGTCTTATTACTGAAAAATCGATTTCTCGCATGCTTGTAGACGGCGGTGCTATTGTTAATCTAATATCATATTCTTTATTTAAGAAGCTATGTAAAGTCGATGATGAGCTCATCCAAATCAACATGACTTTGAACGGTGTGAGAGAAGACCCTATGGAGGCTAAAGGGGTCACTTCTATGGAGCTCACCGTTGGGAGCAAGACCATGGCTATCGCTTTTTTGTCGCTGAAGTGCGTGGTAGTTATAGTTTGATCTTAGATCATGATTGGATTCATGTCAATAAGTGTGTGCCTTTTACTCTACATCAATTCTTGATTCAATGGGTTGGTGATGATGTAGAAGTTGTTTATGCGGATGCATCGGCTTGTGTTGCTATGATCGAGTCGTCATCCTTACCGCATGACTTCGTCAAGTGCTTGACCGATTTAGACTTTACGGATTATGATTTCCTTAGTGTGACTAGAGATGATTTTGTACCGATCAATATAAAGCCGTTGGAAAATCGGCTCAACTATATATAATATAGTTTAAATGGATTCTAAACTTAGATTGGTTGCAAAAGAGAGTGGAACACTATTGGTCCAATACGAACGATATGTGCGAAGCCATAGAGGAAATAGAAGATATGAATAAGTTAAGACAATGATTCACATCGGCTAACCGTCTTGAGGAGGTGAACCTTGGCAGCGATGACGATCCGAGACCAACTTATATAAACAAAAATCTGAAAGCCAATTACAAGATGAAGTTAATCGGTTTACTAAAATAATATGTGTACTGTTTTGCATGGTCTTATAACGAAATGTCCGAGTTGAGCCGCGAGCTAGTTGAGCATTGGCTTCTTATAAAATTTAGTTTTAGACCTTTTACGCAATCGATGAGAAGATTCAACCTAAATATGTACGATCAGATTAAAGAGAAAATTAACCGATTATTATATGCAAAATTTATAAAACCTTACAGGTATGCGGAGTGGATATCCAACACCATGCTGATAGAAAAGAAGAACACCAGTAAGATTAGAGTTTGCATTGATTTTAAAAATTTGAATAGAGCCATTACTAAAGATGAATATCATATGCACATAGCCAATATATTGATTAATGATGCTTTCGGCCATAGAGTTATTAGTTTTCTTGATGGTAATGCGAGATATAATTAAATCTTCATTGCCGAAGAGGATATGTCTAAAACTGCTTTTAAATGTTCTGGTTTCGTAAGATTGTTTGAGTAAGTTGTTATGACTTTTTTGTTAAAGAATGCGGGTGCCACATATCAAAGAGCCATGAACAATATTTTTCATGATTTGCTTGGTGTTATCATGGAAGTTTACATAGAAGACGTGGTGATCAAATCGGCTACTTTAGATTCTCAGTTAGCCGATTTGCAACTTGCTTTAGACCGAATGTGTCGTTTCGGTTTGAAAATGAATCTACTCAAATGTGCTTTTGGTGTATCGGACTGAAAGTTTTTAGGCTTCATAATTTATGAGAAGAGCATAGAGATAGATCCTAAAAAGATAGAAGTAATTAGAAACGTGCAAGCGGCTGTGTAAAAGAGAATTGCAAAGCTTCTTAGGAAAAGTAAATTATTTGGGGCGGTTCATATCCAACTTGTCGAGAAAGATTAATGTATTTACTCTAATTCTTCGGCTCAAAAATGAGACCGAATTCACTTGGGGGCAAAACAGCAAAAGACTTTCGAGAAAATCAAAGAATACTTGTCGTAACCACCGGCTCTTAGGGCGCCTAAGGGAGGAGTCCCTTTCCATCTTTATGTAGCGGCGGAGGATGATGTGATTGGTGCTGTTTTGACACAAAAAGCCGAAAGAAAAGAGTGGGTGATCACATACGTAAGCCGACGGTTAGTGGATGCGGAAACAAGGTACACTCATTGGAAATTTGTGCTTTTCCTTGTACTATGATTACACCAAGTTGAGGCATTATTTGTTATCCAGTACTTGTGTGGATGTTTGTCAAACCAATGTTATCAAACATATGTTACATAGACCTATTTCTAATGGTAGGCTTGGCAAATGGTCATATGCATTGATTGAATATAATTTGACCTATGAATCATTAAAATCCATGAAAGCCCAAATTTTGCTAATTTTATTGTAAAACATCGGATTGATTTAGAGCATGATTCCTTTAAAACTTATATTTTGATGGATCGGTTTGTAAAGAGGGTTAAGATGTTGACGTAGTCTTAGTGTCCCTTAATGATGCACACTTTGAATTCTCTAACCGAATGGAATATGATTGTACTAATAATCAAGTCGAATATGAAGCATTGTTGTTCGGCTTGGAAATGTTGGAATCTATGGGAGTCAAACATGTAGAGGCGTTCGGTGATTCGTTGTTAGTGGTACAACAAATTTCTGAATATTTTCAGTGCTTAGATCGATCATTGAATGCCATCTTAGATAAATGCTTAGATGTCATTAGAAGAATGGATGAATTTAATATACATCACGTGTCTAGGCTAGAAAACAGTGAGGCGAATGAGTTGGCCCAACAAGCATCGGGTTATAATGTTAGTAGAGGTAAATTTTCAGGTAATAAGAAACCGATGCTTGAGATGCTAGAAGTGGACCAGTCGAACGCCTACACATCAAACGGTGACGGTGCCAAATTGGTTGATTGGAGGTCACCCATAATTTCATACATTCATAATCCAACTAAAAGTGTGGATAGAAAGGTTCGACATGCAGCTTTCAAGTATACCTTGATTGATGGTGATTTGCACCGCCGAACCAGGGATGATTTGCTTTAAAATGTCTAGGTGATGATGAAGCTAGAGTTGCCCAGGGAGAAGTTCATGAGAGTATTTGTGGTATGCATCAATCGGCTCTAAAAATGAAATAGTTGCTAAGAAAGACTGGTTTCTATTGGCCAACCATGATTGCCGATTGTTATCGCTACTATAAAAGGTGTGAAGAGTGTCAAAAGTTTAGAAACATCCAATTGGCACCCGCAGCCATGATGAACCCCATTATAAAACTGTAGCCATTTTGAGGATGAGGATTGGACTTCATAGGGCAAATACATCCTCCATCTTCAAAGAGGCATCGCTTTGTGTTGGTCGCGATAGATTACTTTACCAAGTGGACCAAAGCAGTGACGCACAAAGAGGTAATTGAGTTCCTTACTGAGCATATTATTCATAGATTCGACATTTCTCAAACCTTGACAACTGACCAAGGTACTTCATTTACATTCGGTCATGTTAAAGAGTTTGTCGAATCCTATAGGATTAAAATTCTCAATTGCTCTTCGTAGTATGCTCAGACCAATGGTCAGACCAAGTCTAACAATAAAACACTAATTAAGCTCATTAAGAAGAAGATTGAAGACCATCCTAAGAGATGGCATGAGGTCTTATCGGAGGCATTATGGGCTCATCGGATATCTAGACATGGAGCGACTAAGGTGACGCCTTATGAGCTAGTGTATGGACAAGAGGCCGTTTTACCCGTCGAGGTAAATCTAGGAGCTTTAAGATTAGCCAGACAAAATGGTTTGTCTACCGATGAGTATAAGCGTTGATGCTAGATAATATTGATGAAGTCACCGATAAACGTTCCAGTGCTTTGAGAGAGAGATAGAAAAGGACAAGGCGCGGGTTGCTAGAGCCTATAACAAGAAAGTAAAAGCTAAAACCTTTCAAGTGGACGAATTGGTGTGAAAAACTATTCTGCCCATAGGTTTAAAAAGCAACAAATTCAGAAAATGGTCTCCTAGTTAGAAAGAGCCATATAGAGTAGTAAATATCATTGCCAGAAATGCATACATGTTGGAGGACATTCGAGGAGATTCATTGCTTAGGGCCCTTAACGGTCGATACTTGAAAAAGTATCATGCAAGTGTATGGCAAGAAGCTTGAAAGAAAAAGACGGCCGATATAAATAATATCGTTGCCAAAAGGTGAAGAAATGAGCGATGAGTTAAGGAAGCCATCGGCTTAGTTGATTTTGAGTGTTTGAATGTTTTGTGGCACGCTAGCTTTGCCAAAAAACAGAAGGGCATACGTTGACTCTCAAAATCGAGGCTCGCCGAAGTGTCCGGCCCTTGGCCAGAGTCTCCGGCCACCCCTCTTTGGAGTTGGCCGAAAGGCTGACCGGAGTCTCCGGCCCCACGCCAGACACTTCGGCCGACCCCTCTCTGGAGTTAGCTGAAAGGCTGATCGGAGTCCCCGGCCCCAAGCCAGACACTCCGGCCGACCCCTCTCTGGAGTTGGCCAAAAGGCAAACCGAAGTCTTCGGCCCCTAACCAGACACTCCGACCGACCCCTTCCTGGAGTCGCGAAAATGGACCGGAGCCTCCGGCTGACCCCCTCTTGGAGTCGGTGAAAATGGACCGGAACCTCCAGCCAAGGACCGAACACTCCGGCCGACCCCTCTCTGGAGTCAGCAAAATAGGGTCGGAGCCTCCGGCCTTGGACCGGACACTCCAGCCGACCCCACTCTGGAATCGGCCAAAAGTCGACTGGAGCCTCCGGCCATAGACCGGAGTGTCCGGCGTCGGAGTCCAGCCTATGATCGAAAGGTCCGGCGATCCTATTTTTATGGAAATTTTCCAGAGAATCAAAGGTAATTTGTTTCCTTAAAAGCCAGATCCGTGGCAACTCGAGATTAGACCACCTCATCTCTATAAAAAGAGGTCTAAGGCCGATTGAGGCTGATCCCAATCGAACCCTAAACCCTAGTACCTTACTTTTATCATTTCCTAACCTTGATCCCCTTACTCGACCCTCTTTTTTGCTATTCTTCCTTTGTCCCGGCGACGACCGAAGGCGATTCGGCTGTCCTGACCGAGCCCGAATCAACCCTACGACGATCCTCCTCTGACGGAGTCTCTCCCGAGGCGGAGTTGTCTAGGTACTGCCCAAACCCGACGTTGAAGAAGCGCCCGCGTTCCCGCACACGGACGTGCGAGCGGTGTGTTGGCCCAGACCCGATTTCGGCGTCAACAAATGGCCTTCAGAAGCTAATTTGAGATGAGAACCCATATGCTTTCTATATTCATTGTTTCGCTCACCAACTTCAGTTGGTGGTTGTTTCCGTCTCAAGATGTTGTTCATCAATTGAAGATTTTTTTTAATATGTGGCCTTGATTGTAAACACCACTAGTTCATCTTGCAAGAGGAAGGATTTAATGCTTGATAAGCATCGTAGAAATGTTTTAGCTAAACTAGAGAGGGGAGAGACTTCCTCTGGAAGAGGGCAACACCAAGCAACATCCTTGGTTAGAACTGGAGATACAAGATGGGGCTCTCACTACAAAACTTTACTTCGAATTGAATCAATGTGGAATTCTGTGATAGAGGTGCTAGTTATTGTGCAAGAAGATGGTCGAAATCCCTCTAGAGCAGGAGGGTTGGTGCAGATTATGGAATGCTTTAGTTTTGTGTTCATCATGAAAATGATGCTGCAAATCCTATGCATCACAAATGAGCTATCTCTTATCCTGCAAAAGAAGGATCAGAATGTTGTGCAGGCCATGTCTTTGGTTATTGATGTGAAAAGGCGTTTCATGGATTTGAGAAACTATGGTTGGGAGCAACTATTTGAAGAAGTCAAGGCATTTTGTACTGCAAATGATATTCCAATACCAAATATGGATGAATCAGTACCACGATGGGGCCGATCAAGGAAAGGGGGCAGGAACAATATCACTCAAGATCATCATTATCGTGTTGATACCTTCTATGCAGCTATAGATGCTATCACAACAGAGTTGGACAATCGGTTTAATGAAGTATCTTCAGAATTTCTTGTTTGCTTTTTCTTGTCTTCACCCAAGAAACTCCTTCTCGAAGTTTGATGTGGATAAAATTGCTCGCCTTACGGAGATCTATTATGAGGATTTCTCATATTATGATCGTGTGTAATCTTCAAAAATTCTTAGATCAGTCATACTTATACTAATATAATTTCCATCACCATAGTGCGGTTGCTATGATCCATAAGGAGTATTTAATTGATAAAAAAAAGGAACTCAAAATATAATTTACTATTTAATAATGCTTGTACAGATGACATGTAAATGGTGTAAAGAAAACTTACAGATGGCATGTAAATGCAATTTAGGCTACATCAACAATACCTTGAGGAACATCATCACTACCTGTCCTACAAATACATAGAGCAATGTAAATAACTAATCCTATGCAATTTGCAAGGGAAAACAAGCATGGAACTGGTGCGGGGTAATCTTCATTTACCTTCCCATTAAGCATTGGGCACATGCGTCGGTTGTGACCCTTCTTCCTACAAGACTTACATGTCGTTGTCCCTTTAGTTAGTTGCTCCATAAATCCCTTGATTCTTTTCTTGGACGTGCCTCGTGATTTCACTTGTTGAGGGTCTAGAACCACGTTCAACCTCTGAGAGTCAGCTTGCACTGATTGGGACAAAACAGGGCCATACTCCATCTGCTGATTGCTGGTACTAGGACCATCACTTGCATCAACTATTTCACTAAGAACACGCTTCATGCGAACATATGATGCATCGGATTGTGACGATTTGAGACATGCTGCACTACTCAACTCACGGTACCTATCAAGACTCTGAGAATGATCATACGTGCCACTTTTTCTGATTGGAGGAAACCCAGACTTTGAGCCCATGGTCCATCTGCTAGCCACACAACACCTAGGAAGTTTTTGTGCATGCAGTATGTTGAGGACATAGAAGATAGGGCCACAAGGTAGGGCATCACATTCCATCATAAGACAGGAACAACGAAGTACATGTAATGATGATTCAGTGAATTTACGTTCAACATTGAACGTCCTATCTCTTTTATCCCTCAAAGCAATGACATAGATTGTTGAATCACTTCCATCAAGGATTTCAGAGATGACATAATTAACAGCAGAATTGATCTTCTCTTTCACCAAAAGAAATACTGTGGGTGTAAACAAACGTGCAGCTTCCTTCTCAATCTCTGTTGCAGCTGTTTCGGTGAAAGGAAGTGAGTGCAAGGCTACACTGTCTTGCCTTGCCTCGTTTCGATGAAAAATAGATAGCAATGCTCATAATGCTGCAGCAAATCAAATAGAGTCATTCGACTATCAAGGTGTGTATGCAACCTTGAATTCAAGCTTTCGCTGCGTTGATTACTTTTCAAGCCCAAAAACAGCTTTCCCACCTGATATGCAGCACACCATAATCTTCTGATCTGGTACATTTGATGCAGCCACGAGTTCTGATCCGACACCTGATTTCTCTCTAGAAATTCCTCCCACTTTCTCTCAAGCTGGGGTATGGTGCAACAGTCATACAGAAATCTCCTGAATTCTTCAATAATATTTGGATTGTGCAGGTTCTGTATCATGTTCCTCTCGATATGCCATACACAAAGCCTATGGTTAGAACTCGGCAATATAATTTGAATAGCACTTTGCATGGCAAGGTCACCATCAGTGATCACAGAAACAGGGTGCTTTTGTGACATGGCAGCTAGAAATGTTTTCAAGAGCCATTCATACTACCGTTATTTCACTGAAAATAATGCCATACCCAAATATTACTGTGCTTCGATGATGATTCAGCCCAAGAAATGGAACAAAAGGTAAATTATATCGGTTGGTCTTGTACGTGCTGTCAAACACAAGAACTTCACCGAAAGCTTCATAGTCGAGACGAGATTGAGCATCATACCAGAATATGCCCTTCAAATGTCCCTTCGCATCAGTCAAATGCTTGAAGAAAAAATCAGGGTCTCTCTGCTGCCTCGCCTTCAAATGACATATCACAGTTTCAGAATCACCGGCAACAATAGTTTCCTACTTATAGCAGAAATTATATATGTCCCTTGTTGTACATCTAACTTTATCGAATCCTCCCGACTGCATTTCCAAGATATCCATGATCTGGTGCTTACGCACTCCTGCAGTTTCCATTTCAATGATGTCGGTTTTCTGTGCATCATTGATCCCTCTATGTGAGCGAAGGAAACAAGTCAGATCAGATGATCCCAACAGAGGATGGTTGTGTTCATCGATGAAATCCTTCACATACCACTGCCTCATCTTCATGTTCCCTGCAATGACCAACTTGGACCGACACCCACATCGGGTAATGTTCCTCGGCTTCCTTTTTCTAAGTACTTTATCCATGTGCTTCCGCTCCCGGAAGCCTTGCTGACAACAAACAAACTTCCTTAGACATATTTGATTAGTGGTTTTGTGTCTTTCCACGTAGCATCTTCGTACACCAAAACCTTCTTGCTCACTGCTGAAAGTAGTGTTCACAATCTGAACATACTCCAATAGCGCCTCTGCACTTAAATCAACCATGTCTCCCTGCATACCACCATACAGCCACTGAACTTTAAAAGTACATGAGCTACTAAATATATTTGTAATGCATGCCTGAATCTTGAAGAGTTCAAAATACAATTGCACTATAGCAACAAAATTGCTTCAACTGCATGGGAACCAACAAGTACCATTCTGTTATCCTAATCAGTATTATAGTAAAATTCCTCTTATTCAAAAATCTGTTTTTGCTGTCCAAATAAGCATGACATCCTATTAGTAAATTGCTAAATTCACAAATAGCACAACCACAAATTTGCTTCAACTGCATGGGAGCCACAAATGCTTGAATAATTCAAAATGTCTCTTTCTCTAGCTTTTCAAATTGAAATAAGTGCATGCCATGTAACAGGACGTAACAAACTTGCAAACAAAGCCTCAACCAAATTGCAAGTCCCCTAACAGAACAAGGATAATAATGACAGCTATCGTCTGAAGCCTTCTACAAGCTAAATGGTCTGGCATATATTTGCACACAATTCCAGTCAGCATATGCCTACCGGTATCTAACGCATGCTAAACTAGTATGTCAAAAAAGAAATCTGAATTTTCTTGATGTACAGAAATTGGTAAAGTAGTAGATGAAAGCATTACCCTATGGCTGAACAAATCACAGTGGACGAGGCGCAAACCACGGTGGCGTCGGCACGGCAGGTGAGGTGCACAAGAATGGCGCGATGAGGAGGTCAAATTTTAGGTGGCCAATCCACTTCTTCAGGTTCTATATGGAACCACTGAAAAAGTTATCAGCAACAATGACCTGAAGACAAAAGCACATGGTCAACATAGAATATGTATGGAAGCCTGGATCCACAGCAAGGATCCTTGAACTCAAAGTTTGACATCTTTACAAACTTAGTGCAGTTCAAAAGTCACTACAGAAAATATTGCTCTCAGTCCTAAAATGGCAGTCTACATTACTCAAAATAATCTCAGATAGCTCGAGTGAAGTACAGTAACAAGATCTTTACGCATTCTCACTGGATCTCCGTGTTCTCCCAAAATCACGAACAGATCCACTGAACTAGAGCAAAGACAGAGCAATGATGTACCCAAAGCAGTATAGTTTGTGAAACAATGCACGTGGTGATCTCTCACATTTCCAATCAGATCCGCAGAGGCACACAACATTCAACTCAAGCTTCCAGATTAAGCTCAACAGGGCGATCCACCTAACATGATGCAAAATGTAACCCATAAGCTCTGGAGATCTAGTACCTCTACATCACAAGTCTCATCACTCTGTGAGATCTAGCTGCTGACATTCAAAATGGAACCGACCGATCCTAACGCAAGGGAAAGCACGGGATCAAGTCGAATGACGCGCACGTACCCAGTGGTTCTCGTTCTCCATAAGCTTGTCGACGAGGTGCGAGCCGATGAAGCCCGCCCCGCCCACTCGGCGCAGAGAGCGCGGCGGCCGCCCGGCGGCCTTGGCACGAGTGTCGGCGCGGCTGTTGGCGACGTGGGTCACCGGAGCAGCGTCGCAACCGGTGGACGCGTC
The DNA here is from genome assembly GCA_001602275.1 of Zoysia japonica. NCBI lineage: Eukaryota > Viridiplantae > Streptophyta > Magnoliopsida > Poales > Poaceae > Zoysia > Zoysia japonica. Next base: position 1,528,800 of record BCLF01000014.1, read on the forward strand.
ACAGAGCGCGGCGTCCTCCGCCCGACGGCCTCGGAGCGGGCATAGGGGCGGCATTGACGATGGCCGGCGGCGCCGCGGCACTGGACGCGGTCGG
>BCLF01000014.1:1529474-1635965 GCA_001602275.1 Zoysia japonica
GGGGCGGCGGCTGACGATGTCCGGCGCAGCCGCGGAAGGTGACAAGGTCGGGGGCGCGGCGCGGCGGCTGACGACGTCCGGCGGCGCCGCGGAAGGCGACAAGGTCGGCGGCGCGGCGCAAAACTCGGCGTCGTCACGGCCTCTGACCGGGCGTGGCGAGGGGGGTGCCTTGCGCGCGGCAGGGGAGGGCTAGGTGGGGCGGGGCTTGGGGGCAGGGAGGAGGAAGAGGACGAAGCCGTCGTCGACGAGGGGCGCGGCAGCAGGAGCGGAGGTTCGATGGACGCGGTCGCGCACGATTCAGTCGTGCAGCCGACGGTTATGTCTGATTCAATATTACTAAAACACCCTTGGTTTAAATTAATTACACTCATAATCACGTGTTAATTTTTAACGGCGAGGATTAAGGGGGGAGGGGCGGTACCCTGGTACCGCCGAAGCACCGTATCAGTCCTCAAAAAACTTTTCTGCGACCCGTCCGCAAACGGACTCCGGTGCAGCCCTATCCGGATGATCTAACAACGGACGCCGCCACGCCTCATCCATCATTTGGCTGGCGCCGCCCACGCGGAGACATCACGACACGACCAGCCGGCCATGCCTGGCCCCTCTCCATGTCGCAACCAACATACCGACCGACCTCGCCGCCGGCTGCACGCCGCATCGACGCGGCCAACGTCGCTCGCGTAGATCCTCCCGCTGATACGTTCGTACGCTAACTGCATCAAGCGAACGTCGAGATCCAACAGAGCGCGGCCGGCCGTGAGAGACACGACGCCGTTCGTCCCCGGCCCGGCGCCACCTCACCTCGCTCTGGTGGTCCTACGCACGGGACAAGTCAACAACAACACAAGCACAACACCGTCGCCCATGCACACGTCCATCGTTGCGACATCTTGCTTGCACCCAGAACGAATCCACATGGGGTCGCCACGACGTGCCGCGAGTTGTAACGCGCCGCGAGCGTCCACTTGCACGGGACAAGTGGGCGGTCCGCCGGCCTTCGACCTGACGTCGAAACCAGTTCGATCGGCAAGTGCCCAGGATCAAGATCCGGCGGACGGTCTACGGTGTCTCGGTGTCTCGCGATCGTCGCGGCGCCGGCGGAAGGCCGGTGCGGTGCTCTCCGTGCGCCTAGCTCGCCAGATTCGGCTCGACATCCTGCGCGCGCCCGCGGGCCCCTGGTTCGCGCTCGTGGCGACGCATCCTCGTGGTCGGTTCAGGGAGTCAAGACAACGCTTTAGTGGGCATGGGCCACGGCCGAATCAGCGTGTCCGGAGAGCGTGGTGCCGGTGCCGCGAGGAGGTGCGTGTAGGGCCGCGACGGGAGGCGCATGGAGCATGGTGGCTCAGAATCATCGTCGGACGTGCGCAGAAGTACAAGTGAATTGCTCAAGAGTCACTAAAGCGACCACGAGGATGCGTCGAATGAAGAAGTGTTTTCTTTCTGAAAGAAAGTAATTCAGAAGTACGTTTTGACCTCTGCGAACAGTGAAAGTAATTGTACGTCTGTACTGTACTCGGAGTGACATAGTAGTACATATGTCATGTCTGTTAGATCATCTACTTTTGCTTCTTGATTTTCTTCCCACTCACCTTTTTACAGACTACGTTACAGGAAATGTCCAGCAGATTGCTTCAAGAATGCCCAATGGTTGTGTTCTTAGGTCATGCTAGACAACGCTACCACTGCTAAACTTTGACGAATTAGCTGTCAACTAGATAATGTCCAACCGTATGACAATGAGGGAGCCAACTAATCAGTCGCTCACGAGGTAACATAGGGCCCATTTGGTTGCCCGTTTGGTGAGACATGCTTGTTATAACCAGATTGATCACATACATGATATTTTGTTTGTTTGACTGGTTACATATAACGAACAGGCTGGAAAAAAAGATGATGTTTGAGTGTCCGCATGAGTCTGATTCGCATGAGATAAAAGTAGAAAAATAATTATTTTAATATTTAAATTGTGTAACCATACTTTAATAAACTATATTTTAACTTTATAAATCTTAATCTAGTTTAATATATACTAAAATATTTAAGATAAATTAATTATATACTAATATATATTTAATATTTTAATTTAAATATATAATTAAATACTTACTATATTAGATTAAATATTAATTTGTATTAAAATATTTAAATACTATTAAATATATACTTAATCAATCAAGAAAAATTTTCTAATATTAAATCAGTGAGCCAGACCGACCGAGATTCCCCGTTTTCAAGCTGCGGGTGCCCTTCTGCATGGGAAAATACTTTGTAATCGTGTCCGTGCATGCGTCGGCCATCTACAGTGCCGGATCTTGCGACCGCCTCCCAGAATCCGGTTCTTGTTCCATTGCACAAGATATATATATATATATATATATATAAAGCGTAACTTTGACTTTGATTTTTTTAAAAGTATTTATAAAAAAGTGACATATATATACTTTTATGAAAATATTTTTCAAAACAAATCTAATCATATAATTTTCATATTTCTAAACTTAACAACTTAAAAGTTATTTGTAATTTATATTCTCAATGTTTGACTAAAGTAAAGTCTAAAACAACTTTAATTATAAGTATGGAGGGAGTATATGTAAATATATATTAGGGTTAATTCTTTATTGGCCACTGAAAAAAAAAATTGGATTCCTTACTGGCCATCTGAAAGTTTGAATTTTCTTATTGACCATCTATTTTAACTTTTGTTTCTTAGAGGCCACTATGATCATATTTGTTCTCAAAATGCCTTTACCTGTTGCAAGCGAAACTCAATTTGTGAGCACTGTAATTTAATCAATAATTTTGTTTCGATTCTTTTAGTGATTTTCTCTTTTTAGTGATTATGTATCAATTTCTTTAGTAAATTTATTTTAATTCCTTCAGTAATTTTGTTTCATTTTTATTCAGTAATTTTATTTTGATTATTTCGATAATTTTCTTTTGTTTTCTCAGTAATTATATCTCATTCAGTAATTTTTGTTTTGGTTTATTTGGTAATTTTTAAGATTTGTTCTATCAAGGAAAACAAAACAAAATTATTGAATGCGACAAAATTACTGAAAAAATCAAAACAAAATTACTCGAGAATTACAAAATTATTGAATAAGAAAAAAATTACTAATGAAATCGAAACAAAATAATTGATTAAATTATGGTGTTCACAAAAATGACCATAGTGGCTACTTAAGGAACAAAAATTAAAATGGATGGTCAATAAGAAAATTCAAACTTTTCGATGGCCAATAAGGAATCCAAACTTTTTTCAATGGCCTATAAGGAATTAACCTATATATTATCTCTAATTTTAAATTATTGACACCGTTGACTTTTAATTTAAATTTTGCTTATTCGTCTTATTCAAAAAATTTATTCAAATATGTAAATTTTTGTTATTATTTGATTTATCATTAATGAAATTTAAATCATGACTAATAATTTTACACATTAAAACAAGTTCTTTGAATAAGATGAATAGTTAAAATTGATATTAAAAATCAATACTGGTCAATAATTTAAAATCGAAGAGAGTAAAATATATATATATATATATATATTAAAATAATATATTATATATATGTGTAATATATATACTCCTTCTGTTCTTTAAATGATTACAATCTTGTGCAGTGGAACCAGAACCGGCAAAGATTTTGGGAGGCGGTCACAAGATTCGGCACTGTAAATAGCCGGCGCAAGGCGAGTAGAAAATCCTTGTCGCCTTCTGCATGCATGGAGCCAGGCCCTTCGGTGCACGCGCTCAGTCTTGCTCTGACTTTTTTTGCAAATAGAAATTGATTGCCATGTGTTATAGGCTTCCAGCTATCAGGCTCTCGGCGTTGCAAGTTGGAAGAAGAGAAGACTTGGCGTTTAGCCGCATAACATGAATTCTCGATACCATTAGGGCATGTACAACGGCCGTCTTTTTCCCGTCTCCATCGTGTGTTATTTTGCAAACAAGTCCTTGTTCGGCTTAGAGACGGGGTTCCCGTCGCCTCGCGAGGCGACGGGGAGCGGCTCGTGCTCCGATAATCTGACGACGAGCAAACTCGCGTTGTACGATCTGTCGTCTCCGATCGACACCGAGCGGATCCCGTGGGAGGATTCTGCGCGCGAAATCAGTTCTGAGCGCGAAGGATTTTGCAACACCTGCCCGCCTTCCTGCGCCTGAACCCAAAGCTCCATCGTTCCATCCTCAACGCAGTGCCTCGGAAGGACAGCAGGTGAACGAGGTGTCCAGCAAAGGCGGCAGGTGAGGCGACGGCAGCAGCTCCGCTGCGGGAGGAGGGCGCGGTGGCTCCCCTGCGGGTGGAGGGCGCGGCGGCGGCCGCGGCAGCTCCGTCCTCCGTGGAGGCCCACGAAGGGCGAGGAGGAGGCAGAGGCTTTGCAGCTATGGACAGAGGGCACAGCAGCGGTGCTTCTGTGGCTGCCGCAAAGGACCGATGGTGAGAGGTGCCTTCCCCGGCAGTCCTCCCAGGTACGAACTTGTTCTTTTCGATTTCTCATGTGTTCTGATAGTTGTGAGAACTCGGCAATTTTTCTTAATTTGTAGATTACAGAACGACACTAGCCATGGTTGCAGGCAAGGATGAAAACTTTTGCCACATTCATATTACTTAGGCTTAGAAAAATCATTTTATTTCTAATAGATTTCAGACAGTATAGTCACGGTTGCAGGCAAGATGGCAACCTCTGTCGCATTCTGAATATCTTTTTCCTGTAGGACAGCTGTGGAGGAGTATTTGGTACCTTGTAATTACCATCGGATACTAATTTGAGTGAGTTACAAGCTCATTCTGTAAGCATGTCTCATCATCTTGGCCGCAGAGTTTCTAATCCAGTTGCATTTTGACACGTAACAGTACTTCAACCACTTGAGCAACAGGGCAACAGTTCTGTATATATCCAAAAAAACAGATTTTGTTGGAAAGTGCAACTAACTCCATTCAGATTTAAAAAAATATTGTTATCATGTTCATCTTGTTGTGCCTGATAGTTTTGTATCAAATAGCGACACGATGGTATACAAAGTAGTGTTCATGATTGATCTTAGTTACACGCAAAACATTAAATATTTTGTAGACGGTTAAATATGCACTCTATTGTACAACCTGTATGTTTAGCTGTCTATATGTCATAATCTGAATTCTTACAGATGACCTCTGTCTATCTGTTGTACATGCCCTTAGTCGCACGACGCATTTGCTGACATTGTTCCTATCACGGGTTTATCCGTGCCAACTGTCGCCTGAATTTGACAGGGACAAGACAAACGCGAGGAAGAAGCGGATTTCCGCGCAGTAAGAAAATTTTATGCGGACCGTCCGCAAACCTTGCCTCTGCGGCCCCATCATGATGAGTGACACGTGACAATCGAACGGGAGCAGGAGGCCCCATGCAGCTGGCTCAGTTGAATCATCGGCTCGGCTCAACAGTTCATCGGCTAAAGAGCCAACCAGCCTCTCTACCATCGTTGGATTTCCACGTGTAGATCATCCGGATAGGGCTGCACCCAACGTGGTGCTGCCTGCCGGCTGCGCTCTCGCCTCGTCTCCGCGACCGGGAGGATGTGGACCGTGCGCGCGGTGTCGGGGACGCTGGGTTTCTTTCCTGTTGTTGGGGACAGGAGCAGCTGGAGGTGAATTACGTATGTGACATTTCACCATTTCACATGTTTTTAGCATATTTTCACTTATATGTCGTCAGACTTTTCACATCAACTTTGACTTATTTGTTTTATTCAAAAAATTTGTTCAAAAGTATAAAATTTTAAGTTGTGATTTTAATAATTCCAATTATAAATAAAAATATAACAATATGATATTTATTAAAAAAAATTTAATAAGTCGAATAGTCAAAGTTTGAATTAGAAGTCAACAATAATTAAAAAAACGCAGAAAGTATGCAACTTAGTTCCATAGTTTACAAAACTGTTCAAAACCGACCGGTTTACACAGTTTTCGTGAAACTGTTCACTTCGATTTCATCGGACGACTGATTTTTGTTTTAAATTTTTTTAAAAAAAATTAAAATTGTTTTAAAAAATCGCAATACTAAAACCGGTAAAACTGGTCGATAACCAGGAAATTCGAGAGATAAACCGGTGAAATCAGTTATTTCAAACTTTGAAACTGAAAACCGATAAAACCAAAGAAATCAGTCCATGAATCGAGAAAACTGGCTAGTTTACTGTAGCACTTTGTTCAGATTTTGATTTTTCGATTTTGAAGTGGTTTTGACCGGTTTTCACTGTTTTAAGAAGGCATATCTTAAAGATATAAGAGTCACATAAACAAAATACTCCCTCCATTCTAAAAATATTATCGCTATTGACTTCAAACATCAAATTTGACTATTTGTCTTATTTAAAAAAATTTAATGAATATTATATATGTTATTATAATTTGCTTTATTATTAAAGTAGTTGGAATCATGAGTTATAATATTAGACATTTGAATTAAATTTTTAAATAAGACGGATGTTTGAAATTGATGTTTGAAGTAAACAGCAATAAAAAATTAAAAACGGAGAGAGTAGTATGTTATGTTAAGTAAAATTAGAGATGTGTTACGCTCCTTGAGAGATACTAGAACCTCCTTCTCAATTAGTTTCAGCTATTAAATTTAAAAAATTGCTATCGAACTATCATTTTTGTTACTGGGTCCACTATTCTAAGTACATTTTAATAAAATATCTTTTTATTTTAAACCATCAAATTTGATCAAATAAATGGTTGTAGTTAATTCCAACTACTGTTACATCTCTTGTAAAATTACAGTGACATAATGAGCAGTTAATTTCATTTACTTATTGTTCATTTTTGTACCAATAAAAACTAGACACCGCAATCTATTACTGTCAAAATTTCTTCATGCCAGTTCAATCAGAAATTTTAGAACAAAGTATATCTACTGGCACGCACTGACACTACGATTTCACGTGATATGTCGACACGTGATAGAATGGCTATTTGAAAACCATAGCACACACACAAATCTCCCGTGAGGGGTCAAAGGCTAATCACGCGACGCTCGGTTGAGTTGGTTTCCACGGGCCGAAACCTCGTCACCCCAAATTGCCCAGCCCATTCAGCCTCCGCGTGCCCCTCGTACCCGTGAGCCGGCGCCCATTCGCTCTCGCGCGAAAAAGCCCCGCGAAAACGAATCCGCGAAGGCGTCCCGCGCAGCCCGCGAAAACGAATCGGCAGTCCCGCGGCGCGGCAGTTTTGCCAAAAAATTTGGGATGCTGGGCACTTCCGCGCTGATGGCGAAAAGGCGCCCGCTCGCTAGCGCCGCGACCGAAACTCAAACGCCCCCAAAATTTCGCTCGCTACCGCCTCCTCGCATCCCATAAAACCGCTCCGTGTGATTTGATTCCTCATCACCCCGCCACCGCATTTCGCCATTACCTTCGATTCTTATTCCCAAATTCACACCGCTTCAAACCACGCCGTCTCGCCGCGGCGGCGCAGCGCCGGTACCAGCAAAGCCGCGTATCGTCGGTGCGGCGGCGTCTCGCCATGCCTGCCTTCGTCGTCCGCCGCAGGCGCTCCCGGCGAGGCTTCGATCCGGTGCGGCGCACGCGCACGCGGCCGTCGCCGGCGGAGGAGGTGGAGGATGGGGAGGTGGCGGGCAAGGTCGCGGTGGCGGCGCGGCCTGCGCCGGCGCCGGTGTTGCCGGACGACATGCTCCTGGAGGTGTTCAAGCGTCTGCCGTCCCTGCCGGACGTCGTCCGCTGCACCGCGGTGTGCCGCCGCTGGCGCCGCGTCGTCTCTCGCGGGGAGGGCAGCCTCCCAGCGCCGCCCCGCCACTTCGGGTTCTTCCGCAACTACGGCCCGTCGCCGCTGCCGCCGTTCGTGCCCGCCGCGGGCGTCGCCCTCGACATCGGCTTCCTCCCGGTGCCGCCCGCGTGCGGCGCGATCCTCGTCGACTCCCGCGGCCGGCGCCTCCTCCTGCGCGAGCTCGGCCCCGGGTACCCCCGGGAACTCAAGCTCCTCGTCTGCAGTCCGCTGGCGAAGACCGCCGTGCGCGTGCCTTCCCGCTACATCGGCAGGCACCGGATGGCGACGTGCGCGCTCGTTCCGGGGGAAGGCGCGGCGTTCCGCGTCGTCGTGGTGCTCTTCGGCGACGCCCCGAACCATTTCGAGGTCCTCGTCTACTCGTCGACTTCCTCTGCTTGGGAGTCCGCCACCGGGGCGGTGGCACGGGTCCTGCTCGTCCACCAGGGCCCGTCTGTCGTCATCGGCGACGTCGTGTACAAGTCGCAGTGCGAAGAGAAGTACATCATTGCCGTCGACGCGGCCAGTTTAAAGCTGTCGGCGGTGCCGCTTCCTGACGTGGGTATGCTCCTCTACACCGGCAACCACTGGATCGGAAAGACGAATGACGACCGCCTCTGCTTCTTCGCGATCCGGGAGCAGCTTGTTCTTGTCACGTGGATTCTTCAGGCGCCTGGGAAATGGGTGGAGCAGCGATCGGTGGATCTGCGCTCGCTGATGCACCCGGCGTTGGTCGGCGACCTCGCTCACATGAAGCTCTCCGCAAAGATTTCGGACCAGTTGCGCGGATGCAAGCTCGTGAGCTTCAGCGCGTTCTGCGAGGGAACGGGCATGCTGTTCTTCGTCATGGCTGACTGGGTTGTGGCCCATGACCTCAAGTCGGGAAGAATGGAAAGGCTGTGGCGCAACACTGACGAGTCGCGTCCCCTTGACGACATATACCCCTGCGAGATGCTGCAGTGGCCCCCGGCGCTCAAGGATCTCGGCGACCTTGATGAGGCGGGAGCTGTTTGCTGAAATGTCGAAGCTGTCTTAAACAAGTGTTTGTGGTTATTGTTAGTGAAAATAGTACATCTGTTCTAAAATTATTGATACATTTTTAGAATGGAGCAAGTACTTAGTCAGGTTGAATAATTTGTAATATTGCAAATAAAATTGAATTGGTGAATTTGTAATTCTTATTTTTACTTGTTGCTAAGTATTTTTTTTATTCTTAAATTGATGTTGTTGTTGATTATTAATATTAACTTTGATTATTCTTTTTATTAAAAAAATTAGTTTAGAATGTAAAATTTTCAATTGTGATTAACATAACTCTAATGATATCCATCATAATAAAATACACCTTTTGTTATTAAATTGATGTTGCTGTTGCTTTTAAATATTAATTTTAACCATGTATTTTAAGTAATTATAAACTAAATTAAATTATAAAAATATAATATTTACAAAAAATTTTGAATAAAATAAATGGTCAAAATTGATATTTAAAATCAATAGCAACATCAATTAAAGAAAGAGTATAAGAGTATTTATCAAATTTTCTTCACCATGCTAGTTGCTGCTTGACCTGGCGCTGGTTCACATCAGCTTATTCCCGTTAAGCCTCATTGCAGTCCGTAGATAAAAAAGAACTCAGCAAATGAGGCCTAATACTTTCTCCATCCTAGGAAATTGACATTTTTGTCTTTTGAAAAAAACTAATTCTTCTCATTAAAAAAATTATACAGTATACTCTCCTCTGTTTCAAATTTATAAATATTTATAGGTTTAGTTAAAGTTAAACTTTTATTATTTTATAAATACATTTGTTATTCTTCACTCTCGGTGAAGAATAGTTATTTTTCATCTGAACTCAACTAACCATCTAACGACTAAACTAACTAACCAAAATGGACCAACGCGCTTCCGCGCCCCTCCCAAGCATGCCTGTGACCTGCGCCTACCTACCGATCAATTTTTTTCAAAAACTTTTCTTTAGTGATTTTATGTTACAAGCACGTCAGTAATTTCTCGACTCTATCAGTAATTTTAACCTTTTCAGTAGTTTTATTCGGTTTTTTTAGTAATTTTTTCCCTTAATGTGGATCATGTTATTGTATTCAGTAATTTTTAAAGTTTCGGTGAGCTTGTAGCGCAGCCGTCGCTGCCGCCATTGTCGTCAAAGAATCCCTTATCTGCATAGATTTGTACCTCAACTTTCTCCACTCTGTCACCAAACATTAAAAAAAAAGAAAGGCTGGCCCGACGGTAGGGTGTGTCGTGTGAGCAGGGCGGCGCCGACCATAGAGGTGGTCACCGGCAGTGGACGGTGTCGAAGCGAGGGCGTCGTGCTCTAAGAATTTAGCACGACGACAGTGAAGGGCGACAATGGAGGCGGTGAGGGTGCCGCCAGAACGAGGCAGCAGAGGAGCGGTGTGGGGTCAGGTCTGGAGCCGCTCGGTCGAAAGTGGCCTGGTGTGCCAGGTTTGGGTTCGAGTGATGGATTTCTTATTTTTCACCTTTGGGTGAAGAACAATAATATCCTTTTAAAAGTTAATAATGTATAATTAATAATATTTTATTATATAAAAATATATTTTTTATTCATTATAAAATAAAATATCATAAAATGTATATTTTTACATTAAAAATCATGTTATTTTTTAATATTCTTAGTAAAAGTTAAAAGAATTCGACTTTATTCAAACATAAAATACTTATATTTTAAAATAAAAATAGTAATAAACAGATCATTTTACGATTATATTAGTCAAAAACTACTTTTACTATACTACTATTACCTTAGTCCGTGTGCTAATACCACGCGATAGGAATATAGGATGCTGCATCGCGCGGTATTAGCTCTGTATGCTCGCTGCAGTAAAAAAGTTGGATTAATTTGATACAACGTCAGTATAATTTTGCGAAATTTAAAATATATTATTTGAATTTATGTGTTATTTTTATTTTTTTTGATATATTAATAATATATTTTAAAATTTATAAAATTATAATGTCATTTATTTGCAAAAATCTTATTTATTATTGATATATAATACTAGTATATTTTAAAATTTATAAAATTATAATTACATGTACTCTATCGTGTTGGTCGCGGGTTGCTGAAGAACTTCAACAAATTTCTCATCTCAGAGACAGCCCCGTCACCACCATGCGGCGCCTCTCCCTGGTATCCCTCCGCCGCGGCCTCTCCACAGCCGGCGCCGACCCCAGCCTGGCCTCCTCCGCGGAGCTCGCGTACCGCCTCCTCCGCCGCCACCACTCCGACCCTCAGAGGCTGATCGCCGCGCTTTCCGCCGCGGGCCTCGACCCCTCCTCGCCGCACCTCCTCGACGCGGTCCTCCGACGCTGCGGCGCCGCCTCCTCCCTCGCGCTGCAATTCTTCCACTGGTGTTCCCCTTCGCTGCCCTCGCCGCTCCCATCTTCTCTTGCACTCCTGGCCAAGTCCTTCTCCCGCGCCTCGTCCGTTCCTTCCCCCTCTCTCCTCGCGCCGCTCCCTTCCCAGCTCCTCGGCCCCTCCCTCCTTTCGCCCATCCTTCGCCGCCTCCCGCCCCCGCGCGTCTTGCCATTCGCGCTTTCGCTCTTCCCTTCCCGACCCGATCATGATCACCCCGCTCTCTTCCTATCACTTCTCGAGGCCCTCTCCAAGGTCGGGCACGTCGCAGCCGCCGAGCAGCTCGTCGAGGAGCTCCAGCCCCGGCACCCGCTCTCGCTCCGCCACTATACCGCGCTGCTCTACGGATGGTGCCGCCTTGGCAAGCTTGATGAAGCCAAGCACGTGCTCGCCCGCATGAAGGCTTCGGAGATCGCCCCAGACGTCGTCGTCTTCAACACCCTGCTCGCCGGTTTCGTCGCGGACGGGAGGTTCGAGGACGCGTTCGATCTTACGCGCGAGATGGAGCGGCGGGGCTGTCCACCGAATGCGGTGTCCTACACCACGCTGATGCAGGGGCTTGGCTCGAGGGGAAGGGTTGATGAGGCCATGAGAGTGTTTGTGGAAATGCGGAGGAAGGGTTGTGCTCCAGATGCTGTCACTTATGGCACTCTGGTTACGGCTTTTTGCAAGGCTGACAAGGTATCACAGGGGTACGAGTTCTTGGAAGCCATGTCAAGGGATGGCCTGCGAGTGGACACTACCGTTTACCATGGGTTCTTTGTGGCACATGAGAAGAAGGAGCAGCTTGAGGAATGTTTGGAGCTTATGGAGAGAATGACAGAATGCCGGTGTCCACCGGACCTCAAGGTATACAACATTGTAATTCGGTTGGCTTGTAAGCTTGGGGAAACAAAGCAGGCCATGTCATTATGGAACGAGATGGAAAATGGCGGGTTTAGTCCTGGGGTCGACACATTTGCTATCATGGTGAATGGGCTTGTTGGGCAGGGAGAGCTGATTGAGGCGTGTAATTATTTTAAAGACATGGTTGGGAGGGGGCTATTTGTTGCACCACAATATGGGGTGTTGAAGGACCTCCTTAATGCATTGGTGAGAGATGAGAAACTCGAGCTTGCTAAGGATGTTTGGGGATGTATTGTGAACAAAGGCTGTGAGCTCAATGTGAGTGCATGGACCATCTGGATCCATGCATTGTATGCGAAGAAACATGTCAAGGAGGCCTGCATGTATGTCTTAGACATGCTTGAGGCAGGCCTGATGCCGCAGCCTGACACATTTGCAAAGTTGATGAAAGGACTGAAGAAACTGTACAACAGGCAGATTGCTGCTGAAATAACTGAGAAGGTAAGGAAAATGGCGGAAGAGAGGCATGTTAGCTTTAAAATGTATAAGAGACGTGGGGTGAGGGATCTTGAAGAGAAGCCCAAAGCGAAGAGAAGGAAGGGCCAGAGAGGGAGTCGCCATAGGCAGGCTGGCAAAGGACATTCTAGCAGGCGAGCTGACCTTTTGGATGCTTCAGATGACGAACCTGACTAAAACTTGACAGCATCACATCTTTTCTTGATTGAATTGTTCTTTGGACATGGGAATGGTGGACTTTTGAAGCAAATGAGAAAGAAATGCTCTCTGTCACACCTGAATACCATAGTATTGTTGTGTTCCCTGAAGGCAAATCAGATTTGCAGAGTTCTGACTGTTACCTTACGCTCCGCCAAGTGCCTAGTGGCATTTTATGGCCAATTTTCATGGGCTGCTGCACAGTTCAATATTCAAATCTTTTTGGAAGTTTCTTTTTGAACACAGATATGGCTACTCTAGGGTCTTGACTCAGATAAGGTAATTGTTTTTCCCTATATGTACTAGATTCAGCTTGGTTATTGTTATCCCAACATGAATTATTGAAATTACAATTCACTTGTTATTTTTATGTCATTTGAAATTACTTTTTTTGTTTGGTAATCTATCACTTAATGCTGCTCAACAAAGATCAGCTTTTCCACAGGCAAAACTAAAATGCTCACATGTTTTCATATGAGCTTCAGGTAATTTGAATGGACACACCTTAGGTAGATGGATGTGCTTTGGTAGTTGGGATTGTAATGTCGACCATCATACCTTATAAGGCACATGTTCAACCTTACCATTTGATGGTTTGTTTATCACTGTTTTGTGCATGAATCTCTACAATCTACATCTCAGCCATCTCACTGAGAATGTGGAAATGTTTAAAAAGCATAAACTTTTAGCTCAAATCACAAATATGAATATCAAATTACTAAAAATAATTGAGAGGAAAAACATAAGCACATTCTATTTGTTTTTGGTGTATTATATGGTAGACTGGATATTGACCTGGATAGGTACATGTCTGTTTGTATTTTCTAAGCTGTCCTTAACCAGCATAGTTTTCTGAGGTGTCATATGCTGTTATATAGTTGTATTAGCGTTTCATGAGTCTTATGAAGAAAATTGAAAATGCAGGCATTTGATTCATAGAGTAGGACATTGTCTTCAAGCTGCCGTTTAGCCTTATTCAACTAATTGATTGGCTGGAACCCTTTTCTTCAGGGAAAAAAGAACCTCTGGTTGTAGACCGCTGCATTTCTTGAGCCAGACTGCTCTTTTTCTACACTAATCGGATGGCGGGGTTGTTGTCATAGATACCTTCATAGATGCGACAGCCAGAGTCGGACCTGCATTCGATGCTGCAATAGAACAAAATCTGAATGGTGCTCAAGAAATATAGGTACACTGACATGATACTGGCAATGTTTTGTACAGTATTCAAATATCTCACAATGAGTTTCTTGCATCTGATAGTGAGATCCAAGTGGTAAATCGTGGGGGTGAATGCTGCGGCCATGAGTTGGCAGTGAGTGCTACGGTCATGTGTTAGTACTGCTGTGTAAATAAGAGAAAAGACGCTGTTCTAATAAGATGAGTTCTTTTGAGTACGTCTTAACATATTTGATTAGTTGAAATTCACTATTCTTCCTTCCGCGAGACATCAAAATTCATTCACGAACCTTTTTGACCATGTATCTCAGCACGAAGCGGACAACTGGATCCACAAAAAAAAAAAAAAAAGATTCTGATTCGATGGGAATTGAATTGCTCAAGCTGCCAACCTTTCTAGCTCCCGTGAGGTTTAGCAGCATATCTTCGTTTATGTTTTTTTTTTTACAGTCTTCATTTATGCATTGCCTCTGGTACATTTTTCATTGCTTCTAGTATTTTTCATAGTGGATGTTAGTCTTTTCTGCTTCACAAGCGTTTGAACCATCTTGGACTTGCACTAATCAGTAGCTTCAGAGATGGAGCTGCACCCAGGTTTTTTCACTTAATTTCCTTGTTTCTCCACTGCATTTGAATTCACTTTCTTACTCCAGTCATGTTTAAGCTTCAGTTATACTGGACTTTCAAATGCTCGCTCTCCAGAAAACAGTTGTTGATGCCTTGTGTCGGAGCCCTATTCTGCGTTAACAATTGTTCACTCTGAAATACTCTCAGTTTGCTGAGGAGATTTATATGCTTCTGAAATGTTAGGATAATGATCTGCAAGGCATAAAGATAAAATGCATTAGTTTCGGAATTGCAAAGTAAGAGATAATGCTTAACAAAATGAGCCAGTCATACAGAATGATCACGTCATGATTGGTGGTGTAACCGACTATCGATTGCAACCCCAGGTCGTGCATCAGCCTATACAGAGGGGGGTGACGCCCAGAACAGGGACACACGCACGTTCTGGCAACTCCCGCCTCCCAAACTCTAAGCTCAATCATAAGAGGTGCATCAGCCTATACAGAGGGGAGTGACGCCCAGAACAGGGACACACGCACGTTCTGGCAACTCCCGCCTCCCAAACTCTAAGCTCAATCATAAGAAGTGCTGAAACGACCCGAAGGCCGTCAACCCTGCCAGTGCAAGCAATTCAAGTCAAGGAGAAACATCAAGCCAGTGCAAACAAAAGGCGTCACTGGAGTTCAAGATTAGAAGAGAAGAGCTGCAGATCCAATGCACGACTGCAGGGATTCACCTCTACCCCAAGCGCCATGGAAGACCTCCAATCAGGACATAAGTTTTTAAATTTCGCATTATGATGAAATGTGTTCATAGCTTAAGATCTGAAGTGTTAAGCCCTTAAGTTCCTACATGAAATACTCATGTGATGTGATTTCCTTTTTCTTTTTATAAATTACCCTCTACACTGAGGATTTTTTTTTTTTAAATCTACACTACGAGTATTGGTGAATGATGAGGAGTTGCAAGTATTATGCATTGGCATTGTTGCCATTGATGGATTCGTGAATGGGAAATAACTGTTGCTTTTACTTGTCTGAGATCAGACGCTCTGTTTAGAACGTACTCCAATTTTTTTTTAAAATTTCTGTGTTTTTCTTATAAAATAGAACTAATTTCTATAATTTTTTTTATAATTAATGTAAAATTCGCTGAACTGGCGGTGCTAGACGGGTAGGCCGCCGTGACAGCCTTGCAGCCCCGCGCCCCCCATCCTCCAAAACATTTTGAAAATTTTCTTTCAATCCGAAGAGGCCATACCCGGCTACGGCCGATTCGATTAAAATGTGATTCTCGGTGGAGAAAAGCCGAAAAGGCTGCGAAACGCCTTGCTTACGACGCTGCTTGAGAGGGAATCGATGGCCTCCAGAATCTTCCCCACGTAGGTAAAACTCGAATTTTTCCACCCGTCGTTTTGCTCGCGTACCAGGAAAGGCGACCGCTTATTCCCCGCACGCCCCTCCCTGTTCGGCCGTGACTCCACGTCCCCACTCCCCCCGCCCGACTCGAACCCGCTGCCTGCTCCGGCCGGCCGCCGGCGCGCCTGCCCTCCCCGAGTCCGGCGCCGCGCGCGAGCCGTCCCGGTGTCCGCCGCCGCCGCCATTTCCAGCCTCGCGCCGCCCTCTGCTGCACATCCTGCCAAGCGCAACCCTCGCCACCGCCCTCCCGGAGTCCACCGTCGCCGCCCTTTCCTGCCACGCGCGGCCCTCTCCTGCATTTCGTGACGCTCATCAGATAATCAAGTGGCCTACTCACGGCCTGAAATCGCAGCCTTGCAGGCGCGCCTCCCACATCCTTCAAAACATTTTGAAAACTTTTCGCCTGCCCCTCGTCGCCGACCTCCGATTCCCCCTTCCCAGATATGGCTAACCCGCCGCCGGTGCTCACGCTGCGGGTAGAGAAGGGACCCCGCGAGGGGCGGTTCCTGCAGCACCGTGCCGGCGCCGTGCTCCGCGTCGGTCGCGTCGTGAAGGGCAACGACCTCGCTTTGGGAGACGCGGGTGCGTCGCAGCGCCACCTCGACATCGCCTTGCTCCCTCCGCCTGCCTCGCGGTGGGTTGCCACCGACCTCGGGTCCTCCAACGGGACCCTCCTCAACGACGCGCCCCTCGTGCCAACGGTTCCGTCCCCTCTCTCCCACGGCGACCGCATCAAGATCGGGGAGACCACAGTGCTTGCCGTCTCCATCTCGGCCGATGCGGGCCCGGAACCCATCGCTACCAGGCGCTCCACGCGACACGCTGTGGCTGCGGATGTGGAGGAGGAGAAAAAAGCTCCGGCAGTTAGGCGTGGTCGACCGAGGAAGGCCCCGGCGGCGGCGGATCATCCCGAAGTAGTGATGGGTAAAGCTGAAGTGGCCACGAGGAGAGGCGGGCGGAAGAAGGCCGCAGCAGCGGTGGTTCCCCCTGAAGAAGAAAAGGAGGAAGCTGCACCAGTGACGCGTCGAGGCGGGCGGAAGAAGGCTGTCGAGCGCCCTGAAGCGGAGGAGAGGGATGAGGAAGAGGAGGTGCAGCCTGGCGGCCGGAGCAAGGCTTCGGTGATGGCCTCTCTTCCTCCACAGCCACAAACGACAAGGTGGAAGAGAGCTGCTTCAAGGAGAGCTGAGGCATCGGGGACTGAACAGGATAAGGGGGAGTGTGAGCAAACCAGAAGTGGGAGGGCTGGCACCAACAATTCTTCTGCTGATAGGGACAAGAAGGAGAAAGAATCAGGTAGGGAAGAAGGGAACAACATTGGCCAGGAATTGAGGGAAAGGATGACGCCTGAATCAAAGCCAGATGGTTTTGGAGAAGCTGGAGACGATGGCATCAGGGAACTTAGTGGTGGCAGAGGAGAAGGGGTTGGTAAGAATGTGAGAAAGTGCACTGGGGGATGCAGCCTGGAGAATATGACATTAAGGGAGTGGTTTGTTCAGATTGAGAAGTACATTCTGGCGAAGAACCATGAAGCTGCTGAAAAGGCTATTGCTGAGGTGAAGGAGAAGCACCGGCGTTTTGATGAGTATATTAAAACACTCATGTAGAATTCTGACGCATCTGAATATTTCAGGGTAATGTAAATTTATTTTTGTTTATCAAGTTTATCTTCTTTATATATGAACCTGCCTATACTGCAATTAGAATACTTGATAAACAAAGAAGTTCCATGATTGAATCTTTCATGGTTGGTGAGTACTTATCAGAATCGGGAAAATGCAATTCGTGTCTTTCATTCTTGGCCATTTTCTAGCAAAACACTTGGCTTCTGCAAGTGCCAATTAGCTGCTATATTTGAATTGATCGATATCTTAGGATCAAGGATGATACAGTTTGCATTTTGTAGTTACGATGAGTATGCATTGAATTATAGTTCAAGCTGCATCTTAAACTATACTAGTAATAGGATCCTTCATGCAGCTTTCAGTTAAATTGCCTGTCACTTTCTGCATCTTCACATCAAACATGTAAAAACTGTGTCATTGTATCACCATGTGTTGCAATTTGTGACCATAATAACTAAATTATTGTCCTTTGCCCTGTGATTTCAATTCCATTTTGCTATGTTGAATGTCTTATTATAATGACCATTTAGTAGAAGTTCTAGCTAACTTTGGGTACGCCTGGTTGCTGTTTGATGCTGCATCTGAATTCTATGATCTTTGCAGTTTCGTTGCTCACTCAAATGTAAAACACTGATACATAGTAGTGACTTGCTCTATGTCCTCAATTGAAAAGTTCTGTATCTCCTGAATTAAACCATGGTAGATGTTTTAAAGTTTTACAGCTGTAGGCTGTGCATTTGGCTTTAAATCTCCAGCTTGCTTAAATCTGTCATTGCCATGCAGATTTTTCTGGAATTATTTTGGCCAGTCATAGGGGTGATGGTGATGTTATCTGGAGAATATAAATATTTTGCTTAAGCATCACAAAAACTGCAACAATGCTATGGGGGTGATGACCATGTAGTAAATTATTTATTCGAGATCAGTAGTCTGTACTTGTCTTGGATATGACAAGAATGTAGTAATATACTACTAGTATGTATTAGTGGAAACTCGATCTAATTTAGTGTATACCTTTGGACTCCATTGCATGAACAGAAGTTGAGGCGGAGCCGGGGACGGTTGTAGCCTTCCCTGGCATGCCATGTTCATCTTGATGAACCTCCTATAAGTTCCTTGTTTCTATCATGTACTATTTCAAAAATTAAAGCAACAACAACAACGAAGCCTTTAGCCTGTATAAAAGTGTGATGAAGTTGGGATAAGCTAAAAATGAAACCCTGACAGACAACTAGACATTGACTGATATAAATGTGTGATGACGTATCATCTCGTTTGTTGCTCCATTTATCGGTTGAGACTACAATATCACCAAGGTGAGCTCCGTAGAGATAGTTCGACATTGGAAGGTGTGAAGCTTTGGGTGGTACCTTATTGATCCTAAAACAAAAGAAGCCAGCAATTTTGTCAAACTAACCAGAGCTGCTATGGGTTTAGACAAGCCCCAAAGGCGGAAAAGACAGGGATTTAAGTGGGGATCAGGCAAAAGCAGAGACCCCCTTAAGACTTTCTCTGCTGAGGTATGTTTACCCATTCAATGAATTGAAACTTAGATTTAAAAATATTGCAGCTTGCAATATTATTAGACCAAGCTTTAGTTACAATTTCTGGCACTACACGCAGTCTGAGCCATTCTGGAATTTCCCTCTAGCTTTTCTTGTTTGATCATGAAATATCGTTGTTACTAGAACCTGTTAGTCTGGTACACAGATGATTGCACCATTGGTCCCATTCGCCAGTCTGTTAAAGGATGAGCTCCTGTTCATTCTTTGTCTAATTTTGTTGGCTGGCAGGGCAAGTCAAGGAGACGGAAGGAGGAAATATTAGGGAGAACCGGATTGAAGAAAGAGGAAGAAGGCAGAATAATTTCTTGCAAGAAGTTTTTCATAAAGCTCGCTCAAGTTTTTAGGCTTCTTATTTTATGCCGTATTACTACAATATCTTGAAATGTGTTACTATAAGCGGCAAAAGAGTGCATATCTATTTGTTGCCTGATCCAGTGGTTCATCCTGACCAGGAAAATGTTATCTTGTACTAGTATGCAACAATTTTTTTTGTCTTAAATAGACGTCTACAATTTTAACCTTGAAAAATTTGACAAAACAAGGGGCAACAATAGAGGACTCGAGGATTTCACCAGAATCCTAGCCGCTATGGTCTCAGAAAAAAGGATCCATGTCTATTTCCTTGCGATAAAATTCAGATATGCGCTAGCTGCCAACGGCCTAAGTAGCATAAAGAGCAAGGGGCATTACATTCCAGTTTGAAAATACTAATCTAATAACTAGTCCTTGCATTGCATGGTGAGACCTGTTGCACGCTCTGTATGCTTCACAGAATTCCTCACGGGCATTTTCGTACCGACAAAATTTCCCCCAGGTTGGGGGTTTAATGGATGATACATTCGACTAGAGCTTGTCGGCAGTTCGTCCCAGGCATCCCTAAAATTCTCTCATTGTACGTATTTTTCTGGGACACTTTCCACAGGCTAGAGCGCAACAGAAATTTACAATGGAGTCAGATTCTCAGCTCCAGCCGTCCATGCCATAAACAATACTACAACGTACACTATCGACGACTAACAGAAGGGAACCGGCAATGAATGGTTAGGCCTCCACCTATACAAAAACTTCATTCTGCAAGTGCTTCACGAAGATTCAATGATCATTGTTCGATCTTCAAGGAACCTAAGCACAAAAGCAACATTTCAGAAAGTTGGATGCATTACCATGACCACTTATGCTTTCTAAGAGAAAGAACATGCATACCAGCATCGTTTGTGCCACCGCTGTCTGCTGCGACACCAGGGTTGAAGTTCATATGAGGCATGTGAAGTCCTTCCCACATTGCAGGCATCTGGATTCAAAGGTTCAATGGATTCTATCTATCACCTTAACATCAGAGGATATATTGGGTCAGCATATCATCAGATGGACTATAACTACCTGGTTCACTGCGGAGACATTGTGAATTGTTCCCTGCAAAACATCGAGGGGATTCGAAACGCCGCACATCATTTCTGGCGGCACGATTCCTGGGTTATATTGACTGACTAGGCTGATTGATCCTGGGTCTGCTCCATAGAATGCAATATGCCTGTCTTGTGAAAGCATCATCTGCAAACAAGAATATTCGTTGAACAAAGAGGATCTAAAAGAACATATAGAGAGAGAGACATAATGACCAGGACTGGATTTACTTGTTTGGATAGAGTCTGCTCAATGTCAAAGCCAAGCTCAGGGTTGACAGTTGCAAGTTTCATTGACAGGAACTGTCAGTTCAAAATTGCATTAGAGTATGGATGGTATTCCAACAAGATGAATGCATCATCTGAAACGATTCAAATACCGGATTACCTCAACTTGTCGTTGTAGTGACTGCACATAATTGATGATCTCGTCAAGCATGACTGCCTTGCCAGTGATCTACGAGAAGGAATAAGTTAATGTCCAGGAAACAGGATTCCATGTAATGATGTAAAGTTTGTCTGTAACAAATAATAATAGAAAAGCTACCTTATGGCATCCTGGAACAAGATCCTGAAGAAGCTTCATTCTCTCACTTATCTTTTTCCTCCTCAGCTGCAAAGAGTTTCATCAACTTGAATAACGAGCACAAAGCAAGCTGAAGTGATATGTCCTTATCTGGTAGTAAGAAGCTTACTCTTTCAGCAAGACTGTGGTTATTAGTTGCTTGGCCTCGCTTTGCCCGGACATGAACATAATCATCTTTTGTACCATCACCATCAGAAGAATCTTCTTTGCTTTGCAATTTGGGAGAAATCTTCTTGTTTCCCTCCTCCATGGAGTTCCTTTCTTGTGGAGATGAGCCTTCTGTTAGTTGATCGCCAACAGTCTAAAGTCAACAATTACAAGTCAGTCACTACCATAAGAAAATAGCCAACTATAAGTTTGCTCACAAGTCCAGATCAGAGGAAGAGAGACCAAAAGAGACATTACTTGAAACATGGTAACACAGTCATCAATTCCTTTCCTCTTCTTCACACCTCCACCAAGCCCATCGCTCATTTGGACGTGACTGGATGTACCTGCACAAATTGTTACTATTTCCATTAGTTAAAAAATCAACATCTTCAACAGATTTATCTGATCGCATGAAGGCTTACTAACCAGTAGACGATCTGTAAAATTCTGGTCTTTCTTCTAACTCCATGCTGTAAGGTCCAAATCCATATGATCCACTGTTAAAGCCCATCTTTTGATGCATTGCAACAGATTTCCAGATTGCCTCAAAGGATTCTTTGCTGCTGTTTGCACTAGGACCTTGATCAGATTGCTGGCCTGTGTACATCTCAAATGGATCTTACTTCCCTGTTCCAAGGTAGAGAGAAGGTGAACTAGCTCAATCAAAATTATTCTACATTGCCCCGACAAGAACACAGAAATACTAGAGCTTTGATCAAATGAGTGAAATTTTATCAACTCTGCATAATTGATGAGAGTATCACCATAATACAAGAACATCTCAAGTAGACTGATTGAAGGAAAAGAGTATCAACATAATTGGTAATCCTAACAGAGGTGTAAAGCAACCAGTCCCTTCAAGAACAACCACACAATCTCTATCTACAGATATAAAGACGGGCAAAAGAACGATAAAACATCTGGCCAAAGGCCTGCTGTAACTGTGTTACAGCTGGAGATCAGGCCTGCAGGATATATGCTTCATTGATAGCCTTAACAAATGAAAACCTGTCACAGGAAAAGAAGCAACAGAGTCGAAAAAGTGAAACTTTAGACCCAGAGCATAAAGATAGAGGAGATACAGGAGAAATAAGCCATCATTAAGCAAACATCATTCACTTAATGTTTTGGAGCAAAGAGATGGGAGGAGAGAGTCTGCTCTTACTAATACTCAAAAAACACCAAAGCTGATTAGAAACGGCAAAACCTACCAAATCTTCAAGAACTAGGCACGTACCGCACCGTGGAACTTGATTGATGATTCACTAGACGAAGAACTTCTGAATAACTTAAGAACTAACCAATCAAATGGGCTCCTTTAGGACATGGCTAGGCAGCTACCTCAGAGAAGTTTTAAACAACATGAGAAGTTGAACTAACGAACCTAGTATTTGGATGAGCAAAATCAGGGACTAGCACCTTCACGGGCACACAAGAAAGATGGAGTCGACTCCACAAAGGATTTGATCAGCCTGTGAAGTTTTCTTGATCATGGAAAAGGAACACGAACTCTAAAATCTATAGAAAAGAGCAAATGCGAACCGAGAGAAAATGTTCAAATCATCAAAACCTACCCAGGCCATAAGCAAAAGAAAGAGGGCAACATGAAAGTTCAAACTGAACTGGTGCGAGCGTGAGGCTACTTGAATGCACGGATAGCAGGAGTAGGATCTGCAGGAAGTAACTAACGCAGAGTTGAGGCTTTCCAAGGACAGGAGGAAGGAAAGCAACAACCTTTGACTAGCCCTTCGTCTAACGATGCGATATAAAGATCTTGAAAGGAATAGATACTGAAATGTTTTGAAATAACAACTGCCTGAAAATCACATGGACCCTCCGACGAGAAGACCGATTTCACCTGCAAGCGGAGACAAATGCGTTGGAACAGTTCAAGAACTCGTGAGCGGCTAGATGATCTTTCCTTTTTCTTGTTCGCCGAATTACCTGGCGTCGCTGTGCACTTGAGAAGTTGAGAGCGCCGTTCCCACCCCAAGCATGGGAGGATCACAAATTTGACCGCAAGGTGCGGGGGCGGTGAAAGATTTTTAAGGGCAAGAGGCGGAAGCAAAAGGCAAGAAGAGCGCTGCTGCTGAGTGGTGTTTGTTACCTTACCTGCCGCTGAGGTGAAATGATTCCTTCTTGCTCTCATAGTTCAAAAAAATCTCTCTCTCTCTCTCTCTCTCTCTCTCTCTCTAATAGGTGTATTTCCAAAACCTTAAAAAGGTAACAACAGGCTAGTGCATTGCTGGGAGTAGTTTACTGCAGCTTACTTTACTTTAGTACACAAAGATTAACTGTAGCAAGGAGAAAATAAAGTATAGGGAGTAAAAAAATACAGCGTGCAATCCTCACTTGCCGTACCTTGCATACCCTCAATGTCATGTGGGCCTTATACCGCTGTTGAAATTGCAGTTTCTGGTTATTTTATTGATTCTGCGATGGAGATTAGCCGCCAGTCTGAAGTGAGTTATTTTTTGGACCAAGTAGCAAGGCATGATGCTGCTTATCTAGAGCAGAAGCAGCAGCTAAGAGCAACTTTAATAGTGATCTAAACTAAATATTTAAAAACTAATATGAGTATTAGATGCAAAACCAACAATCTAATAGATATCTATATCAACTACTTAAATTTACCTATCCTTGTTTTTACCAAAACCTGGTACCCACAATTAACAATTGTTTAAGTCAACTTATCATTTGAAAACTTTTTTCGCATGATTAATTTTTATCTAAGTGAATATAGTGGTGCGACATATTTAATACTGTTGAAGTTAGAAACTTTTTGACTATCTATATTTATTTAGGCCTTGTCTGAAACGCAAAAATTTCACAGAAATTTCACAGGAATTTGTTTAATTTCACAGGAAAAAATATAGAAATTAGAAAAATTTCTCTATTGGAGCCTTAGTTACTATTTAAAAGTAAGTTTAGGTACTCAAATTTTAAGTCACTATTAAAGTTGCTCTAACCTTTAGCTCTCTTTGTAACTTAGGAATCACATAAGAAGTTTTTAAAAATAAGTTTAATTTTAAAGAAAAATACAAAAAATAAGGAAAATTCTCGCATTTCAAAAAAGAGTCTCAATCTTCCACCAATACTTAGAGAAAGTTACACAAAGTTGAATCATCCTTACGCTGGTGAAGTTCGTTTTGAGACTTCACGGCGTAAAAGTTTGTTTTTAGCTTTTGTTGACTAAATACTTTGATCAATAATTTTGATAGATTCGATTAAATATAAAAATTTAGTATTTATGCTTTTAAATTTGTCAAAAAAATACTTTTATAATATATATAATTTACATTATCAAAGTTATTTAAATTTATCAAAATTATTGTTCAAAGTTGCTCTCAACAAAATTTAAAAATAAGGTTATATTGAGATGAAGTGAGTATATTTGTACACTTGGGGCTTTTTTCTCCTCCTCACCCAGTCATCCTGCGAGCCTAGCTACAGCCATCGACACCAAGCAGGATTCAGGATGATAGGGAAAAAGAGAAGGGTACACAGAGAGTGAGGGAGAAGGTAAGCAAAAAACGCAAGGAATCTTGTAATCTTTTCACCTTCTTGTCCTCTACAGTCTGAAGAATTAACTGGATTTGGGGATATGGTCAAAGCACGCACTGTAAGGCATCCTGCTGCTGCTGGCTTGCTTAGGTGTCGCCATCTCCACAAGATCTCTTGCTTTTTCTTTCTTTATTCTACTACTACTAGAATCCCCAGAAAATACAGAGAAATGGAGTACTGGTATCCTCCAGCTCACATACATGGTGATGGAAGAATGACTTGAGCATCAATCAAATCAGAGGGCACCTTATTCTGCATCCAATGAGAGAGAATCTGGGACTTGTATTATGTGTCGGTGTGATTGGCTGTTTACATGCTTGCAGTAATCCAAGGCAACCGTATACTTAATTCAACGGTCCAGTCCAAGTTGCCTGTTTTAATATTGGAAACATTAGTACTAGCTCTTAGTAGCTGTTCTCCCTGTTCCTCCCTCCCTCATCACCTGTTCATCTCCTTGCGCCGGACTGGATTTGCCAGTACGCTCTCTGTGAATAGGCCATGTTTGCTTGTCCTTGTGGCAGACGAGCGAGACTGGTCTAGTTCACGCGGACGGAGTGAAGTAGCCTTTGTGACATCATGCTCGTACCAGGCATAGCTCACACGCCGGTTTATAAAATCAGTGTCGTCTTCGGTTCGTGAACCCATCCCACTCAACTGAGATCTTTTGTGTCACGATCTTGTTGCTCCCTTGAAACCATTGGTGCAACGCAAGGTCCATTTCATTTGCCTGTATCCAGCAGGCACTGAAAAGTGTAGTGGTCTCCCAAAACCTGCAAGATACCAGTTGCATACGGGTTTCTCCCTGGCAGCAACTACTTGTCCTCGCGAAGTGCAGCTGCAAGCAGCAAACTCATTGACCATGTCTTGGGCGACGCGAACTGTCCCTCTTTCCAGACGACGGAGCGCGACATAAGTGATTGATTGACCTAACGATGGATAATTAACTAACTATACCACGCTCAGCCGCAGCTTGGAGCGGAGTGATTAAGGGACCGTTTGGCACGGCTGTTATGATTTTATCGACTTATAATTTATTTTTTTTAACTTGTGCTATAATATAAAAAATTTCTTATAAATTGAGATAAAAAAGTTCTTTCGAAACGGCCTTAACATCACCATCCGGTACGGCGTCCAGAAGCTAGCATCGCGTGCATGATTCGGCACGCGCGCAAGAGCGAAGAGCCCGATCGAAATGAAATCGATCGAGTCCATAAGAGTTGGATCCATACGAAGTTGCTTTTAGTTGTTGATAAAATATACAATGTGTAAGCAATAATTAAAATTTAAAAAAAATAAAAATTATATGTAAGACCGTAAAAGTGGATGAGGAAGAATAACTATTTTTTTTATTTTTTTATTTATACAACTATACAACTTTAGTTGTTTTTTTATTATGAACAACTTGCACAATATTTATAGTTTATTATAAAAATATTTTAATCTTTATTAACCACTTTTTGAGCACACTGTGAATGCCCTAGCTCGGCTGCTGGAGGGAGGCATGCGTGCATGCGTCCCATCATGGAGCGGAGGAGGGCGAGGCCTTGCCTTTGCCGCGCTGCATCGCAATCGTCTGGACAGAGATCTTGTTCGCGTTAGGAGGTTAGCGCGGCAATCATCTGGTCGGGGTTACCGAGCGCACGGTAAAACTCGCTCCGGGTAGCGCTTCGCGGCCGGCGACTCGGAGACTGCGGTGTCTCGAACAGAGTCGTCAGGGCTCTGTCTCGAACAACAGAAGACGAGAACGATAAGCTGTACTATGACTTACAGGGCGTTATCGCTGGCCGGGACGTCGAACAAGGCCATCGTGTTGGGCAGCAGCTATTCGTAGTTGTTCATCACGCCGAGGCACCCAGTCCAGTTCGACGGCACCAGGAACGCCAGATCCGCGAGCTAGCCTTTGTGCACAGGAGAGAAGCGTGGCACCGGAGTCGTGAAAAATGCGACGGCGCGGGGCTGAGCTGCGGCGAGTGGCGACGACGGAGTGGAGACGTCACTTTGGTGGCTGCTGGGCCCTGCCACGGCTTCCTCGTGCTTCTTGCAATCAGCATATGGACTCTGATGGCTGTGTTTGGTTTGCTGCTAAAACTCGCCACACATTTGTCAAACCTTACCAAAAATATAGTGAGCAAAATTGACAAGAAATGAATCAATGACAAGTGGATTAAAATATGACAAGCCATATTTATGAGAGATGATATAATGCTTGAAATTAATCACAGCCGTTCGTTTAATCAAATCTAATGGTTAAAAATAAAAAAGTACATAATCAAAAGTATCAAAATAATAGACTCGATACTAAAAATAATAGGCTCGGTACTGAAAATAATAGACCTAGTACTAATTTTTAAAAATCAGCGGCTGCCTAAGATTAATTGAAGTGAAAATACCTCTGATATCTCGGGTACCTCTCAAACACGGTAGCATCTCTATATTTATATGATAAAGAAACGAGCAGTCATCAAAAAAGCTATTCAAAAAAGTTATGTTTGGTGTGGCAATGCTTAGCAATGAACGACATTAGGACTTCTGCTTGTACATCATATGAAAAAGCAGAAACAATCTGGCACATTACAGCGATCCATACCATGGGATCCAGAGTACTGTGATTCTAAGAACTGATCAGTAGTGCATTATGGAAACCAGAATGACGGAACAGGAGGCAAGATTTATTGATCTGGAAATCTGGAATGCGTGAAGCTACATTTATAATTGTACAAGAGGTTAATCAGATACACCTTATGAATAAGATACTTAGCACTGCCTCGTGCGTGTAATCTTGTCAAATAATTTTTTATCATGCATACGCTCCAATCTACATTTACTCTGCTCATCTTCACCTTCAAAATTATACTTACACAACATACTTGAACCTGGTGATACCCTGTTGGGCGGTATAATGCTTTTTTATGACTTCATCAGATATTTACCACCTCCTCACCAGTGATGTAAGTAACTGCATAAAGAAAAGAGCTAATCAAACTCTTGTAATCACTTTTTAAGTGTCTACTGTAAAATTACAGTTACTGGTGAATCAGCTGCAATCTGCAAGGATGAGGAAATATGATACAAACCTCTGCATAATATGGGAGCTTTTTTGTGGAGAATAAGAAACAATTCAATTTTCGTCACTTAGATTAAGAGCCCATCCTAAGCCCACTCCTTCTTCATGAGCTCACCCATTAGATTGGATCTTAATATAGCAGTGAACTCTCTTTTAGGATGTACAAAGAAATGATAATAATTCAGTTTCATCATCTTATTAATTTAAGAGCTTGTCCAAGATCCTAACCTTGTTGCATGTTACATGATACTAAAGCTTTTTATCTTAATATAGCTACGACCTGAGAAACAGACATTCCACTAATGACCATACAAAGCTAATACTGTTAGTTAGCCACCCATCAAAGTAAATTACAGTGAACAAATTGTACTTCATTCCATCTCTACTAACTCATAAGGAGGCATAAACCTAAAAAGGACATAGGCACTTGCAAGTTGCAACTATCAGTGACTAGCTACTGTATCTGTAAAATTAAACAGATAAGAGGTAAGACCATGAATTTCTGACCTCAAAGAGCTCGAAAGGACTTCCACGCCGGTAGACATCATCCTTCTGCTTCTGTCCAGTGGAAAGGAGTTGGGAAACAAGGGCACGCCATGCAGTTAGCAAGACTCCAGTACTTCCCATGGTTACCAAGATAAAATGAGTCGGTGGAACATGACCAGAAGTTACTGCTCGGATAGCAAGCCCCAACTAACAGAAGAGAGAGTATCAGAGTCAGCATCATCAGATAAGAAATATTAGCAGGCTTTTCTCAAAAAAAAAAAAGGATATTAGCAAGCACAGCATCATTAGATGAATGTAAGCTAAGTAGCTAACCACTTAAGCTAAGTAGCTAACCACTGAAATTAGCAACAGCGGCACTAGCATCATTAGGAATTTTAGTGTGCCCTTTTTGATCAAATCACTCAGTAAAAGTCCATTAAAACATAACAAGTCAATGATGAAACAACCCCTGGTTTGATGGTGAGTCACAGACTGGCACTTTTGTTCAATCAGAATCCTAACCTACTTTAATTAACAAAGTTCATTAGCATATAGGATCCTAAAAAAACAAGTATGTGGTTTGTATGGATGACTAGCCAAAATGACAACCCAACAAATTTGGAAAATCTTATTTGTCTGTCGCTCTCCCCTGCAACGTATTGACAAGTGGTGAAACATTAGTGTTATCGTCCACATAAAACTTGCAACCCAAAAACAGCCGAGAACTGGAAATTCTTTAACAGCACAAGAAGGATAACTGCACTTACATAAAACAGTTTAGATACAATGGATTTTGTAATGTATCTGGTGCAACAGGGATGCTGATACACAATCAAAAAGCAAATGCAAATAAACAAAACCTGCCAATTTTTCATGTACGCAATAGAGAACAATAAATATCGCGCCGAACAACAATTATCAATAAGCGATGACAACAGATTGAGATCACAGTGCAAGATTGAGGGTCAAACACAAAAAATTACCGGTATCCCGACAACCCAGGACTTTGCTGCAGTGATAACTGCATTCCCTACACCATTTCTCCCTTTCGCATCATCTCCAAATCCACCAAGGAGATAGGCACTGAGCAACCACCCTGCAGAAACGCTGAACCCATGAGCAATTCGCAGAGGATACGAACAGCAGCCACAAAAAGGTAAAACCATTTCTCTAAGGGATTATCTAACCAGCAATGAATGGGTCGGCCGTCTTGAAGGTCTCGGCGTCAAAGACGGGCAGACCGTGGCTGAACCTCCCTATCGCGGAGAAGACCAGCAGGCAGAGCACGTCCCCGCCGGCCAGAAGCCCCAGCTTCCTGCGAACGCGAAAGGGCACGAATCAGCTAGAAATCCAATGGAACAAACGAGCCTCGCTGAAATGGCGACGCAAACGGGGCCGCGGAACCGGAACGTACGCGTAGGAGACGAGCTTGGACTCGGCGCCAGCGTCCCCGGGCTTCTCAATCTGGATGACGCCCTCGAGGGGCACCTCGTCGTTGGTGACGCGGCGGACGACGACAGGGTCCTCGGTCGCGGCAGAGGCAGAGCCGGAGCCGGAGGGGCCCTCGCCCGCGGCCGCCGGGCTCTGCGCCGCGCGGCGAGGCACGTCGGCTCCGGCGCCGGAGAGCGCGAGGCGGCGGCGCGGGAGGCGGGGGTTGTTGGCGGCGAAGAGCGGGTACGGGTTCGGGGCGGATGACGCGGTGGGGCCCGGCGGCTTGGACGGCAGCCGCCGCGCCGAGAGGGAGCCGTTCGCGGCCTGGCTCACGAGCAGCATCGTCGCGTCGCGTCGAGGCCTCTTGCCGGAGGTGGCGGCCTGGCGGGGACGGAGTAGGGGAGGATGGGGGACGCAGCGTTCGGGTTTGGGTGGTCTAAATTTTGCTTCCTGGCGATCTAAAAATCGGAGTTAGCGATGGGGTCGTCGACGAGGCGCGGGCGGCGGGCCCGGGGGAAATCGTTGGATGCGGACGGAGTCGCAGGAAAAGAGGGAAGGGAACCATGTGCCCGTGCTTCCTCTACTACACAATCGGGGAGGGCGCCTCGTCGCGGGGAACGACTTTGGGAGTGGTTGATTGCTTTATTATGTTTGACGAGCTTGCCAAAATCTGCATCCGGTCAAAATGCTTATATTGGACTTGCTGAATTACGTCTCGAAATGTGATTCCAACAGGGCTCAAGCCTCTGCGAAGTACTTGTGAATCTCTGAAGTTTTTCTTGACCAAGATCCAGTATCCAAAAATAGATGCGTGAACTATGTAGGAATTTTAATGTTTATAGTGAATTCAAAATTACAATTGTTTTAGTACATGACAAAACTAAATCCGGCACGACTCGTTGTATGCTGAGCTCAGGATATTGTTCATGGACCGAAGTTCCCAATTTAGAAAACAGCATACAATCATCACATGCATAACATCGAGCTTCGACTAATTGAGCTTCGAACTTCGTTTTAAAAATTTACACAATGCATAGTCTGTCGACATGGCGTAGCATTCTCCTCAAGAACTGTAACAGCTGTATATATACATATACCATGCACAATTCACAATCACCACTTGTGTACGACAAGCCAACCTTAAGAGGCTTCCATCTCTCCCAAGATCCACAAAACTAACGTGCATCTCAAACTATACATTGTTTGATTCATCGGTATGTCCCATATACATTGTCGAGAAGCAACAAGCAAACCCTTGCTGCAGCCAGAGTTCCGGATATGAAAATCATAGGATGCTGAAAGTGCTTTTCAACTGCACACAAGTAAATTAGAATGAGGTTATGAGACAATTAGCATGAAGGAACTCAGCACAAGTTGAACCATGTGCAGCTTGTGAGCAAAGCAAAGGACCTGTTGATGCCAAAACAGAACAAGGATGAAAACCAAGTGCATGTTAGAAGTATATTCTTACTTTCTTTTATTAGCTAGAATGCAATAAGAAATTTACTCTTCTAATAAAGAAAGCTCAAATTGACATATGTTAGGATGAACGAGTATCTGACCTGTTGAAGTGTTAGGACTGCCATCACGCAACTGGAACTTTGCAGCAAATGTTGAGCACCTCATCCAAAGGTGCATGATCACCTGTGCCTTCATCTTTCCTTGCATATAATATTTCTTTCCCTTTGAACACAAACATTCCACCCTAACATACAAAAGAAACCACCAGTTCCATGCATAAAGATTTTGTGTCAAGCAAAAGCCTCAGACATTGCTGTCTGAATCAGTCAAGTGACGGGAAATAATCTAACCTGTTGCAGAACACCTTCCTTATCATCTGGGGTAGCTTCAATTGTATAGTTTTTCACTGCCTTCTTAAGGGAGTCAAACCGTGAAAACACTTTCGCCTTGAAATTGATAAGTTGAACTGTTTAAACAGTGTCTTTGTATATTCATGGAGAAGAAAACAGTGGATGAAATTCACTTGTGCAGAATTGATGCTTACACTGGCTGGGTTGAAAAAGGTGCGACCGATACCGAAATATAGACCCAAGAGATCATATGCCTGAAATGGTTTGGCAAAAGTTACACATTGAAGGGCAACCATCTTTCATCCCAAACAACATTAATTCTCAAGTAGGTCTATGCATCTATCTTATTCAATACGATCGAACATGCAGCAAAATTTCTGTTAGGACTATTTAGCATGTAACATGGGCAGAACAGGGCATGTATCCGTGATTATTAAGAAGAATCAGGAAAGCTTGTTTCTTATCCTTACTATGGAAAATTATAGCAGCAGCAGATTTTTTAAATGATTTCAAATTGTGTAAGCTACACTAATCAGACAACAGAAATTATTTTCTGCATCTATGGAAAGAGTCAATTTGTGTATAGGCACCCACCAAACAGGACTTCTCTATTTATTAACATGAAAGAATTTAAATGCACCTTTTGATTCACTTCATTTGATTGTCCACACCAGCCAAGAAAAATATTTTGTTCACAACTAATTGTTTTCACAGATCTTGTTAACACAATCAAGATTATAAATGAGAAGCCCTCGTACATGAACGGCAAGGTGACAGACTGGCATACATCTACTAGTTTTATTGATACAAATATAAACTAACACGGTACATCCAATAGTTGAGCCCTGACATCTTTTACACAGCTCTCCGTTTAGGCTTTTGCAATCAGCACACATTAAGACAACATCCAATAGGTTCACAAATAGGTGGCCGCAGGATTGGTACCTTTCGTTCAGGATCTGCATAGAGGTATTCAACTGGAAAGGGCAACTACATTAAAAAAAAAGTTAAAATTTACTCAGGAACACAAACATTTTGCAGGATGTCAGTAGAAAGATAACAATAAGCATGTTTCTTTCTCTTTGGTCAGAAATGTCCAACAAGTAGACAAACAAGAATATGTTCTATTAGAACTTGAGAATGATTGAACTTGATGGTGATCCACTGCAGCACTGAACATCAAATGCTTTACTTTCATAGTAAAAAAGAATGGTATAAATTCAGAGGCTGAAGTCAGAGTCAGATATATGCTGCACATGGTGACAAATATTTCATTCATTGTGCTAAAGAATAAAGCTAGGTTACAAAATGAAGCATAATACATACACGCTCTGCAAGGATTCGCGCTTTATCTGGACCACCAACGCCAACAGCAATTAGCTTGACTCCAGCTGATTCAAATATCTCCTTTGTATCCCTCAGAACTGAAGCCAACTCCCAGCTACAATGGGCATATGCAGAGTTGATGATTAGCCGAAGAGATGAAGTTACAGATAAATTAAAAAACTCATACCAGCCAAAGCATAAGTTTAATGAAACAATGTATCGACAAAATGAGCTGACTTTCTCACCAGCAAGGGCACCCAAAATGCCTTAACAGTGCCACGACAGCCATTCCCTGCCCAGAGAGCAAATATACCAGTCAGTTCAAGTATTTGTTGCTCAAATTCATACAAAATTCTCAGTGTGGCTAAGATCATTGGTTTTCTTTCAGTCTAAAGAAGCGGCATATTTTGCTCAAACAACAATCATCTCACCTAACAAGTTTCTTAATTATTATCTAAAAAACAATTAATTGCAATCCTTAATTTGCTTAAGACCAGAAATATTACCTAGGACTACAATTATTTTCGCGGCCTCGCGGGTTCTCTCTCAATAGGACTAGCTTATTTGGAGGGAATAAGATGAGAATTCATACCTCGTTCTGGTCCCACAGGTCCCTGAACAGCACGGGCTCGCCGGTGGCTGCGGAGTAAATTTCGACGCCACCCAGGGCGTCACCGATGCTCGACCCGGCATCCGGAGAAGTGGAGGGAACGGATGAAGAGTTCGCCGCGGAAGTCCCCACCAGATACGGCCCCGCAGGCGAGCGGCGGAGACGCAAGTAGCTGCCCGGAAGCGAGGGGACACGGGGAGAGGCGCCGGTAGGGCGAGGCGTCAGCGGGAGGACGACGCCGGCGGCTAGCGCAGCGGCCGCGGGCGCAAGCATGTTGGGGAGATGGAAACGCGGCGGAAACCTAACCGCGGAGGAGACGGGAGGCGGGATTGCGGGAAGAAGTGGTGAGTGGCCGTTGCCGGGGGAGATGGTTGCGAATGGCGGGAGCCGGGAGTGGGCCACAAGTACAGACCAGAATCTTCGAGATGCCAGGCGAAGAAAAAGTTCCTCTGCCTCAAGTCAAAATTGACAAAATCTCATGGCTCCATTGGATTGCGTGGAAAAATTCTCAAATTCTACATTTTCTTGTGAAATTCAATTGATTTCTGTGACATGCTTTACAATTCAGCTCCTTTTGAAATAAAGGAATTTTTTACAATACTATATTTATTCTTTATGAAATTCATACGTTTCAAATGAAACCTTTCTATAAAATTCATTCATGCG
The DNA here is from genome assembly GCA_001602275.1 of Zoysia japonica. Taxonomy (NCBI): domain Eukaryota; kingdom Viridiplantae; phylum Streptophyta; class Magnoliopsida; order Poales; family Poaceae; genus Zoysia; species Zoysia japonica. The sequence continues at coordinate 1,563,658 of BCLF01000014.1, forward strand.
ATACAAAGGAGGTCTCAATCTGTTCAATTAGGATTTGAGCCAAAAGCTAAAATATTCGTGAATGTCTCTGTTTTAATTCGCATGACCTGCAGCTGCAGTACTGCTGCATCTGATGGATGAATATAGGGATGGATTTCGGTTTATTTGTCACAGATATTATACTACTACTGCTATACTCCAGTATCTTGGACGTGTTCGGATGAGATTTTTGTCGCGGCTGCTGCAGCTGTTGAATGTTTATGATACAGTGAAATTGACCTGCATTGCTGTGCAGCAGCAGCCGCAAAACCGGCTTCCGAACGGGCCCATTACTACTACGGTCCACGGAGCGTTACAAATCAAGCCACGGGAACACTGGTGCAGGCGCTGAGGACGTCGTCGAGAGGAGCATGGTCGCCGGTGCCTTCGTCTCTCCATGCGTACACCAGCTCTTTCCCTCTGAACACGAACATTCCACCCTGCAGAGAATCGAGAAACAAGAAGCGGATGAGGTTACTCATGGACGCTGCGCAGCGCAGCACAGGCGAGTGTGCAGAGGGCTTCAACCCAACCTGCTGCAGGACACCGGTGAGGTCGGCCGGCGTGCCTTCCAGCGTGTAGTTCTTGGTCGCCTTCTTGATCGAGTCGAGCCTTGAATAGATTTTTGCCTGCCCAGACACCAGTTTCTGATGGAGAAGTCTAATGGTCAGAGCATAATTGCACAGAGCTCAGTTAGTCTGGGTCATGCTTACACTGGCTGGACTGAAGAGGGTCCGTCCTAAACCATGGTACAATCGGAGCACATTGTAAGCCTGTAAAAACATGTATGCAGTAACACAGATGTTGTACGTATGCTCGTAATTGAGTGATATCGAGTCCACATAGAAGCCATGTCGAACAGTTCAGATCGACGGGGAGAGGATCATCACCTTGCGTTCAGGGTCTGCGTACAAGGACTCCAACGGAAACGGCAGCTGCAATTGCGTAGTACGTCTCAGAAATTCGGCTCATCGCAGGGCTGGAGAACAACATTCACAACGAGGTCGCTCACCCGATCGGCGAGAATGCGGGCTTTATCGGGAGTTCCGACGCCGATGGCGATCAGTTTAGCCCCGGCCGAATCGAACTTCGCCATGGACTCCTTGAGAACAGAAGCCAGCTCCCAGCTGCGAACACGGCCACGGGGCCCAAAGTTCAGTAGTCGAAACAAACGAAGTGCTCCCAAGAAAGTTCAAGCACGACGTCGTCGTCGTCGTCGTCGTCGCTCGTGTCGACGACTCGACGACCTCCTCACCAGCAGAAGCAGCCGAAATGCCTCAGCAGCGCCACCACGGCCACCCCCTGCGCGCGCGAACACAGCACGGTATGACCGTCAGCACCAAGGCGACTCCGTCCCAAGTTCGCGTCGTGATCGATGGGATGAGATCGGCGTTAGGCGGAAGCGAGCAGTAGTACCTCGGCGGGGTCCCACATGTCCGTGAGCGGGACGGCCTCGTCGGTGCCCGCGGCGAGGACCGACACGCCGCGGAGCGCGTCCCATGCGCGCGCTCCCTCGGCGTCTGGCGCCGCGGGACTGGAGGAAGCCCCTGCCGCAGCGGAGACGGTCAGGGAGCGTCGGCAGCGTAGGAGCCTTCCGCGTCGGAGAGAGACGCGCGCGGTCGCCGGAAGAACGGCAGGCGCGCTCTGTCCGGGGATGGAGGCGCGGCGGGGAGCGGTCGGCGCCACACGCGGGAGCGGAACGGCGGCCGTGGCGGTGGCCATGGGGACGCGACGGGCGCACGTGCGTGGGCGGTGAGCGGACTGCGTCTGCGTGGCGGGCGTTTGCGTGGGTGGGTCCTAAGGAAGAGCGAGCGAGTGGCCATTGGTGCGGGTGGCGTGGCGCGAGCTGAGCGCGCAGGTTTTCGAGTGGCTGCGACACCAGATTGGCTTATAACTGGGCCGTCGGGCTAGGGACCATTTATGGGCTGGTTCCGGTGACCCATTTCAGATGGGCTACTTCCGGGCCACGATCTCTCTCGTTCTTTCTCCAATTTCTCGCGACCACTTTTTCAGTCCAGTTGCTAGCGGGTTCAAAAGAAAAATTGTACCTTTGTTTTTGTTAAGAATAGTTTTCACTGTGGATCCACAGGATCTATTTCTATGTTCAATCCCAAAAAAGAAACATGAAAAGACATGAAGAACCGTTTCTCTTCCCAATATCTCTAAGAGACACATAAAAACACAGATATAGATAGACCTTTCGATCTCTTTCTCATTATTTTATAAGTGTACAAATGGTTTCATATACATAAAAGATTAGAGATAACCTCTATAACCTTTGGCATTACCACCATAACCTTTGGTATAGTCATAACCATTGGTATGAGTACACTATTGCATTATATCTCACTAGGGGATTCATAACAGTTTTGTTTTGGAGACTGGTCACTTTCTTCGTTTCAAAATATAAATATTTTTAAGACTTTGACCATTAATAATGTATAAATAATAATATTTTATCATATAAAAATTATATTTTTTGAATTCATCATAAAATAAGTTTTTATATAAAATATATTTTTACATTAAAAATTATATAATTTACTATATATTATTAATAAATAAAATAAAAGAGTTTGATTTTATCTAAATTTAAAAATGTTTATATTTTGGAACGGATGTAGTAGTTATCTATCCTTGCAAGTTTAGTTATGATGTGTAGCAAGAGTAGGAGTATACTGTACTGTTGTATATCCATGGCAACCGGCGATAAAATATTGCACGCATGGAGAAGCACGAAGGCACATTGAGAGATGTTTTCCGTAATGCAAGTACCTAGGAAGAGGTCTCCCTAGCTCGCGGTCTCGCTGATCCTGTTAGACCCAAACCATGGTAACCGTGCTCCTGCAATATTCTATCTCCAGTCCTCTGGTACAAGTGAGCTGGGTTAAGCTTTACGTTACCCCGGTACTCCGGCCGGTACGTAGAGACTCGTGAAAAGACTCAGACCGTATACACGAGCTAGATCCTCTACTTTGGTGTGCTTGCCGTCGCTGCTACACGTGCCGCTCCCTTTGGATCCTACGGATCGGATGCGTGCGTGCCCCCACAGACTTCTCGTCGCTGAAAAGGAGTGGCCCCGTTGGAGAAGACGATCTTCAGCCTCCCTGAGCTCGCACTGCTAGCCCTAATCGAAACCCGGCCATCGTATACGAATGAGATACTCCTGTTTAGGAAAAACAATACAGTACGCACTTGTAGACGTCTACGGTCTCCAACCGGGTCCACATTCCACACCCGCAAAGCTCCGCCACCGCTCCGGTCCGCAGCGGCCGGCGCACAACACCGGTGAGACCGCGAGAGGCCGGCCCGACAGACGCTACAAAAATCTCAGCCACGCACTCATGGAGGTGAGGCGGTCGATTTTCCGCTTTGGCACAAATCCCAGCGCCGCGGGGACCACGAAGAAGAGGCGGGGGTTGGCTTTGTCTTGCACGCGCCCCTGCGTAAAAAAAAAACAAAACAAAGATTCCCGTCGACCCCATGTGACCGATCGAAGGCACGCATCGTTCCTCGGCGAACGAGAAAACGGCCGACGCCAAGCGGTAAAGTAGGGTTAAAAAGGGGTTAGTTGGCGCAAAGAGGGTGCCTGTAATCATGTCTTAATTAGGGCTTGCGTCGACGGACCACAGGGGCGGGCGCCTAGTTGCTGGAGCCGCCTTGAGATCTTATGTGGAGTACTACTAGTATTAGTGTATCACGACAGCTTTATTTTCATTTTTTGATATCAGAAAAATATTATAGTTGTGGACTTGTAACTCTCTGTTTTCCGTTTCATAGGGTTGTGATCGATGTTGCGGATGGCATCTTGATGCATGTCTCCCTTGTAGTGTGTAGTAATTAAAAAAGCTTGGGAACATCGTTGGGTTCCACACAATCTCGCAAGCACGACTTCTCTTTTGCTCTTTTCTTCTCCAGCCACGTCGCGCACATCCTCATATATTTGACATTATTAAGTGCTCCTATGCTAGTATCTAGTGCTCGATGTTCGGTGTAAAGTATGTCCGGCGTGAAAGCTCTCAAACTGTCGCTAAACTATGTGAAAAAAAAGGATCGAAATGTGTGTTAAGTAAGCAGTCAACTTGAGATCTACAACTTAATCGTTTTGTATATGGATGGAGGTCATGTCTTGCAGCGAAATTTGTTATTTATAGAATGCTTGTGTTGATCAGTTGCACGCATGGGAATGCAATTTGCAAAAGGCTGGCTAGCATTCCATCTGATTCGAGCATGACCGTTTCTTTGTTCAAAGCAGAGTATAGATATCACAATACTATACCCTAATTAAGGATCAGAGAAACTCAGCAACAGAGACAGCACGGTCAGCTTACGATTTCCAAGTTCCAAGCCGGTCTGCTTGTGAAGCCTTCCCGTCATCTTTCCAGGCTTTTACTTGCCAGTTGCCAACCGTCCATGCAATGTAATATCCGCTCTCTGGCAGTGAAGATTCTGAAGAACAACCACCAAAGCATCTTGGCCATTTGATGCTGGTCTGCATTAACTGCCGCGGACAAATGTTGGTCTCTGCCTTGATTCTACAGCACCATACTCTTGTGATCGCCTTGTTACTCTGAAAATGAGCATGGGACCTGTTTTCGTGCTATCGATCTTGAGTTGGATGGAAACGAGAGTATATTGTCCGGACGCCTTTCATCATTTTGGAGGGAGAGACACTGAATGGCCTTTTGTTTTGGGTGGGGGGATGAGGCTCCTGTATTGTACGATACGAGTACGAGTACCGGCTAGGCCGGTCCAAGCTGGAGAACCCGGGTTCCCATGAGGGGCGCGGCCGGGACAAAAGGCACGAACTTGTGCATGGGGCCGCGCGTGCGCCCAGCGCCATCGGAATGATGGAGACGACGACGCGCGCAGATTTTGGCGTCCGATTAGTTAAGCGCCGATGCGTCCAACCGGCACGCGGAGCCCCAAGGACGGCGTGGTTTGCAAGCCACGACGTCGTAGCAGGGAGGCCGAGGTCTCCCCTAGTAATCCGATGGGCGCGGGGCGGCGCGGCCTTCCACAGGAGAGACCGTCTAGGAGTGCGTAGCTCCGGTTCCGAGCTAACGGCGGCGCGTCTCTCGCGTCGTAAACTACTTTCGCCGATCATCAGATTGTTGTCGCCCGCGTGCTGCGTGCTTCCGCGAGTATCAATACCGAACGAGACGCGGAGCCATCTCGGTTCTCGGGCCGGCATCTTTCCGGTATCTAAACACAGAGGTGCTGGACGCGACATAGTATGAGAGAGAACTAGGGGCGGCACGATGGGAAACATGCACAGGGCGTCGTGGCTATTTCCTGTACTCCATATTCAGTATTCTTTTACTCCGTATAAATGATCGCGGCATTATTATGGCCACTTGCGTCGAGCGACAGTGCCCCTCGAGGAAAAGACACGGCCGTGGCCGGAACCTCGGTCCCGTCCACGGACGGAGTACTTGAACACTGTAACCGAGCCCGTCCCGTCGTCGGCGGAAACGATCGGCGCCCAAGTTGCCGACCAACCAACTAACCGTACCATAACGCACGCATTGAAATGGACAACCGGCTTCCTACCCCCGCGCGCGCCATCGCATCGGGACTCCGCCCCGCCTTTACCCGGTCAGACCGGACCGTGGCGGGCGTGCCGGCGCATCTCGCATGCAGCGCACACGCGCGTCGCGGCGCCGCGGACGGACGGAAGCATGCCGCGGCGCGTTCGCGGTGCTTCCGCCGCCGACGCAGGCAGACGAGCGAGCAGGCATAGGATAAGCGGATTTGGTACTAGCTTCTCCTCACATATTCACTATATTTATCGCTATCAGATCGATAAATAGATGAATAAAATAAATTTTTATTTTTTTAAAAAAGTCTTATTTATGTATCACATATCATTCACTCTATTCACAGCCACGTTACCTACTTTCTTTTTCCTTATAAAAGACCCCGCCTTTACTCGGTCGGACCGGACCGTGGCGTGCGTGCCAGTGCATCTCGCATGCAGCGCACATGCGTCGTGGCGCCGCGGACAAACGGAAGCAAACCGCAGCGCGTTCAAGGTGCTCCCGCCGCGGATGCACACATACGAGCGAGCGGGCATGGCTGATAAGCAGATTTATTACTAAGCCTCCTTACATACTCGTTACATTCATCATCGTCGAATCAATGAATAAACAAATGAGATAAGTATTTCATTTTTTTAAAAAATAAATTCTACTTATAAACTCACTGTCATTCAATCTATTCACAACTAAGTCACCTACTTCTCTCCTGTAACTTTTACCGCATGGGCTGGCGTCACAGCTCGCGTACGCCGGGCTGGCTGGACGCGCGCGCCATGTTGCGCCCCGCGGTGCCTACGTGCGCGCGGGCGCCATGTGCTCCGGATAAGCTGCTTTGGTATTACTACTACTGTACCTTGCGCTCGCTGTTTGGCTGGAGCTGCGGTCGCCTTTGTTGGCGCGCGTGGATGGGCATGAGTAGAGGACGTAGCGAGGTCAGCTGCGCCGGGCCGTAAGACTGTAGCACCTGTCCGGCTGTAGCTCAACCAGAAAGCATTTTAAAAATGGCACCATGGTTTCCTGGACAAATATCCCATGATCGTATCTCTGATTCTTTTGTTACTTGCATCTGAATGCGCTGCAAGAACGGGCCGTGCCGTAGCTTAGCGAGGTCGAGGTTCCACTCTGGATATACAGGTCTACTGTACATATACAGGTGCTAGTAGTAGTACGCTGCCACTAGTTCGCCGACGCCTGATGCGCGGCGATTTACTGTACATTTTGCAACGGCAGAACAAGGGCATCTCACCTGTGTTCCCTTTCACTGAAGAAACTACGTACTGCACGATGGCATCAACTAGCAGGATCGCAGCCGGCAAGGGCCCCGGCGAAGCGATGGGCAAAGCCGTCTCCTGATCTCCTCCATTGTTTTTGCTCCGGCGCGGGGCCAGTGAGGCTGTGAGAGGGGGTGATCGCAAGCCACGGCCCGCCGAGCGGCGCGGCGTGGAAACGTGTCCGCAGTTGGGACTCGACGTTGCGGCCTAGTGGACGAGACGCGACGGCTGGTGTGTGTGTGTGTGGGGTGGGGGGGGGGGGGGGGGGGGGGGGGGGGTGGCTCTTTATTCGTGTCGGCCACGAGGAAGCCGGACCCGTCCGTCCCCGTCCCGTCGTTCGTCTCGTCATCGCGACGATAGGGGTTTCGCTGGTTTTTTGTTTTCTCGGAATTCACCCTGCCAAGATCGTCGTCGCACTACGCCGGCGAAATCGTCGTCGTCAGTTGGCACCTGCATTTACCGTCGTCCGCAGCATACCCAAGGTATAGGAGTAGTGAAAGAATCTTTGAACTATTAGTTTTCGGGGTCATGTCGCCCATGCCTGTCATTACACCATTATCCGGCCGTCAAAAGCTTGCCACGATATGGCTGGATGAATGCATAAGCGTTTTATCCGAATTTCTCACCCGGAATATCTGCGTGACTCGAATCTACTAGGACAGCATAGCGACAAAATAATGAGGTCTCTTCGTACTAGGAGTACTACAGTAATTTTTTCCCTTGACGTGACAGGTGACACCGCATTACGTGCGTTAGACCGTGTCAGATTGTTGTCGATACACGTTATTTTAACCATTGTGAAGATTCTGTTTTCTCTAGAGTGCGTACATTTAAAAAAAAATCTAAATTATTGACATCGTTAATTTTTAATATCAACTTTAACTATTTATTTTATTCAAAAAATTTATTCAAATATGTAAATTTTTGTTATTATTTGATTTATTATTAGTAAAATTTACATTACGAATAATAATTTTATATATTGAAATAAAATTTTTAAATAAAACAAATAGTTAAAATTGATGTTAAAAATTAACATGTTAAGATCTCAGCCTAACTAGTTCGTGCGTGGTCCATGCCCATGGGCAATGTGTCGAGGAAGGCCTGTGACTGCACACGGAGACGAGTAACGACTCCGCGCTTTTACGGAGCAATTGGGTAGGTTACAAGATCGGGGTGGTGGTCTACCGGGTCGCTGCGGCTAGTTAACACGGCTGTTGCCGGCTCGGGGGCACACGCATGAATGTACCGGCAGCAACCCATTCACCTAGCTTGCCACTTCCACATGAAGCGGACGGATGCAGGACGCCCGTCCGAGCGGACGCGCACGCGCTGACGGCTTCCCGCGTGCCGCGTATATTTGCAGGGGGGCTTTGCAATGGGGCCAAGGAGCAGCGGGAGGTGGAGCGTATCCGGCCGAACGGACACCCTCTCTTTTTCTTTAGTCCACTTCCACGCGGTGCGTAGCCGGCAATCACACACCGTCCAGGCAGAGGCGAAGAGAGAGGCAGCGAGCACCAGTGACCCCGGACGTACAAACAACAGGGAAGGAACGGATGACGTGAGGAGTACTGGTTCTGATTACTACTACCAACAGCAGATTGCCGAGCTAACTGTTGGACCATTGTTAAAGCAGCGTCCGGCGACGGGGAGGACGGTTGATCTAGGGCTCGGCTGCCTCGTCTTAGCCGGCAGTTACTGCTACGGATTTCACTATGGCCAGGATGGCCATACCATAGCTAGAACTCCATTGGATAGTTTACTGTAAAACTCCATTTGCAGTGCTTCGAGCTACTGTAAAAAAATAAGGCCGGTCCCCCCACCCACAACTTTTCTTCAATTTGAAGCTCGATCGGTCTCTGGCTCTCTGCTGGTACTACGGTTAGTTTGTGTAAATCGGCAGGTCACACACGGGCCAGGAGTCAGGACCACAGGGCACAGGCAGATGCCACCCAGTTGCTCGCACAGATACGTATCTTTGGTTGCGAAAATGACCAAAAGTTGTACAGCACTGTAGTACGCGTAAGCATGGTACGGTGGTTGCTGACTTGCTGCGATCGGTCACAACGGTTCACAATGTAATGTCATGAAAATGGTAACGAACTGCAAAGACTTGTTATCACGTGCAATGGTAACGTGGTTGTCTGTGTTTGTGGCCGGGGCGGAGCCTCCCATCCCTCTTCTAGTCACGTGCCCGACGCGGCGTGCGCGCCGTTCGTGCCGCTCGATCGGCTCGCCTGCCGGGCGCGCGCGAACATTTCCAGCGTTTTCACCGCGGAGGGGGTGCAGATCGAACGGAGTAGGTGAAAGTGACACCGATGGGGATGGGGTCGACGGTCGCGGTCATCGTCAGGGCCATGGGCGCAGCCCGGGTTAATTCGCGCCGGCCGGGGGCGAGCTCAAGTTGGTCTCAGGCTCTCAGCTCGCCATTACTACTAGTACTCCTCAGCGTCGCCGCCCTTGCTCCGTCCGCCCACACCGTGCTTCACTTGCGCAAGAGAAGCAACCAATACCACAACCTACCACAACATTTACAAGCATGCAGCAGCAGCGGCAACAAGCGACTGGTGGCTTTGGTTGGGTGACTTTTGGTTTTTAACTTTTGCAAAAGTTAAAAACTCAATTAAAGAGTTAGCTGTGACAAAAGTTTTTTTTTAAAAGCAGATTTCTTTTAGTTTAAAAGAAAAAGCAGGTCTGGACTTAGTTTTTGCCCGCTGTGGGTGCTGATTTATATATATTATAATTATATATTACTATAGTTACAATTATATAATATAATTATAAATATATCATATTTATATAATTATAATATAATTATAATTATATATACTACATAATTATAATTATATATATTAAATTGTTATAATTATATAATTATATTTCATAATTGTAATTATGTAATATAATTACAACTATGTAATATATAATTATATATTATTATAATTATGTAATATAACTATAACTATATTATAATTATGTAATTATAATCTATATAATATTATATAAATATATATATTATATTATAATTATATATTATTATAGTTATGTAATATAACTATAATTAATAATTATATAATTATAGTATTATATATATTTGTCTTTCAGTTTCACAATCTCACAGCTATTTTAAGTCAAACGGCTTTTAACTTTCTCATAGCTCATTTTTCTTTCTATAGCTTACAGCTGTTTTTTTACGGCTCACAGCTCAATCAAACACACCCTAAGCGAGCTCTACTGTCTATTCGTTTGCCAAGAACGGCCGCATTCCGCCGCCGCTGCCACCGCGCGCGAGAACGGCCGGCGCCGCGGTCGTGCGCTCCCGCCGGATGGATCATGGATCTCCAGCTCCCATCGTCGTCGGAGATGCTTTTTGCAACGTGCTTCTTCAAGCGATCGGGATCTCGCGGGGAAGGTTTGACCCGAGCTCACTATGACGACCAACATGTTATTGGTTTACTCAGTCTATTACGAGAGGGGAAATGAAATGATAAGGGACCATCTCACTCTCTTTCGCTCCCCAACCCGTGCCACATATATTTATCTCGCGTAACCTTAAAGTTACATGTAAAAAAAATACTCCTACTGCACACTCCACCTTAGGTCCATAGCACAGTAGTATCAATTTGACCGAGATCACGACCGCCCGAGAAAGTGCACCGAGGCAAAAGGCTCGATTATGCAAAGCGCAATCGACTCCCTCGTCGCACACTATCAAATTACCGTGCGCTCGCGACGGTTTGGCGCGGTCACGTGAGGCGCCGTACTTGTTTACTTCGAGCGATATGATTATGTCATGTGGTGAGACCTCTAAGCGGGTTTTGTTTCGTTTGGCTGCTTGACCGCGGTAACTTAAGCTGGATGAATGAATGCTCATGCAGCTCCAGTGAAAATGCGACGGGGTAAAAAGGCACCCAACTGTTCGCGGCTGATTGGGCACTACCCGGCGGCCGGCGAGGGCGATGATTTGAAATCGCGCCAAAACTCTCGAGTGCTCGAGCCTGGAGCGCGCGAGACTGCCGACGGAGCCTGTGCGGGAGCAGAAAAGAAGGTTGGATAACAAAACATGTCGATCAGCCGTCCACGCGAGCGTGTTCTCTCGGATGACTGCACCTTGAACCATCGATGGATTAGATTTCCACGCGCGGCTGGGCCCGAACTCACGCCCGCACCTATCGGAATCTCGGTCAAATTCCTGACACCAATAATTAGCCATGGAGCATGTCGTTGCCTAACCAATCGCTGCCGCCGTTTCGGTTCTTCTTGCTGATCAAAGGGATCATCCAGACCTGTAGAGTGGGTAGGCAACGTCACGCTCTACTGTAAGAGAAGGTACGGCTACAGGCCTACTACAGCGGCTGTGGTGGGTTTTTCTTTTTTAGAATACAGCTGCTGTGGAGTTAGCTTGCGTCATTTGTACTCGTCTACAGCTTGTCTCAAATCTTGTGGTTGGAGTACTGTACACAACTTTCCGTCGTAAAGATACCGCTAGTTTCGAACGGAAAAGTGTCTAGAGAGCAACATACGTGTACTGGCCTACTGGGGTACCACAGTAAAAATCCCAATACAGTACTCGTGCACAGTAAAAAATCTCACTGCTCTACAGCCAGCATTACCTTCTCCTCTGCGGCTCTGCCTACCATCAATTTATTTTGTTGCTAGGGTAAAATCTAAAGTTGCCCCACATATTTATCCTCCCCGGCTCGTGTCTCTACTCTCCGCTTGGTCCGCTGCGGATCCTCTCTCTCTCGGTCTCGGCTGCCTGCCTCCAAAAGAAAAACCAGCCAGGTTTCCCGAGCGCGAGCCGCAACAACCAACTCCCGCACCAAGCACGCACCAACGGAGCGGTACACCCCCAGCAGCGCAACCGCGAGAAGCGAAATGCATTCGGCGCTCGCCCATCCTCCTCCACACTAGCGCTGGAGCGTCGTCACACGTCGTCGACCTCGGGCGGCGCCATGGACCGGGGCGGGGTGGTGATGGCGGCCGAGGACGCGGAGCTGGGCCTGCCCGGCGGCGGATCTAGGCCGCTCAAGCACGGGCGGGGCAATGCGGCGGGGGGCGAGGAGGACCACGGTGGGTGGAGCGGCAGGGCCAAGCAAGCCAGGGTGGTGGCGGCCGCCGGCCGGGACTTGTCGGAGGCGGCTGCGGCTGCGGCGCCGTTCCTGCTTGGGTCATCGTGCAGGCCCGGACACTGCGGGGAGCGGATGCTCAGCTTCTCGGCCGCGTACCCCTCCGCCGCTGCCGCGGACGCCGCGATGCCGCTGTACTATGGCACCCCGGCTTCTTGCTCTGGTGAGTGAGGACGGCGACGTGACGACTCCCGGACGTGCGCCGGTGGCGCCGCAAAGCGTCTTTTCTGTTGCTTGCTACTGTAGATTGGATTTGGTCGTCGAAAAAGCTAGCTCGCCATCTACCACTCCTTTCCGAGCGAGCACCATTGCTTTCTGATCCGTCTCGCTTTCTATCTCTCGCGCCGCGCTTTGGAACGGTAGTTGTAGATTTATTGGAACAGTACGTTTCTCCTCTTCCTTGTCCTTTGCTCGTAGGAGTAGTACTAGAAATGGAGGCGCGATTGGTGCTCTTTCTTCACGCACTCTCCTTTTTCCATGCTCCGTTATTTAAATGGTTGGGTTTAGATTCGGTGCTTGCTTTTAATTTGCCAATGTTTTTATTTTCTTCGGCTTGCCTTGATTAAATCAGTGAGAGTAATAAAGGGGCCGTGCGCCGAGAAAAGGACATGACATTATTGGTTACGAGTTTTGATGGATTGTTTGGTCGTTCATGATATTGATTCAAATAAGCCGAGAAAAGGACATGACATTATTGGTTACGAGTTTTGATGGATTGTTTGGTCGTTCATGATATTGATTCAAATAAGTCTCCAGTTGTTTTTGCTGACATTCGCCAACGTTTCCTTGTACTCAATGGTGTGATCGTGTGGATTCCTTTTGCTCTGCCTTTTTTGCTCGATAAAAAAAAAGAAAAAAGTTTGATCTCCAGCACAGCACCATTTGCCCTCTTCTTGCTTACTACTACTAGACAATATATAACACTGTAAAAGAGAACTGTTTTAAGTATAAATGCATGGAAGAAGGGTGCGTAATATCTCGAATCAAGGCTACTATGGTTGATTGTCTACTGTGATTTTCTAGCTGCTCGTCGTGAACAACTTATTTATTGTGTTTTGCTTGCTTTTACCCTGCTCTTATTGCGTTTAGGAAACACCAAAGACATCCATCTTTGTGGTCATCTCTGCCCAGTACATGTTTTTGGCTGTGCCTTCTTGGCTTTCACTACTCCGTGTGCTCATCGCCGCGGTGCATCTAACTCTGCCTACTTCCTGTTTCATCCAGGATTCAGCTCCGTGAGCTTGAGTACCAGCATGCAGGGGGCAATGGCCAGGATGAGGGGTCCTTTCACTCCGTCGCAGTGGATCGAGCTGGAGCACCAGGCCCTGATCTTCAAGTACCTGGCGGCGAATAGCCGCATACCTCACAACCTCCTCATCCCCATCAGGAGGAGCCTTGCATCTGCCTACTTCGGCACAAGCACATGTAAGCAGAAACAGAGAAAAAGGAGCAACGCAGCCAAAATACTTTTTGGGCTAGCTTCAGTTTCATCATTCATATTGATGTGATAAAAGTTGGGTCGATACCTTTTCTGAAACTTGATTGGCGTTGTTGCGTGTTGGCAGTGGGATGGGGGTCTTTTCAGCTTGGCTACTCCGGCAACGCGGATCTGGAGCCCGGACGATGTCGCCGGACCGACGGCAAGAAATGGCGGTGCTCCAGGGACGCTGTCGCCGACCAGAAGTACTGCGAGCGACACATGAACCGGGGACGCCATCGTTCAAGAAAGCATGTGGAAGGCCAGCCTGGCCACGCCGCGAAAGCCATGTCCGAGGCAGTGGTGGCTGCCGCTGCCTCTGCTACCCAGCCTGGTGTGCTGGCGGCCTCAGGCGCCGGAGCTACTGCTGCTGGTCTCGCTGTCAATCAGCATCAGCAGCCAGTGAAGAACTATGGGGCGGGTGCGAGTGATCCTTGCTCTCTGCAGTACAACAGGTAGAACTTTCGTGTTGTCATTTCGTCAGCTTACTGAATGTATTCTGTATCTTTAGTTCTATTGCAATGCTTTCACATGCATCAGATATGCAAATATGGTATATTAGATACGCAAGTAGTGTTTTAGTGATATTGGCACCACAGCATACCGTATTACTCTTGTCAGGGAATTTTTTTTGCTAATGATTAGTCATTAACCCAGAATGTTCTATTGTAACTAATTCCCTTCCTTTACAATTTCTGCAGCGAACTGATGACAAAACAGAATCAGAGCGAAAACATTCAGGAATCTGACAACCTCTCTGTGCTGACTTCCATGAACTCGAGAAACAATGGCAGCACCTTCTCATTCTCAAAACAAAATAACCCTTTTGAAGTGACCAACTCAAGGCCAGATTTTGGCCTTGTTTCATCAGAATCACTGATGAATTCTCCTCATAGCTCTCTGGAGAACATCAACTTGCTCAGCTCGCAGAGTGTTAGTGAGCGTCAGAGTTCAGCTTCCTTGCAACACTTTGTGGACTGGCCCAGGACACCTGCTCAGGGAGGTATTGCATGGCCCGATGCCGAAGACATACAAGCTCCTAGAACACAGCTCTCAGTATCTGCTCCAATGGCGTCCTCTGAGCTATCATCCGCGTCCACTTCCCCTATACACGAGAAGCTAATTTTGTCACCTCTTAAGCTTAGCCGCGAATATAGCCCTGTCGGGCTCAGCATTTCTGCAAACAGAGATGAAGCTGGGCAGGTACAAGGAAACTGGATGCTCCGTTCAATGGGTGGGCCATTAGGCGAGGTTTTAACCAAGAACGGCAATGCTGAAGCGATGAACTGCATGTCTGCGCCACTGAACCTTTTCTCAGATTGCTGGGATACAAGCCTGGGGTTGGACTCATCCCCTGTTGGAGTTCTGCAGAAGACCACATTTGGATCAATCTCCAGTAGCACTGGAAGCAGCCCGATGATGGAGAATTACAGTGGTTATGATGGCATCTGCAACCCGCAGGATGATCTCGGCTCAATCGTAGTAAGTCATCCGAGCATCCACCTTCTGTGAGCTTCTGACCAAGAAATATGCAACAAGATGGCATAAGGATCAACTCAGCCAACTTAAAGTTCTTACATAGTGACATCGCAATCCATAAGAGCGAGTATTGCCTCTGTAGTTTGTCATTGGAGACTGGTCTCCCGTTTTTGCCATTTCAGTTCCTTTTTTTCTTTTTTCTTTTTTAACTAGATTTTGTAACATTCACTTTCTTTGGATTGTGAGAAGTACTGCGATGTGTGTGGTGTGGACTGTTCTGTTGCACCATTGTTGGCATACCATCTCATAATACCCAGTATGCGATTGTTGTTAGTTGTGGGTCAATGTGATTGTAGCTTTATCTGTTGATGAAAACTGTTATATTGTCTGATGATCGACTGGAACTGCATGTTTTTGTTCAAATTTTACGGGACATTCTTACTGAATGCTGCTACCTTTCTGGCAATAATTGAGCACTCATATTCGGTGTGTTCACCGTTCTTTACCTGTCTTTGGTAGCAACAAAATGAAAAATCTGAGCTGAATAAACCTCAAAGGGCCTATGCTGATCCAGTTTTAACTTGTAACAGCAACTACAGCCGAACAGCCACGGCCTTTCAGTGCAGCCTTCTTCAAAGACCATTAAGCGTAGTTTTTACTCACTCGCTGTCGAATCAATCGATCATCACGACAAGAACAGCAGCAGCAGAATACAATGATACATTCTCAAGAATCATCACCCCAAAAAACACCCTTCAACGCACCCTGCTCCAAGAATCATCCGAACGTTTCCTACTCTCGGCGCCGTGTATCGCAGCGCTCATTGCCGCAGCAAGCAATACAATGATACGATTCCAGGAGGACCAGACCAGAGCCACTACGCACTCGCACAGCCTTTTCCCGCTCCTGCCAAACCTGCAAAAGGAGCGACCCCTATTCCCTCCTGTGCCTGCGCGCTCGAATCCTCGTCGCGCGCATCATGCACGGACCGCATGCCTCCTCCGTCCGGCCGGTGACCAGCCCCCCAAACATCGATGCGCTGTGCGCCTCCTACCTTTTGATGATTCGCTGCGCAGGAACGACGCTGTTCCGCTGAGCGAGGAGCGAGTGACGCGACTGTTCTGGCGCCGTGGCCGAGGAAAGAAAGCTTCATTTGGTCGTTGACGCCTACGAGTCCGCTGAGATTGGGACGCGATGTTGTTCCTGTGAGATTGGAGTCGGCCTGCCGACGCACGCGTTCCTGCTTCGTTGCACTCCTCTGTTCCTGTCGTGGATGATGATGGAAAAGGGAAACTGCTCTTGGAGGAAAAAACTATCTCGCGAGCTACGCGGGCAAGGCTTGTGCGTGTTAGATACGGGAAAGTAAAGGCACTCGTGTACTGCCCATGTACTGGTGAAGAAGGCTCCCCTGCTTCCTCTGCACAGCTGTGGCGTACCAGGGTTCTTTCGTTCAAGTTAGTGGCAGTACCTGCGACTTCAGCTCGACGATACGGTTGCTATTTTGTTTGTTCTTTTCACGAGAGAAAACGAGGGAATACACTGGACGTGTACAAGACAGGTGTAAGCACAGCGTAGTCCATGCGTGCTGAGACTGAGGCCCCAAAGAAACACCAACGATTCCCGCCACGCATGCTGGTTCACGGGCCAGGGTACGTAGTACGGGTTACTTGCACCGGTTAACCACGATCCTCCCGTCATCGGTCGCGGGCTCGCGGAAAACAACAGCTATATAAACGTGTCGTCGAGTTCTCACTTCTCAGTGAACTTGTGCGGACAGAGGATGAGCCGGAGAACCAAGCAGCCGCAGGCGGCGAGCCGCCGGACCAGGCGCGCCGAGCAGGAGGCGCATGCGTCTCCGAAATTGGGCTTCGACGAGACCCAGAGAGTCGTGTCGAACCCCATCTTCTACTGCGGAGGGAACGGCCCGAGCCACCCGGGCGGCGACCGGCTCCCGTGCGTGTACGGCCCGGGCGCGGTCCGCGCGCTCGTGCACGACCCGGCCGCGGCGGAGAGCCGTGGGAGCCGCGTCGGCAAGCCGCTGCCCCTGCCTCCGTGCCGGGCCCAGCATCGCGGTGCCCGCGTCGGGCACGCGGTCGTGGCGGGCGGCCCGCACGGCCGGCTCCTTAGGCGGAGGGTTCACCACCTCCCCCACCTGGACGACCCGTTCCTCGCCGCGTACGTGGCCTGCAGCAAGGGATCCGGCGGCGAGAACGGCGCTCAGCCGAAGCCGCAGCAAAGGAAGAAGAAGAATAAGAATAAGGCGAGTAAAAGCGAGAAGGTTGAGGTCGTCCGGAGGTGTGGCACCATCTGGAACGGGTGGGCGGCCGGTGCCAGGTACGCCGGGGCCGCGATGTCGTGCAAGAACGGCTGCGCCGTCGTCGACGTGCGCGCCAGAAACGCGCTGGCGAAGGAGGAGGCGAAGTCAGAGGAGAATCCGGCTGGGCCCACGCTGGACCTGTCGTGGGCGCCGGCGGTGCTCTCGGCGCGGGCCATTGAGCGACGCAGGGAGCAGCGCTAGCTAGGTGAACACGCACGGGGTTGTAGGGCGTGCCTACCCCAGGACGGCCGTGTGTTTGGCGTTGATAAGCAGTGTGGCGCATACATGTTGATGTGCATTGGTGAAAGTACTTACTGTAAAATTACGTGGTGAATACGAAATTTAGTCATCACAAAATACAGTATAAAATTCCAAAAATCGCCGCCGGCGTCGTAGACGAGGTAGTAGCCGCGCTCGCCATGGATCGAGCGGCAGAGCACTACGGTGAGGACGACGAGGTTCCAAGTTCCCACTCCAGCGGCTAAAACAAAGCCCATCCAATCGACGCAGGCTGGCCCAGCGCAGTGGGTCGGCTGATAATCTCGGGCTCTCGAGTCGACCTACACAAGGCAGGCTGTATACGGCCTGAATCGCGGAAGTCCACGTTCTCCTCCAAATTATTATTTGTTCTTCGGCTGCTCATCCGAGAAACCGTGCTCCCCGCCGCATCCACCCTCCGCGGCGCACTACCACCCGTGGCTGCACGCCTGCACGGGCAACTGTTCTGTCCCGCCTCTGCCGCGCGAGTCCAGGCCGTGCCTCAGAGATGCCTTCACCCGCCGCCGCCGCCCTGTCCGTCTCCGTCGCGGCGCTGCTCCGCGTGCCCTCGGCCCGGTCACGGCGCCTACTCCTCGTCGCTGCGGCGCGCGCGCACAGCAGCACAGCAGGTGCGAGCCGCGCTCGCGGTGGGCTGCCGCGGTTCCACACCCCGTCCCTCCCCTCCTCGAAGGTGAGCACGCTTGCTAGTTGCTGCCCCGGTGACCCTGCGCATGCCGACGGCCGTCCGCCGCTTAGGCATTCCCTCGAACGCGGTATGGCCGTTCCTCATAAGCATGTAGTGGGCCTACATTGTAATCAGAGGCGGAATGGGGCCGGCAGGGGCCATTGCCCGCCCCCCCCCCCCCCCTATGATTGGAAAATCTTCATAGTATATATTCTTCACTAGGTAAAAATTTATATCTAATTTAAAAATAAATTACTCTCTCTGTTCTTTAATTGTTGTCGCCGTAGACTTTCAACTCCAACTTTGACCATTCGTCTTGTTTAAAAAATTAGTTCAAATGTGTAAAATTTTAAATTGTGATTCAAATAACTCTAATGGTAAATAAAATTATAACAAAAAATATTATATTTAGTAATTTTTTTTGAATAAGACGAATGGTTGTTAGAAGTCAACGGCGACAACAATTAAAAAACGGAGGGAGTACTTCACAGCTGACTTGATTTCTAAAAATAACTAAAATAATTGTTCAAACTATCTTACATGTCTTATTAAAAGAAACAAATGATTCAACTATTCAACCGTTCTCGTATATTTTCCTTCATAATTTTGCAACACAAGGGTAAGAACACTCATATTGGGCAACATCGACTCTATAATTTAGGCCGTGTTTGGAACCAGCTAGATTATTATAATCTGGATTATTTAATGTTAGTGGTTCCAAACACGTCGTTTTTTTCTAGATTATAAAAATTGAAAACACAGATTATAATAAACTCATTGTACCTAAAAGATGATTAGACCTAATGAAAGACAATTTTGCCCTTATCAAATCTCTAATTATTATGAAAATTGCCACCGCTCCTCAACAACAAAGGGTAAATAGGTCATTAATCAAGAAAAAACTAGATACGTAGTTTTTATAATTTGGCCTCCAAACATGTCTATCAGATTATGTTTATAAACCAGATTATATAAACTACCTCTATAATTTAGATTATAACAATCTCTGCTGGTTCCAAACACGACCTTAACTCTTTTGATGAGGTTGTAGATGATGTAGGATGGTTCTGTGTCATTCTCATTAGTGAGGGACGCGATCTTAATTGTCATAAAAGTTTTGTACCCCTGATCATATTCTTTTTAAATTCGCAGCTTAATCTTTATAGTAAATAAAGGTTAAACCTTAAATAAATTTTCCAAGAACACAACGTCTAGGAACAAGAAACTAAAATTAAAGTAAAAACTTATGATATATTATTTTTTTCAGACTGTCATGCTTTTATTGCTAAATTTACATGCAAATTACTAAATTTGATATATGCATGTGTATGAATAGTAAAACTGCCAATTTTTGAGCTAAAAAAATTATCATATTTATTCGGCCCCCTCTAAAATTCTTGTTCAGTTCCGCCACTGATTGTAATTTATGTGCTCTATATTGAAAACAATTCTCGCTCGGACTTATTTTTTGAGTTGAGACGATGCATGTTGCACGACGCATTCTTTCTTAAACTACACCTGCATTGGTTTATGCGCATGCTATTCTGTGGCTTCATTGCATATTTGCATCTGTAACTGAAATGGATATTAATTCCAGGGTGAGGTGGTTCGCGTCCAAGGAGACGAGTTCTGGCACATGACGCGGGTTTTGCGCCTTGGCATCAATGATAGGTATCATCAATGACATTGCTTATCTGACCTTTTCAACCCTATGTGGAAATGTCTTCAATTACTGGCATCATCTGGAGAAAATGCTTGAATTTCACTGCAGAATTTTCCTATTTATGTTTGTGCGCATTTCTTACAGTGTACTGTATATAGTCTTGAAGTTACAATAGCTTGTGTTTTAGTTGCTGGTTGCACAAGCTCCTTCTGTACTCTAATTTGTTTGGTACCTTAATGTATGACAACTGACAAGCATATGTCTTTGTATATATTTTTTTGAGTCAAACATTTTTATGATGAAAATGAGTTAATGGCCATCCAAGAACATCTTTAACTTATCAGACAATGCATCTTAGGACATGGAATCATTTCTCATATTGGTATCACGGTGGAGAAAATTTCTTGTTGCCATTTTCGTTTCAGAGTTCCCAATATTCATTACCTTTTGTGTTTACAAAAGTTATTTGTGTGCATCCTAAAACTTTGCACGACTTTTGAAGGGTTGAACTATTTGATGGCATGGGTGGTTTAGTTGAAGGTTTCATACAGAAAATTGACAAGAGTGGCTCAGATGTTGAATTATTAGAGGATACTTGCCACATTGCTCCTCAAGGCATCCAATGGCATGTCTTTGCTGCACTTGGTGAGTCTCATGAATTAAATAACTAAACTGGGAGATTCTTTTTCACTGAACCCTGTAACATTTTATGGCATTGTAATTCCAGGGACACTGAAAGGTGGACGTGCGGATTGGCTCATAGAGAAATGTACTGTATGTTATTTACAGTTTGGGTATTATGTTTCTTCACTGATTGATTCTAAGACTTTGAATTTTTCTATTTAGGAAATTGGAGCTTGTAGCGTTACCCCTCTTCTGACGGAACGATGTCATAGAATAGCGGAAAATAGGGTGGACAGATTGCAACGTCTTGTGTTAGCTGCAGTTAAACAATGTATGACATTTGAGTGTTCTGCGGTCTATTAATTAGTTTATGCTCACTTGATAGGTGTTAGTAGTGTGGTGTCCATATGCAATTGTTACTGATATTTCAGTGAAAAATGCCAAAAAGATCTAATCTATGAAATTGCATTATTATTGTCTTCTTTGAGATGAGAAATAAACCAATTGTATTACTCTTATCTTATTTAGGTCAGAGAATACATGAAATGTCGCTGAAACCCCCAATCCCGATAGGCAAACTTCTTCCTGTTGTAAGTATCACCTATATTTTATCCTCTATGTAATGCAATTTTTTTTTTTGAGAAATATCATATTCATGCGCTCCCTTCTCAGATTTGTTTTTCTTCTGTTGTGAAGTAATATTCTTTATAAGCAACCTTGATGTTTGCAACGCAGACTATTATGCTTTACAAAATAATTTGTTGTTCAGTACAACAGTAATCTTAACTAGCTATGCACATTGAGTATATGGCTTACCAATTCATCTGAATATCCTTTTTTTTAGATCATTTTATTTTTTTAGTCTGCTGTTATCCAATTTTGCTATCAGGTGTCACAATCAAGGCTTGCTTTCTTAGCATCAGCAGAAGCCCCTCCTCTGTTGAGCATTCTGCCAAAATCGAGCAGTGAACAAAGTGGGCTTTTGATTATTGGCCCTGAAGGAGGTAACTGAAATCTAAGCTTATTACTTATTTGAATATGAGCAACGCTGGTCAGCATATATAAGTTCATTTTTTCTTTGTCTGGCTGCTTATTACTTCCTTATTCCAGATATGTGCTTTATCATTTTTCTTGGTCTGATGATTACATGCTGGTTAATATATATAAATTTTGAACAAAAGTACTAAAATAAGGATTGCAGTCTAGATTAGGATGCAAATGTTAGCACATGATGGGATTTCATTGAATTTCAGCCATGCTAGATTTTATAGAATCTTAATGTGTAGTATATGGTTCATGAACATTTAACTTTGGCACAAAAAGAAACTAATGTAGACCCAATGTTATACTCGTGGATCATATGTGCACTTCTTGATTCTTGTCATCCATTTCTGCAGATTTCACAGAAGAGGAGGTAGATTCGCTGAAAGCAGCAGGTGCAATTCCTGTGGGTCTTGGTCCGTGCAGGCTACGAGTTGAGACAGCCACAATCTCATTGTTATCTGCTCTCGTGCTATGGTCAGATGCTAAACACAAGGAAACCCAAGAGGCTAGGTAGTCAATGTACCGTAGTCACTATAGTCAGTCATGGACCGGGATCGGCCGGGCGCTCGCCGCCGCCGCCCGTCAGACGGAGGGGCGGCAGGCGATCCTCTGTTTCAATCAGTCATGTGCTTCGTAACCTTCACTGTGGTCTAAGACGGTTCGTAACTTTTGAGGCTAGATGCGTCCCACAGAAGAAATCTTATTGGTTACCAGCATGAGATGTCAACATCTAGTAGTACCTAGAAAGCAGAATTTCTGGACTCAAGTATCTAGTAGGAAGTGAAAACTTCTGCGTGATTACTGTACCGGCGTTCAATACTTCTTGGTGTGGTGCCTTTGTTTTAGTTCCTCTTTGGAAGATGACTCTACGTAAAGAGTTACCCGGGCTACTTCCTGGTACGCGCACCGGGGTCTGGAGCAACCACACGTCCGTCCTGTGCGGAACTCACCCGCCGCGCCGCGCATCATGATGCTCCCACGCTTCGACGCCGGTGGCAAGCCCGTCGCGTTTACGTTACTCTAGTTCCGATCCCAGCCTTCCACCGCGCCGCCGGAGGCCGGATCATCGCTTCCCGTATGAACCGTCGACGCCGCGACGTGCGCCAGCGGCGCTGGCGTGCATCCTTCGTTAGTTGTTGGTTGGCTGCTGCTGCTGCTGCTGTCGCACGCACCGCGGCGGCGCCTGGTGCCTTCGTAATCGTACCTTCAGATAGACGTGAGCCAGGGCGGCTGCGGATCGACGTACACTATCCGCAGCCGGAACGGCTGCGCAGCTAGCCGCAACCGTGGCTGCCTTCAGCGCTGAGATCGAACACGGCGGGCGCGCGTAGGTGTGCGATTGATCACCTCACGTTGGCAAGCCGGCACCTGTGCAGTCGTCGGCGCTCTCGCGCTCTCGAATCGTGCTCTCATGATCTACCGGAGCGTGCGATTTTGAGCCTGTGCCGCCACGAGATCTCAGATCTGCCGGCGGCGTGCCGACTTCAGACTGACGCCGCACCGTACACCGGGAGGCGGACCGCAGAGACGATCCAACAATTAGTTCAAGTAATTACTTCAATCTAGCAGTTTGATTTTGCCTAAAGCCGGGTACAATTGACATGAACGCTAGTACCTATCGGCGGCGCGGCGCAACGAAGCGGACTCTGGCTGACAGCTGGCCAGCTATCGATCGGTGGCTGTGGAACAGGACGAGACTGTTACCGCATTTTTGTATGTAGCCTCGTCGTCAGGACTCAGGACAAACCCTGGATTCGGCGAGGTTTAGGGAGCCGCGTCAGCAGGATCGCTAGAAAATTTTATAAACTTCCACTAGCTTTAGGGCGATCATGACCGGGTGCAAGTGATACACATGGCTTCCGGCAGAGACATCTACTAGCCACCACCACACGGACACAGAGCACTTGTGGGGTTTTTCTATTGTTGCTGAGATGGGAGTATCAAACATGCTTCTTCTCTCTGTCACGGACGAGTTGCCTCCAGCTGAGAGAAAACCGAAACGGAGCAATTTGATCACTCCGTACTCCCTTCATTCTTTAATTGTTGTCGCCGTTGATTTCTAACTTCAACTTTGATCATTTATTTTATTTAAATTTTTTTAATAAATATTATATATTTTGTTATAATTTGATTTATTATTAGAGCTATTTGAATTACAACTTAATTTTTTTTTACATTTAAACTAATTTTTTGAATAATGATCAAAATTTAAACTAAAAGTTAATGGCGACATCAATTTAAAAACAGAGAGAGTACAATTCAGGTACATTGTTTCATTAATAGGGGGAACTTTTTTTTAACCTAACCAGGGGGAATTTGGTGAAAGAATTTCCTAAGACAGCATAAGAGCAATCGTTTGATAAGAAAGGAAAGGGTTTTTTGAGCGAACTAGGGCGGCAAACCTGAACTTCGAATTAAGAAATTTGGGTCTTTGATAAATATAAGACGTGTGAATATATTTGTTACTATACAGGAGCGACAGACAACAATTGGTAGTGAAAATTCCATAGTTCCAAATCGGAAAGCAATCCAAAATCTTCGAGTGACTCCCATGGTATGTTTGCATATTTATAGGATTTGTAGGATATGCAGATGGCATGCATCTTCACAACGACCTCCCCGCTCAAATCCTGAAACGCCGCCGATTCGCAGAGTTGCAGAGAGAGAGAGAAGCTAGGAACAAACGAACAACTCGCAGAGTAAATCGTAGGCTCGTAGTCGTAGCCTCCCCGGAGGCCTCCGCACCACACGTGACCTCTCTCCTCCCGTCCTCCGTGCTCTTCTTGAATCCAAGGTAACCAACCTCCTAGTCATCCGCCTCGCTTCCGGTGATATCTGGAGCAACAAAAGGGCAATCTTTTCCTGCCGATTCCGTACCGGGCACGCGGGTCGGGCTCTGCTCCGCCGCCGCGCCGACGACGCGCTGCGTCGCATGTGAACACGGAGCGCGATCTTCGTGTTGTTTCTTTCCTTTTTCTCTTCTTCCTTCCTGTTATTTGCCTCTCCTCTATTTCAGACTGGATCTGTTTCCTTACCATAAACTCAATTCCGTGCAGATTTCCTCCCAGGAGGAGATAAATAGGACCAACAAACAGGGCAAGCCCTGCTCTTGGGGCAGTTGCGGCCAAGAAGGATACCCGCCGGCGGCGTATCTCGGCGATGAAGTACGTCTCCGGGCCGTACTTCGAGCCGGACTTCGATCCGGTCCTCGACCGCTTCGGCACACCCGGGTACGCGATTCTTGTGTAGTCTCGTTCTGTTGAATTCGGTTCTTGACGAGCTCGGCGCCGTGGCTGCAGGGTCGTCATCGACAATGAGACCCGCGAGGACTGCACTCTCGTGAAGGTTTGATCGCGGAACACGGTCGCGCAAGCATGAATTCGGCTCAGGATGTTTGCTTTTCTTATTGACGATTTTGTGTGTTCGCGTGGTGTTCTAGGTCGATAGCGTGAACCGGGATGGCGTTCTGCTGGAGATGGTGCAGCTGCTCACCGATCTCGACCTCGTCATCTCCAAATCCTACATTTCCTCCGATGGCGGCTGGCTCATGGATGGTGAGAGCTGATCCTCCCGCATTTGATCATCAGTTTGTGCCACTGTCGCCCGTGGATTTTTGGCTCCGGTTCTGGTCATCTGTGGAAGACGTTCGATCAATCGATTTCTGATTGGCTGCCATTGCTCTGCAAATCTGCAATGCAGTGTTCCATGTGACCGACCATCTGGGGCGCAAGCTGACGGACCCGTCGCTGCCCGGGTTCATCCAGCGAGCGCTGGTGCCGTTCCACCGGCCCGGCCACGGCCCGTCGCCGCGCTTCACCACGTGCCTCGGCAACGTGGTCGGCCCGGGCGGCCCCGACGTGTCGGACTGCGCGGCGCTGGAGTTCACGGTGCACGACCGGCCGGGGCTCCTGTCGTCGATCACCTCGGTGCTCGCCAACAACGGCTGCCACGTCGCGTCGGGGCAGTCGTGGACGCACAACGGCCGCGCCGCCGGCGTGCTCTACGTGACGGCCGCCGCGGGGGCCGAGTCAGTGCTGCTGCGCGCGGGCCTGTGGGCGCGCGTCGAGCGGCTGGTGAACGCCGTGGTGGACGCGCGCGAGAACGTGACCGGGGAGCGGCGCTGGGTGCGCGTGTCGGAGCCCGCGCAGGGCCGCGTCCACACGGAGCGCCGCCTGCACCAGCTGATGCACGACGACCGCGACTACGAGTCCGGCCCCGCGCCGACGCCCGTCGACGAGGGGCTCTTCAGCATGGGCGAGAAGGCGGCGACCGCGCGGACGGCCCGGCGCACGGAGACGCGGGTGTCCATCGACGGCTGGGAGGAACGGGGCTACGCCGTGGTCAAGATGACGAGCAGGGACCGGCCCAGGCTGCTCTTCGACACGGTGTGCGCGCTCACCGACATGCAGTACGTCGTCTTCCACGCCACTGTCGGATCCCAAGGCCCCCTCGCCATTCAGGTATAGCCTGATTTCGGTCTATAACTTCATGTCAGAGCACGATTATCTGCCCATGCTACGTCATGATTTAGACTAAAATACTGCACCTAGCAACCTAACAATGTCATCCTTGGCATCATGGATCCAGGAATATTACATCCGGCACAAGGACGGGCGCACGGTCGACAGCCTCGCCGAGCGGCAGAAGGTCTCCCGGAGCCTCCGCTCCGCTGTGGAGCGGAGGGCCACTCATGTCAGGCTCTAGCTAGCCTTTTCCATTCTTCTTCGCCTCGCCGCTGGCCACCGCGATTTGCTGACATAACGTAGGCCATGTTCTTGCAGGGCGTGAAGATGGAGGTGCGTGCCAGAGACCGGTCCGGGTTGCTGTCCGACTTCACCAGGGTGCTACGGGAGCACGGCCTCTCGCTGCTGAGGGTCGAGCTCAAGAGGTGCAAGGACGAGGCTTTTGGGATCTTTTACCTCGTCACGGACACCGGCGGCGAGGTGCGTGCGGAGGCAGCGCGCGCCGTGCAAGCCGCGGTACAGGAGATGGACATCTCGCTCGCCGTGGTCAAGGAAGCCCCTGGCTGGCCGCCGGTGAGGAAGACCAGCGTGCCGGCTCCGCCCGTCGCCGGGCATGAGAAGGAGAGGGTGAGACCTTCCCTGGGGAGCCTTCTGTGGTCACATTTAGGAAAGCTCTCCGATAATTTCAGCTCCATCAGCTCTTAGAAAGGTGTTTTGCCAGAACAATTCGCTTGTTGTTCTGCATTAGCCGCTTCCGTTGGCACCTCAGTTCTATTACTCCCCTATATCGGAGAACCAATTGTCACAATGTCAGGAAGCAGTACAATTTTGTGTATACAAAAAAAGGTATAGCATATTGTCATACAAATGCTAGTGATGTCAAAGATCACTCTACGGTCTCCCTTATGTGCAATCCTTTGAAGAACAAACGAACAAATGGAACTTTATTGTCCTGAACTTGTATCATCACGAACGCTTATGTACACCAGTATAAATAAAATTACAAGCCGTAATGCTTGTGCTCCGAAGCGCCCGTCCTGCATCACTTATGCGATAAGACAACGGTGCCTTCACCCCGGCAGCTTGGAAGCAAAATAAAGCCGCTCCCCTAGCATTGTACAACATATTCTTTTCACAGAAACATTTCACATCTCCATTTCCTTTTTTCTTTTTTGAATGAAACCTCTCCATTTTCTTGTACAGTAGAGAAGTCCAGTTTTTCAAGACACAAGTTGACGTTCTCCAAGATTATCATTTCAGATCCTCCTCCAAGTCGCTAAAAGACACATCTTCCTCATCACCTATGTGGATAGTGCTGTGCCCAGCAAGATCCGCCTCCTCATCAAACCAATCATCTACATCGTCATCAAAAGTGTCTTGCAAAACATTTGATCTCTCTGTATGGTCCTTTGAAAGCTGCTCTTTGATGACTGATTTGTCCACAACTGCAACTTCAGTTACTTGGATAGGGTGCTTTTCAGTCTCAAATTCTGGTATGGGTACGACAGAAACAGCTTCCAGCCGAACTGGTAGGAATGCCTCTGCACTAGTATCTTTTAAGATGACCTCTCCCGACTCAACTCCATGGTCGTCCTTATGATGGAATGGGTGTTCTGTTTCGAGCTTTGACTGGCACTGCAGCTGTTGCATAAGCATTGCTCTAGCTTCCACAATCTGCAGTAACAAGAAATGGTTTTATTTCCTGTCTGGACCTGTATAGCCATCCATCAACGAACAAACAAAAGCATAGTTTTGGTATATGATTGCACCAATGAAGACATTCTAATATATTCCACCTTTTGGTGCAAAGATACCTAAATGGAGTTAATACAAACGTTTTTTTCAATTAGGTCAGCTTGAGTGTAAGGTGTTCTACCACATCAAAAAATTTAAAAAAATCAAAACGAAAAAAAAAACCATTTTACAGAAAGAACATACAAATGCTCAAAATGTAAATAAACATGGTTAAAGAATATTTTAACATAATAGAATTTTATTAAAGAAATTTTAACTCTCATGGAACTCACTGAAAATAGGGTCCTGGTTCATAGGACATATAATCCACATGAAAAGGAAATCTATTAGTTAGATTATTCATATATGGTTCACAGAATCATAGGGATATGCTACCCGTTTGCGTGTGATAAAATATAGTCATAGTTCCTTCAAAAAGATAAGCATGCGCGCAGCAATATAGAGCCCTAATTTCTTCAGATTACTAGCATATACCATTAGCATTGATGTAAAAAATAGGTTCTTCCTTCCCTAAACAATAGCTTAGAATACATACAGCTATGACTCTGATCCTTAATATAAGTCAAATCAGCTTTGTCCTATGTCAAATCTTGGTAGCTTTGACTATATGGAATATGGATTCATGGCCAAGGTTGACGAATATAACTTTTGCCATTTGAAATAGCATATGTTATATATATTCAAAATGCAATATTGGCTACCATAAGAATGTCCTAATGAACTTATGGAAGTAGAAAGTAATTATAAGTTGCATGTTTTGAATACCAAGGAGGAACAAGCAAGATTTTACAAACCCAAATCCTGTGAAGCATAAATAAAGTAGAATAATATGATATAGAATCTTGGCTGAAATGTCATTACATTGGGAAACACAAGATGTCACACGACAAAGACAAAACACTAAAGGGTTCTATTAAAACCATAATTCATCAAAGACACACTGTAGGTACGTAGGCAGGTCATACAGAATTGGTATAACTGATCTTACCAACTAAAAGCAATATGTTCTGACCTAATTTGTTTTGGTATGACAACCTGTCACTTTCTTTTTTCTCATACATATACATACCCAGTCACCCACATATAACATTACTGCTATCTACCTTACTTGTCTGGAACAAATAATGCCATAAATAAAGAATGTCAATCATGTCAAATCAAAAGTGTGAAGCAGTTTACCTGTGGTGTAGACAGAAGCTCAGCATCATGCTTGTTTAGTCTGGGATGTAGAAGAACAAAGTAAATTTTCCAGAAACATTCTTCACTCATATGGATTGGGCAGAGCTCAATTCGTAGTGCAGCTAGTCTCGGAGAAAGGTGCTCAATAGCCAAGGCATGCTCTTGTTGAGCATTAGACATGTCAAAGTCTGAAGGAAAAAGATCATTTAATTTTTTTTTAAAAAAAAGAATTTCTACATATACAGAACTGGTAAGAAAAAAGAAAAGAAATGCGGAACAACAGAGATATTACAAATATATGAGTTATCAAATGTGTTACATATACAGAACTTGATCACAACAAATACACGTACAGAGTGAGATCTAACTGGAAAATGATACATGATGGTGCAACATTGTAAGGCTGATGCCGGAGCTACATTTAGGAAACAACGGTAATTGTCACCAATGCATGGTATGATGATCAAGTCATACAAGGATACACTGCTCAAGCCATTTTTTATAAAAAAGAATGATACTTTGCGAGCTACATAGGAAAATATATTCAGGATCCTGTACATAAAAGAAACACAATACTTCTCACGGATACTGCAATATATCGGTTCATTACCTTAATTGTATATAGAATGCTTCAGAAACACTTAAAATTTTTGAAGTCAACCAGTCCAATGAATCAAGTCAGCTAGCAAACGAAGTGTTACACTATTTATTTTTTCATGCAAACAACAACGATTATTATTCATGCATTAGCTACAATTTCATAGTACTAACTGTTTAACAATTTATTAGTTTGATAATGCATAAAAAACTGCATGTGTCTTGGACATAGAACCGAGTAACACATTAACTCAATGATGAACTTGAAACTTTACAGTTTATCTCATTTAGAAGCAATAAATTGGAGCAAAGGCTGAAGAAATTACATAAGAATGGTCCATCAGACTCCTCGTCATCAGGGAGCAGTGGGAAGTCGAGCCATGTCTCTGGGTGCCTGGCGATGTTTTGGGCGAATGCAAGCACCTCATCAGTGATTCCAATGACATCCCAGTCCTCCACCTCCTCTTCATCATGGCTTGTTCTCTCCTCCAATTCAACATCTTCCTCACCCATTGCTGTTCCCTCTAATTCACTATACCCCTCATGCCCTCCTTTCCCCTCCAATTTGCCATCCTCCTCGTTTACAAACCTCTGCTCCTCCAGTTCGCCACCTTCTTCCTGCTTCACCTTCTTCACTTCCAACTCGTGACCATCCACCAAGTCATGCCTCACATTACCCTCGCCCACCTCAAGTCTAAGCTTATCCTCCCACTCATGCCACAACTCGTCGCCTTCCACCTCATGCCTTATCCCCTCCTCCTCCTCCTCCTCCATCTCATACCTAACCCCTCGTCTCCGCTCTTCCTCCCACTCGTCTTCAGGGGCGAAGAAATTGGATGCCAGCCTAGAGAACCCAGACACGGCTTTGTGACTCGAGATCCGCGAGATCCCGCTCTTGAACCTCCCGCCGAGTTCGGAAAAGTCGCTCCGGATCCCTGCGATCTCCGGCGGCGTCTCCGCATCGGCGGATTGTTCCCCCGCCGATTGAGAGGAGGGCGAGGGCGAGGTCTCCCCCGGCGGTGGCGCGAGGAAGTTGGCGACGCCCCAGAACTGGCGGGTGAGGGTTTGGGACAGCTCGGTGAGGTCATCCTTAACGCCCTCCGCCGCGGCCGAATGGAGCGGGTGAGGAGGCGGGGGCGGCGGATGCGGGATTCGGCCGGAGGGAGATGGGGTAGAAGAGGCGTCGGGATCATCGTCGGCGCCCGAATCGTCGGGGATGTTGAGGGAGGTGGCGATGGAGCGGGCGAGCCACGACATCTCCCGGCGATCGACGGCGGCCGGGTGGAAGGGGCGGGGAGGGTGGGTTGGGGGGTGGATTGGCTCAATCGGTGTCTCCTTTTCAGGTTCGTGTTTGAAATGGACGGGATTGCGAGAAGAGACAGGGACGGATGGTTTGCTGAGTTGCCAGTGGGCCCGTCCCTCGTGGCGTACTGGCCTCCCTACTCTTCTGTGCTCTCGCGTTTACTTGGATCTGGGTCGCTCGTTTTGAATCAACGGTAGCAGTAATTCCCACTCAGATGCATTGACCCAGCAAAATTCGGCCCTGTTGAACACCGTTTATAGGGCCCGCGTTTATGCTCACCTACGAGTTGGATCACAAAATCTGGCCCGCGATTATTCGGCCCACAAATTGTTGCACCACGGATCCATCGGCATGTAGTCTGTACCCACGCGTCAGCTTCACCGGCGCTAGCTTCAGCAATTCTCACCGGATAGCCTGGGCTCTGTGCGCGGCGAACGCTGTCCCCGATCTCTATGGCGCGCTCCTCCCGCCTCACCTTCTCCTCAGCGGCGGCGATGGCCATGGTGGCGGATCCCGGCTCATCATCCTCCGATGACGACGAGGCCGGCGAGGAGATCGAGTCGGCGCCCCTGCTCCGCGTCGGCGAGGAGCGCGCCATCGGCTCGTCGGGCGTCCGGAAGCGCCTCCTGCGCGCCGGCGAGGGGTGGGCGACGCCTGTGCCGCCCGACGAGGTCACAGGTCCCTCCGTCGTTTCCGCCTCCATTCGCGCGCCTCCTCACAGTCTGTTTGCGGCCTCACGAACTGTGGGAACATAGTTTCATTTCTGTTTCGATTTGGTTTCGCAGTGCACTACGTTGGGTCGCTTCCCGACGGAACGCGGTTCGTGTCGACGAGGGACGATGGGGGAGAGCCCCGCACGTTCAATCTTGGCAGCGGTGAGAATTCCCTTTAGGTTTGTGATACCAATTTTGATCTTTCATATCTCATCTCCGGTTTAACCCTTATAACGGTTCAGAGCACACAGTCCACAGCCACTTACCTGTCACTAACGGTACGGATTATTACTCTTTTCAAGCTGGCAGGCCTGTCGACCTTAGTTAATAATAGATGTTCGAGAACTGATTGTCCACATTTGTTGTAGCTGTATTGTTTTCTTTCTATCCCTAATTTACTGCATTTGCAATACCATTATGTTCTTGCAAAGGTTATGTTCACGATCCAGTTTTGTTCCCTTAATTAGGACATGTGGTATCTGGGCTCGAGCGTGGAATCTGTACAATGAAGAAAGGAGAGAAAGCACTCATTATGCTTCCTCCTTTGGCCTCTGAAGATAAGGGTGTGCCAGGTGTTCCAACTGGTTCTGAGCTACATTTTGAGGTAGAGCTCTTATCATGGTTGACTGTGGTTGACATCTATAGAAATGGTGGTATTGTAAAGAAAATTCTGTCAGCTGGAGGACCCAGACAAACTGGAGATCTTGATGAAGTTACAGGTGACAGTTTGTGACAGCTCATCTCACTTTTTTTTTTTTGTATTCGTATATTGATGTACTTTTCTTCATTGGTATTCTCTGATCTTATGTGACAAATTGTAATGTGCTTATTCAGTCAAGTACAAAATCAAGCTGCCTGATGAGTCGATAGTTGAGGAATCTCCAGAAGAAGGATCAACTTTCTCTGTAAATGAAGGTAACTGCATCATATTTTTTATCACAAAAAAAAAGATGACCACTCATTAATATTTCACTAATGTGCTCATGACTCCTGAAAGCAACTTATGCCAGCAGTTTTGGCAATATGGCTCTGATTATTTTACTTATTTTTCAGGGCACATTTGTCCAGCACTGCCTAAGGTTCTAAAAACTATGAAGGAAGGAGAAAAGGCTGTTGTCATGGTGCAGTCACAATGTATGTCTCATCTGTCGCATGTCAAAAAATAATATCGTATAAAGAGCTGCCTTTTTGTTTCCTAGTTTTCTCCTATTATGATAGAGCCATGCTAGCTTAATTTTGCCATAGTTTACCATCATACTACTAGGCACTTCATCTTTGTTAGATGAAGATACACTTCACTTTTATTTTGATATCTATAAAAATGCAAGCCTTGCAATTTAACTCTAACCTATTAAGTACCTTCAGATGCGTTTGGGGAGCAAGGAAGAGCTGGTAAAAACCATCTTTCTGCTGTTCCTCCAAATTCTGCGGTCAATATGGACGTGGAATTAGTTTCAATTAAACCTGTAGTTGATGTTACAGGAGATTTGAAGGTATTGAAAAAGACATTAAAGTGTGGTGATGGTATTTGTACCCCACATGATGGAGAAACTGTTCGTAGTAAGGATTCATTTGCTTGCTTATGACTGGATTCATTTTTTGTTTGTAATTTAATCTCCCGTTGACACCCATTTTAACTTCTCGATTAGTTAGATACACTGGCTGCCTTGGGGATGGTTCCGTCTTTGAAAAGCTTGGCTTTGACGAGGAGCCTTTTGAATTCACCATAGATGAAGGTATTAATGTCAATTAATTTATTTCTATTAACCTTCCAACTGATATGACTTGTAACCCATAAGTACGGACGTGGTACCTCTTCCGGCATTATTTATAGTTAATTCATTGTTCTTTTCAGAAATTTTGAGACCTTCAAGCATCTTGGTATTAACATTGACACATAAATCTGTGTTCTAGAAATTCAGCAACATGATTTACAAAAGGATAAAGTCCAATTTACTCCCCTCAAGTATAACCAAAGTCCAATTAACCCCCTAAACTATGTTTTGGTTTATTTTACCCCACCAAAACATGATTTTGGGTCAATTTACCCCCTCACACAATTTGTTTTTTTTTAATTCTCCATACATAAGCATAATCTTAAGATGAAACTTTACGAGATGATAAAGCACATCGTAACACATATTAGAAAAATACGTCTTAAATTTTTTACCATTATTTCGCATATAGTTTTGTATCCCAAAGATTAATTTACTATTTAATTACTTTCCCTATAAAAATAATGATAAAAAAATATAATCATTTTTTAAATATGTGTTATGATATGCTTTATCATCTTGTAAAGTTTGATCTTAAGACACATTATACTTGTGTATTGAGAAATAAAAAAGACAAAATTCATTGGGGGGGGGGGGTAAATTGATTTAAAATCACGTTTTAGCAGGGTAAAATAAACCGAAACATAGTTTAGGGGGTTATTTGGACTTTGGCTATACTTGAGGGGAGTAAATTGGACTTTATCCTTTACAAAATATATGTTCTTCCTTATCTTTGCAATGATCTATTCGGATCAGCCGGTCAATTTTATTCCATTGCAGCCTAGCAGTTTGCTGTACTATGGCCATGTTCCTTTTCTATTTAGTGTACCGGTATGCCAAGAACTATTATGCTGGTTTATTTTGCTCTCTAATCTCATTTTTGTGTCACTTGCAGAACAAGCAACTGTTGGATTAGACATTGCAGTGGCAACAATGGTGAAGGGTGAACTTGCTAAAGTGACAGTACATTTTGAGCATGGATTTGGGGATACACAAGTGCAGAGGCAGTTGATAACAGTTCCTCCTTGCTCTACGCTGATATATGAAGTGGAATTGATAGACTTCACAAAGGTATTAATCAGTCTTGGTGAGTATTCATCTTCTCATCCGGTGTTTTGTGTTCCTTCTACTTATTCTGCATTCTTGGTTCAACATATTAGGAAAAAGAACCATGGGAGATGAGTCCCCATGAAAAACTAGAGGCTGCTGAGAAATTAAAAGTTGTAGGCAATGACTTGTTCAAGATAGGGAAGTTTCAAAGGGCTGCAAAAAAATATAGCAAGGTGGTTGAAGTTTAATGTGCCATATTTCTGGACCTAATGGATCCGGGAGACAGACTGATCTCTTTGCTCTCAGGCCCTTAACTATGTCAGTGAGGATGGACATTTTGAAGATAGCATTGAGAAGTCAATAACAAATTTGAGAGTATCATGCTGGTTAAACCATGCAGCATGCTGCCTAAAACTAAAGGATTTTACCCAAGCAATTAGCTTGTGCTCGAAGGTATGTGAATTTGAACTTTCTTTGTTTGTATGCACAGCTTGAAGTTTGTTATAAGGTACATATTTTCCTCGTTTCAGGTGTTAGAAATCGAGTCTTGCAATGTGAAGGCCTTGTATCGGAGAGCGCAATCTTACGTTGAATCGTGTGACCTAGAATTAGCTAAAAGAGATGTACACAAAGCACTGGAATTGGATCCTAACAACAAGTGAGGACAAAACATTCGTACCTGTTATATGTCATTTACATCTGCAGTGTTCACTTAAAGTTTCCGCTCTTTGCTTAGGGAAGTGAAGTTACTGCATGTAAATCTTAAAAAGCTTCAGGTGGAGAGTAATAAGCGGGATGCAAAGCTCTATGCAAACATGTTCGATCGAGCAGCAAAAGAATCCAATGTGGTGTCAAAGGTTACCCCTCTCATCTCATTTTCCTTTCCTACTTCGTACTAAATGCTCTTTGAAAGCATCAGTGCTACTACTAAGTTGTTATGTTTGTGGTTTTTTTTCTTTCTCTAATAAAGAGGAACATCTAAAAAACAGAATCTGTAAGAGTAACAGATGCTTTTAATAGTTATAAGAACATGTGTGTCTTTTGACTTTGTATGCCCCCCTTTGCTGCATGGTCAACCTGGTCATGTAATTTTAGTAGCTAGCAGAACATTTTATCATATCCTGCATTTTATTGGCGAATTTTGGATAGGTAGGTCTTGAGCTCTGTTTCGTGTTTGCTTATATGTTCTAGGAGCCACTTTAGGTGGCTTCAAACCTGGCCAGCGGTTACCTTTTCTCTTTTGGTCGTATTGGCTATAAAACATCCTTTGTTGTTTGCATGTCCCTCAGTTAGTTTCAGTATGTTACCAGTTTTTTTTTCATGTAAAAGTGCATTCCACACATGAGATCAGTACATAAATATTAGCTCTATGTTGTGATATTCAGACGGTAGTACTAACTGCCTAGTTATGCATTCTATACTATAACGACCTTTATCCAGGATAGAGTTTTGATTGTCTTGGTGCATTGGGTGGTAAACGGCAAGATGGAACAGAAGCTGAAAGATCAGATGTTTTTACCCATCACATTTTTACGAAAGCTCTTCTTTTTCTTAATATGGTAGGGTACTGTGGGGTAGGTCCTCGCTGAAACATGTTATAGAGTAAATTTCACAAAACCTCAGATGTTTTCACTCGTGTCACTTAACTCCAGGTTTTATGGTCATACCGTTTCACAAAACCCCACCTCTATCAAGAAATAGCGACAAATATGATATGTGAATTAGAACTGTATCTTTGCACTATGCATATATTTCTTTCGATTCAACCAACCTAATCATTGCATCGGATGAAACAACCACCTAATTTTCCAATATGAAAGTTAGGCCCATGTGCAGCATTAATATTATTTTGGTAGGGATGGGGTTTCGTGACATGAGCCAAAATATCTGTCTTCGACTCATCCAATTTGATGTCTTAACTTCTCTGCTCCTTTCTTCTGTAAAAGTTTCAACTGATTTGAGGGGTCTATTGCTTCGATCTCTTACAGAAGCCCAAGGTCGAAAGTGCAGGCTGCAGTGAAGACATGAAGGTCTGTACAGTCTCTTTTCTATCAACCATAAACAAACTGAAGCCATTACTGAATCATGCTGTTCACTTTAAAAATATATATTTCAGACTGCCGAAGAGGATAGAGCAAAAGAGGTCACAGAGGAGTAGAGGTCCAGGAACTCGGAAGTATGGGAATTAACCTTTTTTCTGATAGCACGTACATCCACGAGGCTATGACCTGCGGCTCTCTTGCCTTCTGTGTGTTATTTCAGGATCTAGTCTACTAGTACATCATTGAAGAATTTATTTTTATAGTGTGAAACAGCCAATGTTGTCTGGAATACAGCCTATCTTTTATTACTGCCTCCATTTTAAAATATAAGCATTTTTAAATTTGATAAAAGTCAAACTCTTTAATTTTTACTAATAATATTTAAAAAATTACATAATTTATAATGTAAAAAGATATTTTTTATAAAATTTTATTTCACGATGAATAAAAATATATAATTTTTATATAATAAAATATTATTTCATGATGAATTATCCGTTCCGATTCGGCGACATGCATCAAGCTAGCACAATCGTTGCGTCTAAGAGCCATGGGCGCGACTGTACGGACTCATGTTAAGCTCGAGCGTGACCATGACCAGGGTTTCGATTTCAATCCGGGCCGATTCGGCGGTTTGGAGGGTTGGTCGGATTTTAGTTTAATAAATTTAAAAAAATTGAAAATTTAAAAAAATTTAAAAATTCGAAAACCGATCGGTTTATCGGAAAAATCGTTCAAATCGATTTGATTTTAAATTTAAAAACAGTAAACCAGTCGGTTTTTTAAAAAAAATTTTGATTTTTAAATTTGTTCGATTTTTATTTTATTATTTTCGTGAAAATTAGTCAAACCGCGGCCGGAAATCTGAAACCTTGACCATGACTGACCACCAAACAGAGCAAACCTACCACCGTTCAATCACGTTCAAATGCAAGTGCATGCGAGCGATCAAAGTCAGTACGTGTAGTACAGCCATGGCCTTCTCCAGGCCATGCTCATGTTCACGCCGGCGGAGGAAACCATTGCCGTCGACGCTCGATGCTGCTGCCACTATGTCTCGTCGCTTGCCTCGCCCTCCTGCCGCTCCCCCACGCGGCCGCCGCGTCGGTGGTCACCCACCTGCCGGGGTTCGACGGCTCCTTGCCCTTCCACATGGAGACCGGGTAAGCACATGCGCTGTGAAACTGCGGTGGCGATCTCTGGAGCGCAAAAATTTTATCCTCAGACGGCGCCGCCCATGCTCTGCTCGCAGGTACGTGACCGTGGACGAGGCGATGGGTACGGACCTCTTCTACTACTTCGTGGAGTCGGGGAGGAGCCCTGCCGCGGACGCCGTGCAGGGTCAGAGGCATGACGATGAGAGCGTCGGCTTACGGCCCGTGACAAATAGGGGCTCAAATTTTGATATGTATATATATTAAGTATAATTATTATTTTTATATTAAAAATATTTTAAGTGTAAATTCACATGTAATTTAGGTTTTTTTAATGTAGAAATTTGATAGAAACATCACAGAAATTTTATATGAATCAGTTTAATTTTATAGAAAAATATAATAAACATAAAAATTTCCGCGTTACATAGGAGACCTTAACCTGATTGACTAAAACAAAATTTGATGAAGGTCCGTAGGCAAGAAGGATGGTGGCATGATATTTTTTTCGGATCAAATTTCCATCTATTTATCTCTAATTAACTATATTTTATATTATTTTTTTCTTCTTTATAGACTATTGCATAAATGATGTTCCTTTAGTTCTAAATTATAAGCCACTCTAGCCTACTCAAATTTTCTCAAATTATAACTTATTCTCACTTTCGGATACAACTTTCTTTCTTCCTAATACTTCCCATCTCTATCTTCTACCTTTTGTTTTCAGTATTTCACCTTTTATGCTTTTCTTATTTTTCATGCTTAAACCTAAAATGACTTATAAAATAAGATTTATAAAATAGGATGGAGTGAGTAATTCTTGACTGGATTTACATACTGGTAGGCCTAATTCCAATAAACAAGAGCAACATTCTTTTTATTATTTTAATGACTTAACATTGCTCAAACAAACATGTTTGAATTTTTTTTAGTAGTTCATATTGTCTTTTTATTTCTCCTTAGCAATTCTATTGCTTAGCGATGAGAGTTAGAAATTTTGTTAAAAGTTTTCTCCTTATAGAATGACTATTTTTTCAAACAAAATCATATGATCGATTTTAAAAATGCTAACTTAAAAACTAATCGTATATATTTTTTTACTCATCTCAATGGCCTATACGGGTTCGCCCTAGGGCCTTTCAAACAACGGAGTCGGCACTGGCCGTGCTGCTGTGGTTCTCCGGCGGGCCACGGTGCTCGGTCCTCTGCGGACTCGCCCTCGAGATAGGTTCATGATCATATTCATCAGGCTTCTTAATTTGCAGCCTTCTTCATGGTGATTTACCGGCCTAGCTAGTCGCCGACGGCACTTCTGCTTGTTTTGACAGGATACCAGTAGGCTGCTAACCGTTCTTCTCAGGTGGCGAGCATCCTCTTCGTGGACACGCCCGTGGGTTCCGAATTCTCGTACGCGCGCTATCCCAAAGGTTACGACGTCGGAGACTTGTCATCTTTCATGCAGCTCGTGACGTTTATCACAAAGGAGTTACTACTAGTTGCTTACCGGTGTCAACTTTTCTGTTTCTGCTTGCGTAAGTGGTTCAATGATCACCCGCAGTATCTTTCGAACCCGTTCTACCTCGGTGGAGACTCGTATGCAGGAAAGGGGGTGCCTCTGATTGCGCATTACGTTTCAGAAGGTGAATACTTTTGGATGCCAGTGAAGAACCCTCTTTGCCTTCATCAGTGTTAACATTACCGATGGTGCCGTTCGAACCAGGACACGGCGGTTTAACAAAAATCCATTGGTTTACCGGTCAAATCCAAAAATTGAAATTTAGATGAAATTCAGTGAATGCTATAGTAAACCGCTCTGTTTTTTTTTATTTATTAATCAGTTTTTTCATTTTACCATCAGTTTTTCTAGCTTTTTTGAAACTGGTGAACAGAAAAAACCGAGCCTAATCATTCTGGTCGAAACATGAAAACCGAGTGGTTTTGTTAACCTTGGCTTTGATTCCCTTGCACACCCACTGATGTTGATTGTGACTATACTCTGTACTCCAGGAAATGAAGAGTTGCAGCAACCACTAATCAATCTCAAGCCATGTAGTACTTTCTACCGTACTACAAATAGTATGAGTACATACAGTGTGAGCTTTTTTTTCATTTTTTTTTTCTTGCAGAGCTATCTGGTTGGCAACCCAATTACAGTAGATAAGATTGACATAAACTCTACAATTCCAGCCGCTCATTCTTTCGGAATAATATCGGATCAGTTGTACGAGGTACTATTACATCTCTGTTTTCCTTGAGAACTGTAGCACACTTGCACAATAGAGTAAAAAGAGTGCTGTCGAGATTATGTACATCGGGTATTTGCGAACCCAGCATGAACACAAAAACGTAGCTGTGAATTGCGACCTACGGCTCAACTCGCAGCCACGAAGGTCTTCAACGACTCAAGAATCGAAGCTATGATCCGACCCTCCGGGGGTCGGGATTATCCGACCACGTCACCTGGTTCTCATGACCAGGATCACTTGAATACATGAGCCCGACCACTCCAAGTCGGGGCCGGACAACGACAAGACCCAGCCGACCCTCTGGGGCCGGCCACCGCCTCAACGATCAACCTCTGACAAGCACAGAAATTTCTGACGACGTACGACAGAAGATAAAGCTGCTCAGAAGAAGGTAAAGCAACCAGACAACACGGTAAAGCTGTTCAAAAGAAGGTAAAGTTGCTCGGCGGATGGTAAAGCCAAACGGTAAATCCACTTTTATCTCCGTCGATGGACAAAGGACGATCGAAGGACGTCGATCAACTGCTCCGGCGTCAGCGGGCGGCAGAAGATCAACCTCGCAGAAAACCGCGGCCCCACCCGTCAGGGGGCCGCCGAGTTCCATAGGCGCCAAGCCATATAATCTCGGTCCGACCCCTGTATAAAGGACGTCAAGGACGTAAGACGACACGTTCTCAAGCATTTATACACACACCACATAAGCGTGCTAGGATTTTTGCTCGTGCCAAAGCCCTTTCGCCATCGTACATCTGTTTTTTTAGTTCATACAATT
The DNA here is from genome assembly GCA_001602275.1 of Zoysia japonica. Lineage (NCBI taxonomy): Eukaryota > Viridiplantae > Streptophyta > Magnoliopsida > Poales > Poaceae > Zoysia > Zoysia japonica. Next base: position 1,604,212 of record BCLF01000014.1, read on the forward strand.
CATCCACTCCTTGACGTAGGGTGTTACGCCTTCGCGGCGGTCCGAATCAAGCTAATTCTTAGTCTTCCATAGACTAGGTACTTCGATTACGAAGAACGCACCCAATCCCTCTCTAATTACGTAAATTCTATTGTATCGGTGATCAGAACACTGACATATGGTGTGCCAGGAAGGGCGTAGCCTCCGAGCCCCCGGGTGATGAACTGTTGGTGTTTTGACCATCGGCACAGTAGAATTTATGTAATTAGAATTAGCCCGGTTTAAGCCGCCGCAGAGGCGTAACACCCTACGTCCAAGAGTGAAGTACAATGGCGAAAGAGCCTTAACACGAGCAAGAACCCTAGCACGTGTATGTGGTGTGTGTATGAATGCTTGAGAACGTGTCGTCTTACGTCCCCGGCGCCCTTTTATATAGTGGTCGGACCGGAGTTACATGGTTTGACACCTACAGAACTCGGTGGCCCTCTGACGGGTGGGGTCGCAATCTTCTGCGAAGTTGATCTTCTGGCGCCAGCTGGCGCCGAAGCAGTTGGTCGACGTCCTTCAATCGTCTTTTGTCCATCGACGGAGGACAAAAGTGGCTTTAGCGCTCGCCGGATAGCTTTACATTCTTCTGAACAGCTTTACCGTCTTGTATGGTTGCTTTACCTCCTTTTGAGCAGCTTTAACTTCTGCCGTATGGTGTCAGGAATCTCTGCACTTGTCAAAGATTAACTGTTGAGGCGGTGGCGGGCCTCGGGGTGTCGATTAGGTCTTGTCGTTGTCCGGCCCCGACCCTGGGTGATCGGGCTGGTGTCTTCTGGTGATCCCGGTCATCGGGAACCAGGTGCCGTGCTCGGGTAGTCCTGACCCCGGAGGGTCGGATAATAGCTTCGATTTTTGATTTGTTGAAGTTTTCGTGGGTCGTGAGTTGAGCCGTAGGCCGCAATCCATAGCTGGACTTTCGTGTTTATGCTGAGCTCGCAAGTATCCGGGTACATAATTCTGACAAGTACTGCTCCAGGCTAGCCTGTATAAGAGTAACAACTGGTATCTCTGTCGAAGGGTGCCATGAAGAACTGTAAAGGAGATTACATCTCCCGGACGAACAAACTCTGCGCTGACGTGCTACAAAAAATTGATGATGTAAGATGCATCCACTGCCCTAATTATCTAATCTTATTATCACTAGCAAGCAAGTTACCATCAGACTAACAGCATTGTTGTCTCACTTTCACATCACAGCTCATGTCAGAAATTACTCTTGAAAACATATTGGAGAATGTGTGCAGCGATGATGTTTGAAGAAGGAAATCTCTGTTTGAGGAACCCTACGGGCTGGGTAGCGTCCTTGGCGAACCTGGTTCCGGTTGTTTGAGTAAGCAGCGCTGCTCCTGTAAATTGACAGTTTCAGAAAAATAGTTTTTTCAACAGCGAGGATATTGAATACTTCATCCATTGCTAAATTATTGACGCTGTTACTTTCTAACATCAACTTTGATCTTTTATCTTATTTTTTAAAAAATTGAATAAATTTCATAAATTTCGTCATACTTTGTTTTATCATCGAAGTTGTTTAAAACACAATGTTTAATTTTACACATTTAAACTATTTTTTAATAAAATGAATGATTAAAAATGATGATAGAAATCAACGGTGGCATCAATGTACAAACAGAGAGAATATTTCACGTTCCTATGTATGCTTTTACTCCTTGAAAACTACTAGCAATACGGCCGTTACTTGTCTTATTTTTGGGCAAACAACAATGGCACGAAAGCTGCTCTTGGAATCAACAAGCAGGTACAACACATCTTCACCTTTCAGTTTATAGTTCGCTACCATGCTCTCCTAATAATTGATGCTAGTTTCCAGTTCTGAATCACTTTTGGGCAAATACAGGGAATGGAGATGGAATGGATAAGATGCAGATGCCACATGGGTCTTCCTTACTCGTCAGATCTTCTAAACAGCATAGACTACCATTATAACCTCACCAAGAAGGGTTACCGTGTTCTTGTTTACAGGTGAACAGCAGAATCAGTTCTGTGTAGAACTATTTTGTTTCCTAATGCTGTGGAGAGTGTTCCTTCTCGATGATTGTGTGCTCAGTTACTAGTAATCTCTGTGAGTGCAGCGGAGACCATGATCTCGATGTACCATTTCGTGGCACACAGGCATGGATACGCTCGTTCAACTTCTCCATCATTGATGACTAGAGGGCATGGCACCTCCATGGGCAGGCTGCTGGGTGAAGTCCTCTCTCTCTCTCTCTCACAAAACAAAATGCATCATCACCAGCTTTTTTTAATCAATTATGGAGATAAAAAAATGGGTGGTGACAAAATAAAAATGGATGGATATATAGAAGAGAGAGATATATTGCAACACGTCATTGGTCGCATTTTGATTTGATCTGATGAAAAATTACCGTTTTGTCTTCCCCCGATTCACGATCACGTACGAGAACAACCTGAACTTTGCAACAGTAAAGGTTCGTCCTGTTTCAGTTTCTTTTTTTTTCGCGACATTTTCAGCTTGTTTTCTTGTATATTGAGATAGGAAACAAGGAGGTGTTTAGTTAAATAGTTTGTAACGTAATCACATTACTGATAGGCCAAGCGCGCTGCAGGGTTAAGTTGCCTTTTCTTTTTTCCGTTCTTCTCTCCTGGCCATGGATGAAAACCAACGAAAATGATGGGAAAAAAATACTCATCTTATTTTTTGTTTTTATATTTAATTAGTCGGACGGAAACAAAAACAGGAAAGTCAGGATCGAAATATGGTATCGGAAATACGAAAACGAATATATTAAAACGGAAAAATATCGGCAACGGACGAAAAATGATGCAGTAATTCAAATCGGGAAGATAACAACATTGAGTTGTATAGTTAAATAAAGTTAAACAAAATTTAACTATTAAATATAATTTTATCTTAAACAATAATATAGATGACTTAGACAGTGAATTGCAGTGTAATGAGGAACAAAATCGTGACCACTTGATATCTAAGTATGACTATGTGAAGTGTTGTTCATCTAACCGATGGGATTAAGGTTCAGAACTTCAGATAGACATGTTTAGATTGAGTTTGACTGATAAAAATTTTTTATACCTATTTTTAATTCTAGGTGTAATAAAATAGAAAAAAACGAGAAAATACAAAAAATTACCGACAAAAAAAGTAAATCTGAAAACGGTCGTCTCATTTCTGTTCCTGTCCCAACAACTCTGATTTTATTTCTCTTCCCGTCCCGTCTAAATTTTGATCGGATAAAAATAATCAGAAAAAATAGTTTCAAAACCGGAACTGATGAAAATTTATCGTCGATTTTCATCCCTGCTCCTGGCATTGGCACTTGACATTTGCAACAGCAACGGTATCATGCTTTCCTTCGTGGCATCATTCCATAGGCAAACTGTTGGACTAGGTAGGGAATGTAACGTGTTTACTTAAACAGAACCCTGATGTGAGTGTTGCTTTGTGCAGGGCGCTAGCCATACTACGAGATTTTTAGAATCCGAATACAAAAAATCTTACAAGTTTTTGAGAGATTATTAAATCCTATAAAATTTTATAAATTTAAATATTATTTAAAATTTTATATCACAATATATACCAATCTATCTAAAATAATAAAATTTTATAATCTAAATGATTAAGATTTTGAATTTATAGAATTCAAATTCTAGAATAAAAAATTTAGATGAAATCCATTGATCCAAACGGTTGAGATTTTGAATTCTCAGAATTCGGATTATAAAATCTAAGAATTAAGAATCTGAGTTCTGAGATTCAAACGATACTCAAATTAGAAAGCTTTAAGAAAGCCTCTCTGACGTTTATGATTGCCTCTGCTGCTCAGGTTTGGTTAAACTGGTTAAATTAGCCAGAAAACTGTAAAGCGGTTTGATTTCAAAATTCAAAAAATTAAAATCGAAAAACCTACTGATAAACCAAAAAAACTGAACTGTAGATTTAGATAAATTTTTATTTCAAATTTAATTTTTATATTTGTAATATTTTCCAACGGTTTTTAACCAGGCTTGAACGGCAACGTTACCCCTGCCAGTGCCCACGCCGACTCAACTGGAGCACGTCGGCACCGCTCTCCGTTGCAGCGTGGCAGTCGTGGAGGGAAATGGGGCTAGACACGTTAACCGTGCCAGTGCCCACGCCAGGAAGCTTCCACGTAGCGTCATTTCTGTATTTTTTTTAAACGCTTCCAGATGGCGCGTAGCTCTTGATGTAGCATCATGTGTTTTTTTTAATGAAAATATAGCTTCACGCGTTGTACTTTAGTATCTTATAATAATTCTTAAAACCTTTATCAAATTTCCTTACCGGTGTTGTACTTAGAAAGTGTTCTGTTTTGTGCACTGTTATATACAGTACAAGAATTTTTTTTTGAAAAAATAGTGTCAAATACATTGAAACTTATTATGTTGGATTTTACTCAACAAATCTAAGATATTTTACCTAATGATATACGTATATGTTATTATGTTGAATTATTATATTAATGTTTTCACCTTACTTACCCCTTCTTGATTGAATTTGTTCGTTTTTTGAAACTTCAAATATATCTTATTCATTTTTGTTATCACATTTTCTATTTCCATTTCCACCTAATGTTAGATCATATGAAAACGAGCTGTGCTCCGACTATAAGGTCCACGAGGTTGGTAGCAGAGTCATTGCATTTAAGAGCCCTGGGCGCGGCTGTATGGGACTTGTGTTAAGCTCGACTTGAGGAGCAACCAGGCTAACAGAGCAAACTTGCCACATTTCAGCCATGTCCCTGAAACTTCCAGGCCGGGCTCATGTTGACGCCGGCGAAAGAAACCATTGCCGTCGACGCTCAATACTGTCGCTGCCGCTGTGTCTCGTCGCTTGCCTCGCCCTCCTGCCGGCGCTCCCCCACGGGGCCGGCGCGTCGGTGGTCAACCACCTGCCGGGGTTCGACGGGCCATTGCCTTTCCACATGGAGACAGGGTAAGCATGCATGCACGCTTCTCTTGCTCTGCTATGCCTCGAAGTGGCGGAACAGGCGGTGATCTCCATCGCGCAAAAATCTTACTCTCGGATGGCGCCGCGCAGATACGTGACCGTGGATGAGGCGACTGGCACGGAGCTCTTCTACTACTTTGTGGAGTCGGAGCGGAGCCCTGCCACGGACGCCGTGCTGCTGTGGTTCTCGGGCGGGCCTCGGTGCTCTGCCCTCAGCGGACTCGCGCTCCAGATAGGTTCATGCTCACATCCAGGCATCTTAATTCACTGGCTTCTTCATTGAGATTTACCCAGTCTCCTACGACATTGTTGACAGGTTCGTTTGAGTTCGTCCTGAAACCTTACGACGGCACGGTGCCGCGGCTGGCCGTGAAACCGAATTCCTGGACGAAGGTGTGTGGACATGCAGAGATAGACAGTACTCCATGTTGGAATGCATCTCTCCCAGTTGATTCTTTCTTCATGACAGTAGTTGGCTGCTAACCATTCCTCTCAGGTGGCGAGCATTCTCTTCGTGGACACGCCCGTGGGTTCCGGATTCTCGTACGCCCGCGATCCCAAAGGTTACGACGTCGGAGACATGTCATCCTCCATGCAGCTCGCGACGTTTATCAGAAAGGTTGGAGTACCAAATTTATGATTAGCAGTTGCTTCTTCTGTTTAAGAAAAAATGAACTATTATCTTTTCTGTTTCTGCTTGCGTAGTGGTTCCGTGATCACCCGCAGTATCTTTCGAACCCTTTTTACATCGGTGGAGACTCGTATGCCGGAAAGGTGGTTCCTCTGATTGCGCATTACGTTTCAGAAGGTGAATACTTTTGACTGTCAGTGAAGAGCTCTCTTGATCTTGAATCCTTGATTCCCTTGCACACCCACTGATCGATGTTGATTTTGCCTATACTGTACTCCAGGCAATGAAGAGTTGCAGCAACCACTAATCAACCTCAAGGCATGTAGTATTTTCTCTTTCTATAATACAGATAGTGTGGGGCCTGTGGGCACATACAGTGTGAACTCATGTCTTTTTCTTCTCAATTTGTTTCTTTCCTGCAGGGCTATATGGTTGGCAACCCAATTACAGGAGATAAGATTGATACGAACTCTAGAATTCCAGCCGCTTATTCTTTCGGAGTAATATCGGATCAGTTGTATGAGGTACTCTTGCATCTCTATTTTCTGAGATTTGGTACGGTGCTCTAGAGGTACTAGAGTTAACGCTCCCTACTTAACTAATCTCAACCATTGCTTTTTAAAAATTCATATTGGATCCACTATTTTTTAGTACCGGGTACATTATTTTTGGTACTGGGTCTACTATTTTGGTACATTTGACTAGTTATCTCTCTATTTTTAACCATCCGATCTGATCAAATGAATAGATGTGATTAACTTCAAGCATTGTTTTCCTTGAGAATTGTTGCACAATACTACTCCCGGCTAGCACCTTATAATAAAAAGAGAGGTGTTACCATGCTTGGGAGGTAATAGACTACCTCCCTCTTCTCTATTAATCTTAATTATTAATATTTAAAAATTAGTACCGAGTTCACCATTTTTTGTATCGGATTCACTAATTTGATATCTTTGACTAGATACTTTTTATTTTTAATCATTGGATATTATTAAATGAACGGCTATGATTCACTCAAGCATTGTAATATCTCTCTAATAACAATTGCTAACCTCTTAGCCCTCCCTTCTCTCTGTCGAAGGCTGCCATGAAGAACTGTAAAGGAGATTACGTGTCACCAGCAAACAAACTCTGCGCTGATGTGCTACAAAAAATTGATGGTGTAAGATGCATCCACTGCCCTAATTATCTAAGTTTATTACTCCTAGCAAGTTTCCATCAGACTAACAGCATTATTTATCTTACTTTCACATCACAGCTCATGTCAGAAATTTCTCTTGGCAACGTATTGGAGACTGTGTGCAGCGAAGATGGTAATGGTTTAAAAAGGAAATCTCTGCTTGAGGAACCCTACAGGCTGGGTAGCCCCCCTGATAAACCTAGTTCAAGTTGTTTTAGAGTAAGCAGCGTGCTCCTGTAAATTGACTGTTTCAGAAAATATCTTTTTCCAACAGCGAGGATATTGAGTACTACTTCACATCCCTGTCACTCATTACAATTAGTTAAATGACCGTGTCGTATGCTTGTATTCCTTGAAAACTACTAGGAATACGGCCCGTACTTGTTATATTTTTGGGCAAACAACAATGCCACTAAAGCTGCTCTTGGGATCAACAAGGAGGTACAACTTCATCACCTTTCGGTTTTGTTTGCTATCATGCTCTCCCCTTACTAGATGCTAGTAGTTCCCACTTCTGAATTGCTTTGAGCTAGTAAGCTTTTAATGACCAAGGGGAGCCCTAATCACAGGGAATGGAGAAGGAATGGATAAGATGCAGATTGCACATGGGTCTTCCTTACTCGTTTGATCTTCTGAACAGCATAGAATACCATTTTAAACTCACCACAAGGGGTTACCGTGCTCTTGTTTACAGGTGAACAGAGGAATCAGTTCTTTGTAGGACTATATTTTGTTTTCTAATGTTTATATATGTTGTTTGGACAGTTCCTTCTAGATGACTCTGTGCTCAGTTACAAATAATCATTGTGAATGCAGCGGAGACCATGATCTTCTCGTAACGTTCCATGGCACACATGCATGGATAAGGTCATTCAACTTCTCCATTACTGATGACTGGAGGGCATGGCACCTCCATAGTCAGGCTGCTGGGTGAAGTCCTCTCTCTCTCTCTCTCTCTCTCTCTCTCATGGAAAAAACAAAACAATAGAGGGAACAATAAAACTGGATGGATACAGTAGAGAAATACGGCAACCAGTTGCATCGTCATTGGTCGGTTTTCTATTTGATCTGATGAAAAGTGCATGTTTTATGTCTTCCCCAGATTCACGATCACATACGGGAACAACCTCACCTTTGCAACAGTAAAGGTTCGCCTTGTTTCCATTTTCCGTTTTTGTCACTACGCATTCGACTTGTAGATTGGGGTAGAGAAACAATTGCCCGAGGAATTCATTGGTAACAAGGTTGGTCCTGATTATGTTGGTCGCCTGTTTATGCAGGGTGGTAACCATATTGCCATGAACAACCGGCCTGAAGAATGCTTTGCTATGGCTCAACGGTGGCTGGACAATAAACCTCTCTGAATCTCCCTAAAGGGTTCCGTCTACGACGTTGGGACATACTAAAGTTAAGCTAAACTACATATCCTAACAACATAGATTCAAATCTATCCCAAGGAAAACTACAAGATTGATAGGCGTGCTAGACGGGTAATAAATGAAAGTGTGACAAATTCATGTAAAGCGCGACAAGAGCATGAAGTGGTGAATCAAAAGGCTCAGGTGAATGTAATAAAGCATACATTATGAATAAGGAAAGGTTCATGCAGTTTAAGATCTTTTGAAATTCTTGTGAAATTCCCGTGTTCTAAACCGGGCCTAAGAATGTCAGGAAACACATCAACTGTTTCATTGCGAACTGGTATAAGCGGTTGCTTGCATAATGAGATTTTTTTCCGATCGAGTGGTGTACTACAAGCACGAACGTGAAAACTTGTATCCAATGATACAGAGGCTGAAATATTGCGAGTCAGCAAGACTATTGTGAAGAAACAGCGTTTGGGAGGGATGCCACAAGTTGCGGTTCTCCTGCCAACTTTTGGCCAGCAACGGCTTGGTCCCCATACAGCGACACCCGGAGCAGCGCCATGAGAACGATAGATGGAATTGCGAAAGCGATTACCCGTGCTGGAATTGGTCGTAGTAACTAAAGAGAGAAAGTGATGTCTGGTCGCTCCCCTGATGCCGATCGGATCGAACCGCATGGATCATTGAAAAATACTCACTCTGTTTTTTAATTGTTATATCTGTTGATTTTTAATATTAACTTTGATCATTTATTTTATTAAAAAATAAATTTAAATATATAAAATTATAAGATGCAACTAAAATACTTTTAATAATAAAGTGAATTATAATAAAATATATAATATTTATCAAACTTTTTTGAATAAAACAAATAATTAAAGTTAAAATTAAAAATCAACAACGACAACAATTAAAAAACAGACGAAGTAGATGCTTGATAAGATCGCTGAATTTATCATTAATAGATGATTGGAGAGCATGCCATCTCGATGGCCAAGCTGCAGGGTTAAGTTGCCTTTACCTTTGTCTGTTCTTCTCTCCTGGCATTGAAACTCACAGGGGGAGTGTAGTTTCTGTTTTTTGAGACATAGTTGTAGTTAAACTGTATAGCATGTCTCCTTCTCTGACAGGAACACAAACCTCCCCCTCCTTGTGCAGGTTTACACTTGACATTTGCAACAGTAAATGTATCACGTTTCCCTTCCAGTGTCACCATTCGGTCGGCAAAACTGTTGGATTAGGAAGGGAATACGACGCGTTCGCTTAAACAGAACCTTAATGATTGTTGCTTCTGCAGAGCGCTGGCCAATTGACCATAGGTACTACTTCCTCCGTTCTAGTATTTTTAGGTTTAGGTAAAATTAAACTTTTATCACTAATAATATCTAATTAATAATATTTTATTATATAAAAATTATATTTTTTGAATTTATCATTAAATAAACTTTCATAAAAAAATTATTTTTATATTAAAAATAATGTAATTTTTTAGATATTATTGGTAGAAGTTAAAAGATTTTGACCTTATTCAAACCTAAAACTACTTATATTTTAAAACGAAAGTATTACTCTAGAGTGCCAGCCCAAAGAAAGCTTTGTGATGGCCCAAAGATGGCTCGACAATACGCCTCACGTGTGTGTCGGTGTTTTGACCACCGGCACAGTAAAATTTACGTAATCAGAGAGAATATTCATGAGTTTTTCGTATTCGAATAGCCTAATCTACGAAGAGACTCAAAGATTAACCTGATTCGGGCCGTCGAGAGGCGTAATACTCTATCAAATCGTATGAACTAAAGAACACGAGTACAATGCGAAAAGAGTTTTGGCTCAATCCAAAAACCCTACTTCGCGTGTATAGATGTGGTTACAGTGAGGTGGCTTGAATATAACTTGACTAACTTCACTTGTCTTCACTTGTTTTCTCGTTTGTCTAATGCCTCATGGTACTACTTTTATAAGGGTTGGACCGAGGGCACCAACTTGACGTCTACAGAACCTGCTGGCCCTCCGTCAAGTGGGCCTCGGTTGTCGCCTGATTTGGTCATCTGACATCCGCTGGCACCGGTGCAGTTGGTTGGTGTCTTTCGTACGTCCTTTGTCTAGTCGTGAGGGACAAAGGACACTTTTTCATCTTACTTTACCGATCGCTTGGCTGCTTTACCAACTTCTGTCGCTTTATCTCTCGGCAAAGTTGCTTTACCTCCTGCTGTACGTTGGCAGAAATCTCTGCGGCTGTCAGCGGTTGGTTGCTAAGACGGTGCCCGACCCTGGAGGTCAGGTTAGAGCGTTAGCTTTTAGCCGTTGGCGAGCTGAATCTTGTTGTTGTGTAGCTTTTACCTTTCGTCGGTTGGGCTTAGATGCTTGCGCAGTTTCGACCTCTGAGGTCGAGACTTTTTTGGCGGGATGTGATCCTTCGTGAGCTGTAGATGAATCACGGGCCGTAGTTTGTAGATGGGCATTTGTGCAGAGGCCGGGTCCGTAAGTACCTGGGGTATACTATCTCGACAGTAGCCCCCGAATTCGGCGTCGTTTGCAATGTTTGTTGAGGTGGCACTGAACTGACCCTCGTCGAAGTATGACTCCTGATCTTATGAGGGCGCATGAGCGCGCCCGTAGAGCGTAGCCTCCAAGCCCCCAAGCAATCCGAAGGGTCGGTCGTTGGCTTAATCTTCATCTTCGTCATTATTCGTCGATAGTCGATCATACCGGTGCGCGTTAGCGCGCCCGTAGAGCGTAGCCCTCGAGCGATCCGAAGGATCGGTCGTGGGCTTAGTATTCAATAGTTCTCGGCTCTTGAGGTCTGTTTGAAACTAATTTCCGCCATCAGCCGAGTGTCGGGCAGATGCCTAGATTGGACCGGTCGGGTCGACCTCGTCTCATGATCAGCATCGCGACTAAATCAGACTAAGTAGTCCAGTCATTTTTTATTATTAGCGCCCCAAGCAAGTATCGGACCGGTCGGTTTATCGTCTGACCTTTCGTTTGTCTCGATCTATGAGATGACTCACGGCATCAATAATAGGCATCGGTAATGGCTCTGACAATCGCACGTTCCCGCTGCCTCCACGTGGATGGCAGATATGGCGTATTGTAACCGCCGGTCAATCCGGTCGATCAGATGATGCCGATCAGACGGCGGTGGGAGCGCGTCGCTTTGAGCTTACGCGTCCCATCAACTAACACCTGTCAGCCATCGACTGGCGTGTCAGACAGGCTTGAGTCACCTCCATTGTGGCGGAGGTGGCGAGGCGGCATTCGGCCTCACCCGTCAGTGAGTGGGGTGCCGGCGTGGCGGGTGCACGTCGTGGTGCATACCCATGATGGCACAGTTATTGTGCCATCGCGTCGTTGGTAGTGGGGGTGAGTAACGTTCACCCCTCGGTAGTCTTTTTAAGGGCGCAGTGATTTCAAAATTCACCGGCCCTCCATTGCCTTCGTCTTCAAGCTTGCTTATGCTAACTCGCTTTTGCGCTCAGAGCTCGTCATCTTTGACTTCATCGTCTTCGTCGCGTTCGTTCCGGCGGCCACTGCGACCGTTCCCGTCTTCATCGTCTTCGTCTCCATCGTCGCTGTGATGAAAGCCGCGTGGAAGCCCTCCGCCGTCTCAGAAGAGGTGCTGGAGTTGTACCACGGCGCCGGGCTGTTGCCGTCGAAGGAAGCCAGCGAGTGGGAGGAGGCAGAGAACCAGGAGGTACCGACGCCGCCAGAGGAGAAGATTGTGAGCTTACTCGCCTTCTATGAGCGTGGGTTGGCGCTCCCGAGCAGTTTCTTCTTCCGCACGTTGATGCTCCACTACGGTGTGTGCCTCCACCACCTCAACCCTAACCGTATCCTCCAAATCGTCATCTTCGTCACGCTCTGCGAGGCGTATTTAGGGTGGCTCCGGGCCTGCGGTTGTGGCGGTACTTCTTCCAGGCCAGCCAGTTCCTGGAGCCCTCCGGCGCGGCTAGGCAGGTCAGCAGTGCCACGATCATGCTTCGGAGTGCCGAGGCGAAGGAGAACATCAATGTGTCGCTGAAGAAGTCTTTGAAAGGCTGGCATCACAGGTGGTTCTACATCAAGAACGCCACCTCCAGCCTCCCGACCTTTCGCAATGCACCAGCCGAGGCAATTGACATGTGGAAGGCAAAGGTGACAGCTGAAGAGAAGGATGAGTTGAAGCCGTTGCTGCAGAACATCCGACGGCTGAGAGACGAAGGATTGAACGGTGCCGCTATCATTGCTACCTTTGTGCGGCGTTAGGTTCAGTCACTGCGCATTCGAGCCTTACTTATGAACAGCTATGAGAGGAAAGACAACGCCACCCGAAAGGTGGTCGGGATCGAACTGAGCGACTGAGAGGTCGCCCAACGGGTCGGCAGACTGCTGGAGGGAGACATCACTAACGAGATGTCTAAGGGACCGCAGCTCTTTGACAAGGATCACTCGATCCTGATGAGTCGACTTCCTCTTGCATCTGATGCTCAGGTCACTGAGAATAAACCACAATGTATATTTGCCTCATCTATGTTAGAGATAGGAGTGGTCTCGTCAACACGTACTAACTGTCCTGGTTGAGGCCCCGTTATGAATATAGGAGGGGCGAAGGAAATTCTAGACGGGGCTTGAGTGAAGGCTCTGTTTCTTTCCATTAGAGATTTTGAGATTTTACTTCCAGTAGTACTAGTGAAAACAAACCGTTTATATTTTGCTTCATATTTCACTAGCTGTACCCTCCAAAATCTACAATTTCACAATCTACTCTCTCGTAACTTTTATCAAATTTTGTTTTACACCATACAAAATATCTACTTATTTATTTCAGATTTTACATAACAACTTTTCATAATATAACTTTTATATAAATTTTTATAATTTAATAGATTTTTATAATCTCTAATGCAAACAAACAGGCCTGAAGTCTCTGATGAAAGCGAAGTTTCAGCGATAGCCATGTTGCTTGCGCGACAGAGGGCAGTGGGCCAGTATGTGGGCCCATCTCTGCTGGCCCACTTCACAATGGAACTGTCCTCGTCATGTGGAGTTGAGAAATTTGTGCTAAATAATATTTTTAAAAGAAGTAATTTTTAAAAGATTTTTTGAAATGATTCTCTAAAAAATAACTCACTGAAGTAAAAAAAAAGTAGACTCTCTTGATTTTGTAAAGTGATTCTAGATGCTATCCTAGAGAATTAAAGAGAATAATTTTCAGATACAAAATTACTTTTTAACCAGATAATCACATCTCACATATGATTATTTTTAGATACCCAATGACTTTTTGTCAGACAATAACTTCACACAGAGAATAACCTATGGAGAAGATCTACCAAAAGGCTCTTAAATTATTATCACATTGACCTTTGACATTATCTTTAATTATTTTTCTTATTTAAAAATATTTCAAATGTGTAAAATTATAAATCATATATTAAAGATTTCTAATAATAAAGTAAATTATAACAATATACTCGTATATGATATTTATTATATTTTTAAAATAAGATAAATATTAAATAAAAGTTAAAAGTTCCAACAATTAAAAAAGGAGTAAGTACAAAGTTATACTCCTAGTAGATACTACAATACAAAATAAAATATTGTACTCAATAACTTAGCATAATGTAATCCGTTTATATTAGCACAAAATGATGATGGACATCGAACACATGTCCCACAAGCCAGCCGGCGGCCGCTGGAACTGCAAACCGCGGTTCACGTTCCCAGGTCAAACTGTCAAGGCGATCTTCAGGGGAAATCCGTCGAGCATCTCTCGCTCGTTTGTTTATTAGAACCTCAAATCAAGGCAGACAACGGTGAACCCGTTCCACAGGCACCGCCTCCCCGCCGCCGGGACACGACGCCTCGAAGCCATCTAACGGCCGCCGTAAGCCAGGTCCATCCGACCGCCTATGCTCCGTTGCTCAGGGCGCACCCGTGACGCTACACGTCCCCCTAGGCGCCCCACCCCACCCCAGCACCACCACTGTCCGCAGACGCCGCACCAACTTAACCACCGCCGCCGGCCGGACCGGACGCTCAGATCTGGTACGCGCCGCTCCTCGATTTGGCGCGCCCGAGCTGGTGATATGCCACGATCGGGCTCAAATCTGGGGGACTACACCGGAGCGAGTTCCTAGTCGCGAATCGCGGACGCCGCGATGCAGGCGCGGGTGGCGTCCATGGAGGACGTGAAAGAGGCGCGGCAAGTGGCCGTGGCGGCGGCGCAGGGGCAGGGCGGCGGCAGGGTGTTCCCGACGGGGATGCTCAAGGTGTTCCTGGGATTCCTGCTGCTCGGCGTGGGCCTGTCCGCCGTCGGCATGTACATGGCGCGGCACACAGTGGCGGCGGTCGCGCCCTCGCTGTTCCGGCCGTGCCTAGGGCTAGGCGCCGTGGAGGAGGAGCCCGAGGAGCGGCTGGAGCGGTGGACGCGCCCGCCCGCGCGCGTGATGCACAACATGACGGACGAGGAGCTGCTCTGGCGCGCGTCGTTCGCGCCGCGGGTGCGCGAGTACCCGTTCCGCCGCGTGCCCAAGGTGGCCTTCATGTTCCTCACGCGCGGCCCGCTGCCGCTGGCGCCGCTCTGGGAGAGATTCTTCCGCGGGCACGAGGGGCGATACTCCATCTACGTGCACGCCCTGCCGTCCTACCACGCCAATTTCACCTCCGAGTCCGTATTTTACCAACGCCAGATTCCCAGTAAGGTTAGCTCGTGTACCTCTTTCTTTGCTCCATTTCAGCCATGTCGTGCTAGGTAGCTTTGCCAACGTATGCTGATCTATTAGATGAACTTACTGCAAAAACAAGCTCCCATTATTACCGGGGTTGGACATCGAGCTTTACTGTATTGTTTACTCCATCATGTGCATGTGATCTGGCAAGTAAGTTACTGAATACATAAGTTTGCGTAGCTTTAGTGAATTTGTAAGGAACAGCTATATTGTTGATGTACTAGATGTGGTGGGTGGTGACACTGCAAGTAATACACCCGGGAATCCTGTGGGGAGAGTTTAGCTGATTCCTTGTCTAGTTGTGTTTTCCCATGCCCGCGAACACTAATAATGCTAGGTACTCATGTGACAATTTGACATGCTGTGCTCCAGACTAAATTAAATGACAGAAATTATAGCCCCCACAGGGGGGGGGGGGATCTTTGTAAAGAAGGGTAAAATAAATCACAAATCCAGAATCATAAAGTTCATCAGATGCATAAAAGACAAACAATACAACGATCATACAATGGCTGATTTCCAGCCAGGTCAGTTCAGGTTGTATACCAGATAGAGATCAGATTTTAAAAAGGCAAACACCATAGTTCTGTGTAATGCTGTTTGATCCTTTAGATGACTAATTTATGCCTCATCTCTGGTTTTGAGCTACCCTGGCTTACTTGTTTGATTTGCCTGCTGTCACAGGTTGCGGAATGGGGCCGAATGACCATGTGTGATGCTGAGAGGCGTCTGCTTGCCAATGCTTTGTTGGATATTTCCAACGAATGGTTTGTGCTTGTGTCTGAGTCATGCATTCCTATATTTGATTTCAACACAACATACCAATACTTCCAGAATTCAAGCCAAAGCTTTCTTATGGCGTTTGATGATCCTGGGCCATATGGGCGAGGGCGTTACAACTGGAACATGACCCCTGAGGTTGAGATCACACAATGGCGCAAAGGCTCACAATGGTTTGAGGTGCACAGAGAACTTGCTATTGAAATTGTCAAAGACACACTCTACTACCCAAAATTCAAGGAGTTCTGCAGGCCTGCTTGTTATGTGGATGAGCATTATTTCCCTACCATGCTCACGATTGAAGCTCCAGAGAGTCTCTCTAACAGAAGTATTACCTGGGTGGATTGGTCAAGAGGTGGCCCACATCCAGCCACTTTTGGTAAGGGTGATATCACAGAGGAATTCTTGAGGAGAGTTCGAGAGGGACGCACTTGTCTATACAACAACCAGAACACAACGATGTGCTTTTTGTTTGCCCGAAAGTTTTCTCCAAGTACATTGGAGCCATTGTTAGAGCTAGCGCCTACTGTGCTGGGTTTTGGTTGATATATGGTTTAACAGGTGTCGCCTGTATTTTTTATTTTAGATCAGTGTAGGATTACATGTGTCATGTGTGGAGGCATGGGCATATTTGTATGGATGGAGCATGCGTGACACCCAGATACCCCTGATTATTAGTTTGTTACACACCTCCCTGTATTGCTTATGTACAGTAAACTGATACTGTGTCACTATAGAGCATTTCTCTTGGATCATTACCCTGTAGCGTATTATTTTATCAATGGTATTTGTGTGATTTTTTCTTAACAAAATACTTGAGAGCAAAACTGGTGCAAGGACTAAGCTAAAAATAAATTCAGATGATTCAAATGGAACGGAGTTATGTGCCATACAGCCGAGCCCTGAACCTGAACCTGCTCCAAATCCATCCAGGATGGGGTACAGATGTTCGCTTCCATCCAGAAAAACCTGTGGCCGTCATCCCTCCTGAGATTTTCCCGATATCAGTATAACACCTCGCGTCGTGGCTCCGCAACCAAGGCAAACTGATGGATCCGATCAGAAGGCCAGCCACAGCAGCTTCGTCCTTCCATCAATCAGCAGCAAAGCATCTCCAACAGGTGGTCACCTTGGCCCAGAGGAATGGAGTCAGCAGGAGGAGCCTTCTCACTCTGCTGACATCCACCGCGGCCATACCTGATGGCAGTGAATCAAGAAAGGCCCTATTGCAAGGTACGCATTTTTTCCAGTTTGAAGTGATCAGTTCACGGGTAATTTGCTTTTCCAAATAGGATATGCAAATAATCAGCTTCAATTCTGCTCTATGCAGAGTACCTGAAGAAATCGAAGGAAAACAAAGAAAAGAATGACAAAGAGGTATGTACCTTCTTTCAGTTTGTTTCCTTCAAATTTAAAAAATTAGCAATTGGGTTGAATATAGGGCTGCATCAATGGTTGAAAGATACTGCATAATACACTTCAGGAAAGTTAAGGTTTTTGTTACAATCCGTGATCTTTTCCAGATTCTGAATGTTTCAGTGTTCTGAAGTATAAAGAAGTTTTTTCATGTAACTGCTCTGCTGTTTTACACCTCTTTAAACAATTGGAGACGCAAACGCTGCACATAAACTAATTTAAAAACTAAATCTTAATTCATTTTGTTCTTTCAGAGGCTGGTAATTTTACCCATGTAAACAGTCACATGCTAAATAATTGATTGATCTAGAATCTCGTAGGCATATAACACTTCCACTGATCTATGCTGCCTTTCGCTTGTACTATCTCAGAGGCTAGACGACTACTACAAGAGGAATTACAAGGACTACTTCGGGCTGATCGAAGGCCCGGCCAGGCAGAAGAAAGAGGAAGAGCTCACGGAGTCGGAGAAACGGATCCTCGAGTGGCTTGACAAGAACAACTGAACAAGTATCAGTGACCAGGAGAAAAGTGCGCTGAAACTTTCACATCCTCCTTCCAGTTCTTGTGTAATCTATGGCACATTTGTGTAAGAAACTCGTACATGCGCATGCCTGCTTGAAATGCTCTATGCTCTGTTCTGTCAAAGGGGTGACCTTATGCGTTAATTGAACTGGTGACGATCTCTCGTCTATTTTCAACCCTGAATACGTGTAGGTTTCATGCCTCTCGGAATTTCAACATAAGAAAAAGTGCACCTAGGTCAGGCTCATCGGAGAACGACGGATCCAATTTTCAATCCCAAGAACGAACCTGTCGCTGCATGACAGTATAGTTATCGTTGCCTTAGTTTTTGTCACTCTGTGCAGTGCATAGATGAAACAGGGAAGAAGAATTTGACTAAACATAATGTGTATTGGCACCAGCTTAGTACTCCTATTAGTGGTTGCTCGGTAGCGCCGATTGAGTTGATTGCTTCAACGTATCAGCTGACGCCCATACCTATCCATATTCCATACAAGCCAAACCCCAACCACAGATCTTTACTTTCTTTGGGGAAAAAAAATACCTTTGTGCGTTACACAAAGGCTCGGAATAGAAATGTCAGTGATGCATCTACGTCGTCGCTACCGCTTTGACTCTGATGGCGCGCGCGTGTCCGGTGCCCTTAATAACTGAGCGCACAACTTTTGTCGCCCAATTGATCATGGGCGCGATGCCCTCCAGGCGCTTAGCCGGAGTGACCACGTTCGCGGGGGTCTTGCCGGTGGCGACGCACGGCGTACGTCCCAGCGACATTTGGCAGCGGCCGGCGGGGTTGACCACCGCCAGTGGGCGGGAGTGGTTGAGCGAGCATCGCTGTCGGACTGTCTTTTGTGGAGCCGTTGTTGAGTTAGGTGGCCCGCAACCGAGCCGGTCGCCCGCCCGCGCCCGCCCGCGTCCAGCTTTGCTAGTGCTCCCGCCCGCGTCATGATTCCCACTGTTGGCTGTTGGCCCGCTCACCAGGCGCGGCCGCGCGGGTGAAAAAATCCTGCCTGGGTGGGCTTTTCCCCAGTGCCCTTCGCCCCTGCCCCACTGCTGTGCTAGCAGTAGTAGCCTTCACGACCAAATCCACCACCACTCCCGTCCCCGCACCTCCCCTTCCCCGCGTCGCCTCCTCCTCCTCCTCCCCAGCTCCTCCCCGCCTCTGCGCGTCTCGTTGCTCCACGCGGCGGCGCCAAACCCTACTCGCCAGGGCGCCGCCCCGCGCACCTCGATCCACTCCAGCTGCGGAGGCGCGACGTTGGTCGTCGCTCTCTCTCTCTCTCTCTCTGTCTCTCGCGCGCGCGCGCGCGCGGCGCGGTTCGCCAGTCAGCCCAGCCCCGGCGTCGGGGGCTCCACGCGTGTCCGTCCACGGCCCCGGAGCGAAGGGAGGCGCAGCGGGCGTCCGCGCGCGATGAGACGGAGGCCGGCGGCCGCGGCCGCGGTGGGCGCGTGAATGGGCGGGGGGCTGCGGCTGCGTGGCACATGGACGGCGGGCGCGGGAGGGCGCTTTGGCTCGTGACCGTCGAGGTGAGCTCAGCTGCCGCGTCGATCCGGTGCGGGTCGGGTGGGAGGGAGGGCGTCGGGGGCGGAGCGCTCGGGGCTGGTGGTGGCGGATTTCGGGGGGCGAAATGGTCGGGGAATTCGGGCTGGTGGGGTTGGGTGTTTCGAGGAATTCGCGTGCTGCTGCGTAGGGTTTTACTGTTTCCCTGCGCACGAACGCTTCTGTTAGAGCTATTTTTGGTAGTTTTGCTCTCTGGCAAACTATGGAAGTAGTTGAATCAATGGCCGTTCGTGCTATCTCAATTTGTGAATATCTTGGATTCTTGCTGGTTGCAGCCTCATCGCTTTGAAATGTACACATCTCTATGTCAATCATAACGATCCTCTTTGATTCTTTGCTCGCTGCAGATTGTATTTATTCTAGTATGTACTCGAGAAGCTGGTGCGGATGCTGGTGAAAGCAAGGCATTATTCCCACAAGACGCAGAAACTGGGGAGAAGGATGTCTACCTTAGCCACTCCTGCATCCATGACGAGATATTACATCAGCGCCGGAGAGCTGAGCGGAAGGAGTACTCTGTCATGCCACAAGTGTACCATGAGCCTCGGGAGAAAGCGGAGCGCGTAGGAGGACGACACTTGCTGAGTGTGGCGTCTTGGCATACGCAGAAGAATGTAAAGAAGCCGATACGCATATACCTCAATTATGACGCTGTTGGGCACTCGCCTGACCGGGATTGCAAAAGCGTTGGCGATGTTGTGAAGGTCAGTTTGTCGCACTAGCTTTGCATTGCGTCAGCAGCTGTTTATCATCCAACAGGAGTATTAAATGCAGTATTTCTATTTGTTAGCTTGGTGAACCTCCTGTACCATCTCCAGAATCACTTATCTGTGATCCACATGGGGATCCACCATTGGTGGGAGATTGCTGGTACAATTGCACTCTTGAGGACATAGCTGGGGTGGACAAGAAGCAACGGCTTCGCAAGGTGCAGTTCTTGTTCTTCTTGGTTCTTGCATTCTGTGAGTTGAATTAAAACACACGAACCATACTCATTTATCATAGAAAACGCACCTATAATATGCCTAGTATCGCTGAATTTTGTTTTGTATTTGTTGATATTGATTGGATCAAAATTATTGGACAGGCGCTGGGACAAACAGCAGAGTGGTTTAGAAAAGCCCTAGCTGTTGAACCTGTCAAGGGGAACCTGCGGCTCAGTGGCTACTCAGCCTGTGGTCAGGATGGAGGTGTACAGCTTCCTCATGCATATGTTGAAGGTAATCTATCATTATGAATTATGTTGAGTCACTTGTTAATTGCTCCTATAGAGTGCACGGTGCTTGATTCTATATTGTCATCTGAATCTGTCTTGAATTGCAGATGGTGTTGCCAATGCTGATTTGGTCCTCCTAGTAACAACTAGACCGACCGCTGGTAATACCCTTGCATGGGCTGTTGCCTGCGAACGTGACCAATGGGGGCGAGCTATTGCAGGTTTCTCACTCCTCACACTTGCATGCAAAGCTTCCACTTGTGGAGCAGTTTTGTTCCATCCTAATATTCTTGTTTCTTTTGCAGGTCATGTTAATGTCGCCCCTCGCCATTTGACAGCTGAAGCAGAAACACTGCTTTCTGCTACTTTAATACATGAGGTTATGCATGTTCTAGGCTTCGATCCTCATGCCTTTACACATTTTCGTGATGAAAGGAAAAGACGGCGGAGTCAGGTACTCAATAATGTCTTTCTGATCTGTGCTCTACCGAATGACCAATTCCTGCATGGTTAATAGACTTGGGTTGCAACATTTAAATCTGATCTCTAGGTTTATATGACTAACTAGAGGGGTGGCATTTAGGTTTGTTCGCTTGTTGAATAGGTTATTAGGCAGTTACCATGTGAGTCTAATCTAATATGGGGGTTTATAGGATAACTCTGAGAAATCGATTAGTTGGCTCCAAGATTGAAAATATTTGTAAGTTGAGGTTAAGTAAACAAATTATTGAGTTTCACATGGAAAGAAGCAAACCTCTTTGGTGTTTGTGCCATTATAACCCTCTGGAATAGGCTTGTCGAATATTTTAAGCAAGATGAGAAAGGCATGTATGCTTCTGTAACATATTGAGCATTCGGGCAACCATCTTGCCATTGGCAAACTAGTTGTTTATGGTAATATATGTATTACTTTTCCTAAAATTTGATTACATGACTACTACTTTTGTGAAACCTTTGTTTATGTGATAGGGTAGCAGTTACTCCCTCCATCCCAAATTATAAGTCACTCTAAACTCCTCAAAATTTCCCAAATTATAAGTCATTCTCATTTCCCGAGACAACTTTTTCTCTTCCCAATAAATCTTCACTCTCTCTCTCCTCGTTTTCAGAACATACCACCTTTTCCACTTTTCATAATTCCCGTGCTCGGACCCAAAACGACTTATAAAAAGGGATGGAGGGAGTAAGTCAGTAAGTCATCTTTTAGTAAATAAAAGCTGATGATGTATGTTTTTAAGTTTTTTGGTGGAAAAGAATAAAAGTCCATTCAGGGTGGCTAACCTTTAGGACCAAACTTTGTGGAAACGGGCTGAGCCCTGCATGGAGCTTTTTGAAATTATCATAGCTTGTTCCAAAGCAATGTCTAAGTTAGCAGTTAATTAGTCTGCTTCTCATTAATACTAAAATGATTTTCTTGACTGGTAACCCAAACACTGTATCGAAGCATTTTATCTATTTCTTATGATACATTCTTCCCCGCTTCTCATTCCCTCTATCTTCTTCCTTCAGGTTACTGTTCATAGTTTTGATGAAAAGCTTGGAAGAATGGTTACTCGTGTTGTCCTACCTCGAGTTGTGATGCACTCAAGGCATCATTATGGAGTAAGTAATAGCAAGATATCTGTGAATTTATTAGGTCTTATGACTCGTTTGTATGATTGCAGTGAATCTACTGATTTGGCATTTCCATGCTTTTTGCATAGAAAAATTAACTTACTATATAATTTGTCTTTTTTGTCAAGGCATTTTCCCAAAACTTCACTGGGTTGGAACTGGAAGATGGGGGAGGGAGGGGTACCTCAGGTGCATACATAAAATGGCCACTATATTGTTTGGTTATTTGTCTACTATACAAGTTTCCAAAATCCTTCAATTGTTTATTGATATTTATCATTGCCTTAGGTTCACATTGGGAGAAAAGACTCTTAATGAATGAGATCATGACTGGATCAGTGGATACAAGATCGGTGGTTTCAAAAATGACTTTAGCGTTGTTGGAAGACAGTGGATGGTATCAAGCTAATTATAGCATGGCTGAGCATTTAGATTGGGGTCGTAATCAGGGAACAGAGTTTGTTGTCTCTCCATGCAATTCTTGGAAAGGGGCATATCATTGCAACACAACCCAACTATCAGGATGCACATACAATAGGGAGGCAGAAGGTTACTGCCCAATAGTAAGCTATAGTGGGGACTTGCCCAAATGGGCTCAGCACTTTCCTCAAGCTAATAAAGGTATGGTTTCAACAACCCTCCTCTAATTTCTATGTTATATTTGTTTTCTTGCATTTAATGTTCGGAATTCTATTTCTGCAGGTGGTCAGTCTTCATTAGCAGATTACTGTACATACTACGTTGCTTATTCTGATGGTTCATGCACTGATGTTAATAGTGCACGAGCACCTGACAGAATGTTAGGTGAAGTTCGAGGAAGTAATTCAAGGTGAGATAACTGCCAGTTTGGAGATTTTTTCGCTTTACTAAACTTCAAGTTGCTTCATAACTACAAATTTGTTAATGCTCAGGTGCATGTCCTCGACGTTAGTGCGAACTGGTTTTGTTCGTGGATCTATGACCCAGGGAAATGGCTGTTATCAGCATCGATGCACAAACAACTCGCTGGAGGTGAATATACTGGATCACTTTTTTTTTATCAGTATTCACTGAGTTTGCGTTGCTTTCTTGGGTCCCTGTTCTGTGGTGAATATCTTGTACTGATTTTGTTTTATTTCCTTCTATAATTTTTCAGCTGTAAGAATTTGGAGGCTCTTCTTGAAGAGTGTCCATTCAACAGTTTAAATAGTTGCTCTAGAATACATTCTTTTACAATGTATTGAATTGTCTTTGTAAATAATACTGTCAAGTTGAAGAAATTTCCTATTTTTTTGAAAAAAAACTTATGTGTACTGGTTAGGTTGCTGTTGATGGTATCTGGAAGTCATGTCCACGATCTGGTGGCCCTGTTCAGTTTCCAGGGTTCAATGGTGAATATTTCTTAATGTTCTGTTATTGAATCCACTTTTTTTCATAATTATTATGTTAATTATTGTTTTTCTTCTGAAGGGGAATTAATTTGCCCAGCATATCATGAGTTGTGTAACACTCTACCCATCCCAATAAGTGGCCAGTGTCCAAAGTCGTGCAGTTTTAACGGTGACTGCATTGATGGAACCTGTCACTGCTTCTCTGGTTTTCATGGCCATGACTGCAGCAGAAGTGAGTTCACACTGTACCTTATTTTTTATTCACCTGACAGTCATGTTGGATATTATTTTTCTCATCAAATTATCATATATTCACATTTATTTCAACTTTTTAACCTTGCACTGCTGGAATCTGTTCCTAGAAAAAATGAGACGCTGAGAATTATTAAAATTGTATGATCACCTGGAAGTACTTTGATTAAAAACTGCAAAATGTCATTTTCATGTGATACTTATATGATCGTTTTTAAATAATGGATGGGTGGTATGCTCAAGGGTACTTCCAGCATTAAGAGAATTAGCAAACAGCAACGAATATTAGCTTAAGTGTGAACAGTGGGATGTTACTTGGGGTGTATTATGAATTGGAATGAAACAACTAGGCAACATGTAGATTTTATCACTTTTTTAGCTGAATTTGATATTATGATTATGAGACGAAGATAGCGTTTGAAGTATTAATCTTGCAAATTCATTAACCACTGTTGCTGTGGTGGACAGGATCTTGCCCTGACAAGTGTAGTGGCCATGGGATATGTAAAGCTAATGGTATTTGTCAGTGCCAAAGTGGATGGACCGGGATTGACTGCTCAACAGGTGAAAAAGTTGTTAGTTAATAACATCTAATTTTTACTAGACGTTACACTCACATTATTGGATCCATGGAATCTGAAAGCATGGTGAAGGACTGAAGTGTCTTCTCAACACTTTGTTACATATTAGGCACATACAAAATTTGTGACGATGACAAAAATGATGCTCTGTTTCTTTCTTGTTTTTTCATGATTGTTTGTTCTATTCTTGTTTATATATGTAAGCAAGAAATGACATCCTCTTTTCTTTTTATGCAGCGGTTTGTGATGAGCAATGTAGTTTGCATGGTGGGGTTTGTGATAATGGTAAATGTGAGTTTCGTTGTTCAGATTATGCTGGCTACACTTGTCAGAAGGGCTCTGCAATACTGCCCATCCTATCAATGTGTCATGACGTGCTTGTTAGAGATGCTGAAGGACAGCATTGTGCACCAAGTGAACTCAGCATACTTCAACAACTTGAAGCTGTAGTTCTTGTGCCAAATTACAATAGATTGATGCCAAGTGGGCGGACCTTCCTTAACTTCTTCAACAATGCCAATTGTGCAGCAGCTGCGAAGCGGCTGGCCTGCTGGGTACTGCTTTCTGTAACCATTTGTCTAAATTACCTTTCATGAAATTTTCCTGCTTGTTTCAAGTATTTCAATGCTTAACTAAGTTAGCAATTGCGTACTCACTTCAAAATCAGGCTTATGCTTGTTGATTTGAACAAATACTTTAATTTAAGGACAGATCTCACATTAGGATGGCTAATCAATGCCACAGATAAGCATAAATATACAAAGTAGATACCATCATATATCTTATGCTCACTAGTGGTGCTATTTTATATGCTTAGTATTGCTCTCTCTTTTTTTTGAGCTATGTATTGCTCTATTTTATAAGGTTATTATTTGTTTCTGTCCCTTGTTCTTTATGTAGTCGCATAAAAGATCAGTTTCTTCATTTTAATAATAAGAATGGTGTATAATATAATTTAGGGAAATTTACTTTCCAAAAATGAATAAGCTTAACCCTGTTGAACTCATTGTTACCAGATTTCGATTCAACGGTGCGACAAGGATGGGGACAACAGGCTTCGGGTATGCTACTCTGCATGCGAGTCCTATAATACTGCATGCGGTGCGGGTCTCGATTGCTCAGACCAGACTCTTTTTAGCAAGAGGGAAGAAGAAGAGAATGGTGTCCCTTGCACAGGATATGGCGAGAGGAAGTCTTTCTGGCTATAACATTTCATTAGCTTCTTCCATTAATTGATCGTTCTCTCTGTGCAATGCTCAGAGTTTGTGTAAAGTATAATTGGCAATGTCCCGCCAGCATTTCTTTTCTTACTTTTGTGTTATTTTCCCTTTCCACCCTCTGCTTCCCAATTGTAGCATACGGGAAGTATAGGTCCATTTCACCTAGCCACCCGAAGATGGGTGTCTGGTGTATAAGCTGTTGAGCGGGCGCTCTTTGTTACTAGTAGAAGGTTGGGCACTCTTTGTTACTAGAAAGTTAGTCTGACTGGGAGTTGGGAACGTGGAGATAGGCGGTAGATTTTTTTCTTTGCTTAAGTAATAGCGGAGGGAATGTACAGGTAAATTCGTGTGTTGTAATCCATGATCTATTCTGAACAGAATTATTCCCCTGTGCTGTATTGTTGTGCCTCGCTTGCTTGGTTTTTGTGGTAGCCTTGAGGTTCCTTGTTAACATATTGCGTTTTGCACATGCTACTGTTATACATTACCCTTCTGGTATTTAATTGTTGACGTTGGTTAGTGTTAATTTATGCTAACTGATATTAACAATTTAAAATCAGAGGGAACTACTGCCAAGGACATCTGTTACACATCGATTACTCATAAAATAGGTCTTTTTAGCAGCTAATTGAAGCCATATGGGTATCATGTCACGGCTGGAGTGACAGTTCGACGCTAAGTCATGCATTGTTACGTTTCGCCATGTGCGATGCAGGAATCTGGCGGTAAGGTTACGCGACACAGGCCGTCAAATTTCTGGCGAATATAATATGTTTATGTCTCCTTTGAAACGCATGATTTTGATAGGAATTTTATAAAAATCAGTTAAAAACATTGGAAACAGAAAAAAAAAATCGTGTTCCAAAGGAGGCCTTAATTTCTGGCGTGTTGATTCGTCAGGATCTGGACGTGATGTGGCTGAGGAATCCCTTCCCGAAGCTGGACCGCCGCGCGGACGACCGGGACGAGGACTTCCTGATCAGCTGCGACAAGTTCAACTGCCAACCGCACGACTATGCCAACAACGAGCTGAACACCGGCTTCTTCTTCGTGGCCTCCAACAGCCGTACGGTGGCACGCGGCGCGGCGCGTGAAGGAGCAGGACGTGCGGAACGGCGCGTTCCACCGGCTCGGCGTCGGCGCGCGCGTCCTGGACACGGCGCGGTTCAGCGGGTTCTGCCAGGACAGCCGCGACGCCGCGCAGGTAAATATGAAAGTGGCGCGGGCCACGCCGCTAACCCACTGGGCCAACATGCGCCGCTAGCCCGCAAATGGCGGCATTTCTGCCCGCTTCAACGAAGCGGCATCATGCCAGAACCCGACGGCGCCGTAAGAGCCCGCTATGGCAAGCAGCAATACAATGCGGTGGAAGCGGCCGTTAGGGGATGGGGACTTCGATCAACTGTCGTCGGGCTCTCGGCACTTCATCGCCACCTCCGATCGCCGACGCTCTGCGTGAGCAGCTGCTGTAGAACTTATGAACTCGTCCGCCTGCCGGCCCACCTGAGTGCTACCTTCGTCGTCGTCCCTGCTGCTGATACTTGACGCCGGCAAGTTAACGATGCGCAGCGCGCAGCTGCCTGCTCACGGCGGGCTGCGGAGAAACACCATCAGTAGCTAAGTCAGGGACGTCGATCAGTGCTGCACTGCTGCCGTCATCGTCGAAGAGGTCCTCGCAGTTCAGCATCTTGAACACCTTGTCGACGTCCGCCAACTCCACAGCTCCGCTGCATCGTAGTTGTATTAGCGCAAACACCCCTCGTCGCGGCAGCCAAGGCTGCGCCGACTGCGCCGAGGAGGCTACGACCTGTTAGAAATTTAAGCATTTTACGCTATATTTAATTTCAAATTTATTAAAAAAACATGACTAATATTGTGAACAAAAGTACGTTGGTGATCATAATTAATCTGTATAAAAACAGATTAAAAATGATGAAAAAACATAGCAAAATCAGGTTGTATTCCGAAGCACTGTTTTCAACAGTCGACATATTAAGCTGTTCGATGTTGTCGATCACAGTTGATGTAAGAAGAATAGATGCCGTGCAGTCCTATAAACTGTCGTTTGAAAATAGTAAAAAGTAGTCATTCGGATAGCACAAGCGAGCGGTCGTGCAGTTGGTGCGCTCCAAAAACTTATCACCCGCTTAACCGTGTAGGTGTAGCAGCAAGACGAAGTTTCGAAGGCCTGCTTTTACGAGTTTTGTGTGCGCAAAAACTTGTGAAGGAAATGCAGAACTCACAACAATAGCAGTGAAGTGTTGTTTTAGTATGTTCAGAATGAGAGGAAGGAGTGCCTTTTACAGACGCATGGAGAGGAGGTACTAAACCAAGATTGTTGCGTGACATCAATTACCATAGCAACGGTCGTCAATTAATTCGTCAGTTACTATTAACCGATGCATTAAACTGACTGGTAACGTCTGAATTTAATTCGTCATTTTAATTGAATCGATTCCATTCTTAGAAAGGACATAATTAATTACTGTTTTAATTGAGTCAATTCAAATATCTGAAACAGCAAAATTAATTCGGCGCAATAATAACTTCTACAGTCATGCGCACGCGCGTCGCGCACGGCACGATATGGCGCAGCTCGTTCCGCGTGTGGCTTCCTTCTTCTCTCTCTTAACTTCTCACTCAGTTAAGTTAAATTGATTGAGCTTCTCCTCAACTTTCTATGCGAAACTAAAAATTTAATCCCGTTGACATTTAAAGTGAAATTTAATTGTGAAAAATAGGCGAAACCCAAATAAATATTCCAACGCGACCATTGTTGAAGATGACAGCGGAGGGCGTGTTGCCGCTCAGCTCAACCCTCTGTGCCGGCGACCTCGAACTGTTTTTTTATAATTTTTTTCTGACATTTTAGAGCGGGAGCGGGTTGCGGCTGCCGCGAAACCTCGCTTGTGCTTGACGGCGTTTGTATGCTCGCCACCAGAGACCGCGTTATTTTCGCGGCTGGCGAGGCAGCGGGGCGGGCCACCGCAGCCCGTCCCGCTTTCATGCATACGTGCAGGTGGCCACTGTGCACGCCACCTGCTGCCTCACCCAGCGGGCCAAGGTCGCCGACCTCCGCACCGCTCTCCGCGCCATCGTCGGGAGGCTCACTGGCACGGCGGCGACGGAGCTGAGGTGGCCGAAGCACACGGAGTGCGCGAAATTGTGGACTTAACATGAGGAGAGTTCGGCTGAATGAATTTCACCAGATGAAAAAAAAAATAGTAGAAACAAAAAAATTAGTATTCCATGTCGCTCGGCTTCGAAAACGAGACGCCGGGCCGCGCGCAACTAAGCGGCACAGCGGAGCCCAACGAATCCTCGTCTCGTGGGCTTTATCAGGTTTCGAGATGGTCGCGTCATAGAAACCTGGACGCTTCGGGATGGCAATTCGGGTCTCGGGTTTGAGTACCAGTCAGGTTTTGCACCCGGCAAGTGCGGGTGGGGGGAGGGTGAAATTTCACAGGCAAGTCAAACTCGAACCCGGCCCGAAAAATTTTGGGTGCGGGTGCAGGTTTTTCTTTGCACCCGCGGGTGCCCTGACGGACCCCATTAAACATACGTACCTCGACCTTTCAACCTTTCGGCCCAGCCCAAGTCCACCATTTCTACCCCAATAAAAGCCTATGTCCATTAAAAAACCTTAATCTCACGTGTTCCTCAACCTCGAGCAGCCGAGCCACCACCCGCCGACGCCCCCCCCCCCTCCGCGACGCACCCCCGCCGGCGGCTCCCTTCCGCAACGCGCCCCAACCGGCCGTGCCTCCGCGACGTGTCCCAGTCGGTAGCCATCCCTCCTCGACGCGCCCCCGCCGGTGGCCACCCCTCTTCAATGCGCCTCCACCAGTCGAGGTCCCTGCCCGACGCAGGCAACGGGCGCGAGCTCCCCTCCTCGGCACGGCTCCATCCACGACGCGCCTCCGCCCCCTTCCGGCAGGTGGCTGCAACCTGCAAGTCTTGCACGCAACCACGCAAGACATCGATCTCCCCCCTCTCCCTGTGTTGCTTAGTCCGCGCCCGACGGGAACCCGAAACCCGCTCGACACTCGATGGGTGCGAGTGCATGTCCAAAATTTCACCCGCACTCTCTCCTCTGTCGGGCGGTTTTTTGCTCAACCTGACCCGAACCCGACCCGTTGCACGCCTTGCTTTGTTTTGGGGCAAGTTACAAGTGGCGTAGGTATTATCGCTAACCCGTATATCCGTCTAACAAAATTTATATTAGTAGCTCTTGTGGATTAATATATTCTTCGCAGCTTAACAGGATCTGCTCGCAAAGCCTATTGGACAAGCGGGTACATTCGCAACAACTCGCAGAAGCCCGTGACTTTATTATGTTTATTGTACTTATACAAATTTGAATGAAATTGTTAAAATATTTTCCAACAAATTTTAATCAAATTCATTGAAATTTTATAGTATGAATGTGAGATATTAATTCTAAAGTTCAACTTTAAACTCATTAGAATAAGTAAAAAATCATGACTTTAAAGTTACTAATATTTTTAAATTAAGTGTATATGTAGTAATAAAGTGGTAAATTGTGTGTTGAGTGAAAAAGTTATTGAGTTCCCACAATGACCACATATTTTTTATATCAAACGATGCAGTTCGTGAGTTCCTGCAAAACTCACATACTTAGGCTAAAAATACGGCTCACGGGTGCAACGACGCCGCCCCACTTGCAACTTAAGTTTTGGGCGCACTCTCTGCTTAGGCCGAGCACCAAGAAAAAAAATTGTATGGCATCGATGCCATATAGCATCAGGTGTTAACATGAGTGATTGATATTAACACTAATGGCTAATGTTGTCACACAATTTTTTTCCGAGCACCAAAGGTTGGTCCGCCTTTTTTTCCCATGATTTTGAGCAGTTCTCACTGACATGCTCCTAACAGCGGGCGATGCTTCAGCGTCGCAAAATCTAGGAAGAGCTTTTGTTTTTAAACACACTTTCATGCACACATTAACCTAAACACACCCTACTTTCATCTTCATCCCTGCCTCATCTCTTCATCTCCGTCGCAAATAAACCCACAAACCAACGTCAACATCCGCACAACTCCCAGCACAGCGTGAAGAGATCGACCGGGCCGCAAGGGAACAACGCGCCACGCCATTGCCGAGCCGGGGGTCCGCCGCCTGAGCGCGACAGCACGTCCGACCAAAAGCTCCGACGCGGCCGCAGCGCCCGCAGCCGCGCGCAGAGAGATGGGCTGGTGTACTGGTCGATCGATCCACAGCTCGTCGTGTCCTGCGCCCTCGGAAACAGCGCATTCCCTTTGCCCCAGCTGCCGCCCGCCAGGTCGACGGCGACGTACGTAGTATGTAACGGCAGGCGCCTTGGATCACTCGGAGTCGACGCAGAGCGGGGCCCCTGGCTGCTGCCTTTGTTTCAAAAGAAAAAAAATCGCAGGGGTGACGATTTAGTCCAGACTGTGGCAGCACACAGGCCCGCAGCCGCAGGAGCATCTTGGCTGTGGCGAGGTGATTGCCTGATTGGATCATCATCGGTTCATGATTCATCCCGTTCGCGGTCAGCTGAGGCGGAGCGGGGGAAGCCTGTGACTGGCGCAAGCTAGTATAGAGCCTAGTACTCGTACCAGAGAGGACCGGAAGAATGTTTAGCTTAGCTACCTCGCCGAGCATCAGTGAGGTGGATGAGCCTGGAAGTTAGGATCTTTATGTGCTGCTACGCCGCGCAAAAGCTGCCCAAGAGCCCGGAGCCACCACCAGACGGAGAGGAAAACCGAGGCAACACCACCACCAGCTGCGCTGGGGTTTTGCACATGCCGCATACCAACAGTACCCGTACGCGGCGGGTATTCTGTACGCAAGGCAACGACGCGTCGACCGGTGGTCCGGTCTCGGGTCCCCGGTGGAGGTGGACTGGAGTGGATGTGGAGCGGTTGGGTTAGCTGCAAGCACAGCCCAAACAAAGGTTTGGCACAAGCCGGCCGGCGGAGCAGGAGGGCCGGGGGAGGGACCAGATGCCCTCGGCTCCAAGCAAAGCCCAACACACACACCTCCTCCCGGTCCGGCCGGGGCATTTGATGGTCCCCCCGGCGAAATGAGGCGGAGCGGCAACCAGAATCACACCAACAACCCAGAAGATCTCCTGTGACAGGAGCCTCTGGCCGGCCCTCCCATCCATCCCACCCACTTGCCTAACTAATTGATGAACTCCAGCTTACTGGTATGATACACCAAAGGGGAGATGGATTTTGACGGGAAACGGACGCACTTAATATCATCATCGGATTCAGGTACCCTGCTTAATTTTCCCCCTTCTTCGTTTTCTTTATTTCAATTCACAAAAAAAGGCCAAAAAAAA
>BCLF01000014.1:1635992-1661005 GCA_001602275.1 Zoysia japonica
ATCCTACTTTCACGTCTAACTGGTTGCGATGGCGGTGGCAGTATTATTCGTTCTTCCTTTTCAGTACGATGATAAAAGATTTTGCTTTAAAAAGGTACTCGCATATATGCGGATAAAGATGCGCGTATGTTTAGCCTGATTGGAAGGCGCTCGATCGATCAATAGTCACACACACACGCACGCAACACATGCGTGCATCGCGACGTGTACCGGCGCGCACGGGGTCCGGGGAGACGGTAGACGGCCGGCGGCGATGCGTGTGTGGCGGCGGAGCAAACCACGTCGGCGGATGCCAACGGCGCGCGGCAGCGAAATGCTGCCGTGGAGCCGGCCAGGGCGTGGCCTACCGCGGCTGGCGGCAAGTTGTTGCACCGGCGATTCCTTTTCCTTCCCGTCGAAAGCCAGCCTTTGTAATGTGCGTTGTGGGTAGAGGCATCTCCCCCTCGCTCTCGCTCTCTATACAGTAATACAGACATCACTTTCTTATCTTTAGTATCCCCGTCCCCTGTGGCACAGGGGAAAGGCGAGAGAGACAGGCGGCCGACGACAGCGAGACGAATGAGGGAAGGGGGCAGGGGGCGGTGGGGAGCCGGCGGCTGGCCTGGGGCTGTGTTTTAAATTGATGTCATTTTTGATTTTTAAATTTAATTTTAATTATTCGTTTTATTTTAAAAAAATTTAATGCGCAAAATTTTAAATTATGATTCAAATAACTCTAACTCTAATGATAAATTAAATTATATAAAATTTATTAATTTTTTAATAAAATAAATAATTAAATTTAAATTTAAAAATAAATAGCGACATCAATTTAAAAAATAAGAGGAATACTCCAATCATGTCATCCATGCCCTGTGTGGCGTGCGCGCGCCCAGAGAGAGAGAGAAAGAAGAAACGTCCATGGACGCCATGATCTGATAGGGGTTTGGAGGGGGAGGGGGGGCCTATGGCCATGCGTCATCGTCTATTCTACGCATGCAGATAATTAACAATACCCAACAGCAGGACAGGAGGGGCATGCCAAGCCATGCACGCGGCAAGACCCAGTATAGCGTAGTGTCTTACGAGAGATTCTTCTGTGAAGTAATTTTAATTACTAAAAATGATTTTTTTGATTTTTTAAAATAAACTCTTAAAATCAACACAGAGAATCACTTCACAAATAATTAAGAGAAGCTATTTTTTTACTCTAGCCTTTTAATTCATTTCAAAGAATCACTTCACAAAATCAGACAAAAATTATTTCTTAAAAAACAACAGTGTGACAAAACTTCTCTGATTTTGTTTAAAAATCAGAAGCTAGAAGCCTGTCAAAAACCCTTAAAAGGGGCCTTCCTGCGTGCCCATTAGAGGCGAACTGGCTCCGCTGGAGGGCGGAGAAAGTGACTAACTGGAGAGAAAGACATTGGCCACGCAGCAGGTGCCACCCACATGGAGATGGATAATCACCACAGTGATTGGGGTTGAGATGGGGTCTCTTGTTGGCCGGATGCGGCAACCAAAAAATTGCTCGTTCCCGGTGGTGGACCGTGCGTACGTCCTACTCGCAGCCAAGCCGCTTGTGGTTTGGTGGTGCCATGCCATGCCTGCCTGCAACCTGCGATGACGAGCCTGCCCTACCGGGCTACAATACCATACTCATCCGAGCTAGTAGAATTGACCGTTCGGAGCTCTGCTTTACAGGCTACAGTTCGTCACATGAGTTCTTCTGCCTGTTTTCATTGTGAATTTCTGATGTACTACTTATTATAGAAAAATCTGTATGTTTAAGATTTAAAACATTATCTTTTTGATAAATTTGCTATTTATATAAATGACACATGAGACTACTGTGGCTATGATTTATGGATTCAGTGACAAATTTATGAAGCACATTGTTTCTACTGGTAAAAATTCGAAAGCCTCGTTATACGTGTCTTTGTTCTTCCTTCCCGTCACGATTCTGCTTCTTCCTCAGTGAGGATTCTACTTATTCCGGCCGGACAGCTGGCCTGGGAGCAGGCCTCTTCTTCATTCGACTAGTCGGTGACGGTTTTTGCCCCTGAATGTCGTTGATGAGTTCGATCTAGTGTTTCTCCTGCGATCCAGTTCAGCAGCTTACTGATTACATTCGACAGACTTCTATGGCCTGAGGAGCGATTAAATGTTCAGGTGCATCATCATCGTCATGGATGCAACCCAATCCACACTCCGTCGGGCGCGGGGACAACTAACCCATGCAATGATGCGGCGCGAGTCTGTGTGGACGCCATCAATTTAACTCCCCCCGTTCCTGTCACGCTCCGCTAGCTCCCATGTGCCCACGAATCCTCAGGAGCGCGCACGCACGCACGTTCCCACAACGGAACGGACGCATATCGGAACGGTAGTGGTTGCGTTGATTGGGCAGCGACTGGTGCACCAACACACGCAGGGACCTCGAGCTTATCTCGGCAAAGAAGGTTCTCTCCCTCGTCCCTCCAGCCAGCCATGCCACGCCGTGCGCGCAGCGGCCTTGCAGCAGAAGGCTATGCGTCCAGTTTGGGTAGAGTAACTTGCCTGCATTGTGCTGTGCTGCATGCCTGCACTAGTGGAAATGGATGATGGCAAGGAGATTCGCTTTTTTTATTATCCGCTCGTGGCGTGCGATTAGATACGCTGATTAGGACGCCGTGATACAGATCGAGGCCTAACAAAAGTGCCCTTCGAAAGATGCGGACTAGACTATTACATAATCTCTCTGTTTTTTAATTGATATCGTCGTTGATTTTTAAATTTACTTTTGATTATTTGTTTTATTTAAAAAATTTTGATATAATTTGATTTATCATTAAAATTATTTAAATCACAACTTAAAGTTTTACATATTTAAACAAAAATTTTAAATAAAACAAATAGTGAAAGTTGAAAAAGCAAACGACCACGTCGAATCGAGGGAGTATGTAGACGTCAGTCAAGTTGGTGCCTACTCCTAGCTAGCTTAGGCCAACGTCTGCAAAGTTTTGGATTCATTACGTGGCTTAGCGCTTTACTCCACTAGTTTTCAGAATATGCTTGGCTACTACTACAACAACTGCTACGGAGTAGACAGATCAGTGTTAAAGTTTTTTAAACATCAGGCCGTGTCATTGTTGCTCTGCTACCAACAAATTGCAATACGGATTTCTTTTGCACGGCACTTGACTTAGCTCGGTAGTAGAATAATCTCTGGTTGTTGTTGGGAGTATCATCAGGTCACGTCAAAGAAGCGGCCAGTGATCATAGTTTTTTTTTTGTCAGCTTTCCCTTGACCCAGGCCGGTGCTGACACCTTGTGGCTGCTTTCATCGATCAGGTGAAGATTCACCCGCAGGGTTTTTTGAGATAATTTCTTATTTGATCTAAAAAGTCATGATTTTGATTCTTTTCGATTTAAACTTTTATAAGTCAAAAATTTATTTTAAATTTTTTATTTGACCATTTCTTCAATTTCACCTCTTAACGGTGTTAAGTGGAGGATGAAATGACTATTTTATCTCTAGGTATTGTTTTTATTTTATTTTGAGCATTACTTTTCCTTTTTCATTATTTGATAATATGATAATTTTACTAAAAATATTTAAAATTTATGTGTACAAAAATACCTCATACCAAAATTTACAAATATGCTATTATCAAACCATACAAAATAGAAAAAAAAAATAGGCTCGAAATGAAACAAATACAAAATTAAAATAAAATAGTTATTTTATGTCTCACTTAACACTGTTATACTTCAAAACTAACGGAATGACCAAATAAAAAACAAAAAATGAATATTTAGCCATATAAGGAAGATCAAATCGAGAAAAAGGGGGAAAAAAGAAAACCGGGACTTTTTTAGTCAAATAAAGAATTATTTTTTCTTCGGAAGAGAACATTGGCGAAAGCGCTAGGTTGTCCGCGATCGCACACGTCACGCTCGTGACATGGTTGTCCATTTTTGATAAAAAAAATCTGTAATAGGAGTAGGAGTTTTTTTTCCAATGGTAATTCAGATCCTATAGAACTCCAAACGGCCTTCCGATAGTGCAGACTGCAGTGTTGCTGCTCTATGTGCGACTATCTATGAGCAACAGGGAAAAGACCGTATGCTTCAAAAGACCGGCAGGTTATTTTGTTTTTCATTATCTAAAAAATTGCAGGAGGAAGTTGAAGCTACTTAAAAAAATCTCATACGACTGTATACTGTACACTGGTATTTTGTTCACGTGACCGGGCCTAGACACGGAAAGCAAGGTCTTCGATGCTATTGGTGTTTTCTTTCCTTGTCATGGCTGGTCCTTTCAACTGATTGAAGAGGGAGCAAGAAAAACGAGTACCACCCGTACCACAAAAAAACGAGTGAAAAATTTCGTTCCACGCAAAATAGGACGTCTTCCACATCTGTACGTACTATACAGTTTTTGCGTTTAAATATGTTCACAAGGAGATACTCCGTATTTGATCTGTCTTCTCCTCATCTGTACGTACTACGACTACCTTCGAGTTGATATTTTTTTGGGGGGTCTTCAGAGTTCAGACCAGTCACGCGCGCGGTGTGTACTTTTCAGAACATGTGTTGATGCGACAGCACCCTCAAACTGAAGTCAGAGCAGAGGACATGGCGGTGAACATCAGAGTGGAAGTGCTACCATATGGATTCGCCTACCATATGTGCATCACTGTACTCCTATGTGCCAAGGGGTTACTTTTGAATGTTTTGCCCATGCCGGAAGGGCAGACGTTTCAAGATGGCTACTGTTGCAGCCAGGCACTACAACAGTACCGATTCTTGGAAACATGACGGGCAACCTGTGGTACTACGCGTCGCCGTTGGAAACCGGAAGCGGAACGCCTTTTTCTCCGGCGCCGGGAGATCGATGGCTGATGGCGCACGACCGATCATCGCTGGCTCGCTGCGTGAGACTACTCGCAAGGATCGCGTTCGGTGCCGCGTCGAAATCACACCGGCCCAATAATTGATCGGGACGGATGGCGGCAGCGGTCGACAAGGCCCGCCCGTCCGACGGTCCCTCCGGGCTCCGCCGAAAACGACGCTTCTTCTTCTCTTTTCTTTTCCTTTCTCCGGCGAGAGGGAGAAAAGTCAGAGAGACGGCCGGCCGGCCGGAGCAGCCAACCGCAGCCGCTGAACTGAACCCAAAACCAAACCCACGCGCCGCGGCGCGGCGGGCGGCGGAGCGAGCTCGGCCCAACCGGCTCTCGTAATGGTCTCTCCGCTAACGCGACGAGAAAGGGCGCGCAAGCTTAACAGCTCCGATATATCGCCGGGTCAACAGTGCACGACCGAATCAGAAGTTTTTAGGAGTACTAATCAATTCGCGGGAGAGTTGGAGTGCTGGCCAATTCCGAAATGAAAAGGAAAATAACTCTGGTGTACTGTATTACAGCGACAACTATCCTGTATGTTAAGTCGTATTCCTCGTGCTTGCTTGGAGCAGTGAAGAACAGGGACAACAGCAGTGACTTACTACTGATAAACGGATTCATTCAGCTCATGAGGCTAGAAAAGGGTTATCACGGATTCATTCAGTGATTAGTGTTGTTACATAGTACTTATATTATTACATTATTATATTATTTATAATATTTTAATTTTTAATTATTTTGTAATCTAAAAAAACATAAATGATATTTTTCTTCATTTATTCAATTTGGGTAAATAAGTAATAGCTTATTGAAAGTAAAATTGTCCACGTTTAAAAAATATGAAAAAAATAAAAAGGATAGAGTTTTAAAATTCGAGTATATATATGAAAAGTAGAAAATTTTAAAAACAAATAAAGAATAACTTCCTAAAACAAAAGAAAATAAGTAATTTGCTCATCGCTAAACTCTGTACACGGAGGAGGGCTAAGAGAGAGATAAAGAGCGATACCAAAGCAGGAGGACGAAGAGAGAGGTGAGAGACAGCGCGCAACAGCGACCTTTTCCTCCCTCCCTCTCTTTGGGATTGGGTTGCTCTGTCCAATTCCAATAGCAGCAGCAGCAGCACTGCAGCAGAGACGACGGAGAGGGGGAAAAAAAAAAGCTCCGTTTTTTTTCTTTATATATCTGCCGAGCGCAGCCTCCCGGCGCTGCTGCTGCCCTATCTCCCCCCTTGCTTCGCTTCGCGTCGCTCTTCCTCCTTTCAGGATCACAAGGCGATTGCACAAGGCTGCTGCCGTGCTGTGCATGTCCGACCGGACATGGGAGGAAAAAAAATATTGAGTTAGTCACACAGCACAGGGTGCGAGAGAGAGGGATTGAGAGAGATAGAGAGGTTTGGACGACGAGGGAGACAAGGAGTGGGAGACAGAGATGGCGGCGGAGACGAGGAGCGGCAGCAGCTAGTCGAGGAGGCAGGCCTTTCAGTTCTCCCGCACCCGGATAACGATGTGCTCCGCCTCCGATTAGGTTGTTGAAGCAGGTGAGCATGAGAAGAAGCGCGCGGCGGCGGGAGGAGGGGACGATTTAGCTGGTGTTTTTTGCTGTAGCTTCTCCTTGATTCTCTACATCGATCGATTCGGCTTCGTTTGTGAAGGGGTTTTCTTGGTTCGGATCCCGCCGAAGACGATGACAGTGGCGCCGCCGGCATGGGCATAGCGGCGCCACCGTCCCAGACAACCACCTACGTCAGCCAACCGACAAAGTCCAAAGCGAGTTCTATGTCCCACTCCCAGGATTTCCACCAGGGCAACGGCGGCGGCGGCGTCTTCGGCTTCTCCTCCGATGGCTTCGTCGACCGGCCCGACGCCAGCCAGGACCAGGACCAGCAGCAGCAGCACGTGGCGCAGCAGAGCCGCCGCGAGAAGCTGAGGGTGCAGCAGGGCTTCGAGCCCCAGCTGCTCCCCGTCGAGCAGGGCGACGAGCACGCCGAGCCCGGCGCCATGTACAACCCCGCGGCGGCAGCGGGGGCGGCCACCAACATGCTCTCCGAGATGTTCAACTTCCCCGCGCCGCCGTCGGGGCCCTCCGCCACCGAGCTGCTGGCCAGCCAGATCACAGCCAACTACCGCTTCGGGCTACGACCGGGGGCGGGTGGCGTGGCCAGCCTGTCCGGAGACGGTAGTAGCTGGTACGGGGGCGCCGGCGCGGCTGGCCGCGCTGCTGGCCTGGTCCTCGGTGCCGGTGGGGCGAGCATGGGCGCGTTAGGTGAGACGTCCTCGCCGAAGCAGCAAGGCGGCATCTCTGGCATCGCCACCGACCCCGCTGCGGCCGCGATGCAGCTGTTCCTGATGAATCCGCACCACCACCACCAGCAGGCCAGATCGCCGCCGACGTCGCCGCCACCGTCGGACGCGCAGTCCGCGATCCAACAGCACCACGATGCGTTCCAGGCGTTCGGCGCCGCCGCGGCTCCATTGGTCGGCGTGGTGGAAGGCCAGGGCCTCTCCCTCTCGCTGTCGCCGTCGCTGCAGCAGCTGGAGATGGCGAAACAGGCGGAGGAGCTGCGCGTCCGGGACGGCGTGATCTACTTGAACCGGCAGCAGCAGCAGCAGCAGGTTCCGATGGCCCTGCAAGGCCAGGTTGGGCAGCAGCTCCACGGCGGCGGGTACGGGCCCGCCGGCGTCGCGGGCGTGCTCCGCAACTCCAAGTACACCCGCGCGGCGCAGGAGCTCCTGGAGGAGTTCTGCAGCGTCGGGCGCGGGCAGGTGAAGGGCGGCCGCGCGGGGGCCTCCTCCTCCAACCCTAACGCGAGCAACAAGGGCGGTGCCGAGCAGTCGCCGTCGTCTTCGGCGTCCAAGGAGCCCCCGCAGCTGTCCCCCGCCGACCGGTTCGAGCACCAGCGGAAGAAGGCCAAGCTCATCTCCATGCTCGACGAGGCACGTCTCTCTCTCTCTCCTACTCCTATCTTGCGTGCATGCATGGATTGATGATGCATCTCCGGCGACGACCGGGTGGGGGGGAGGGGGGGGGGGGTGGCGGGTGGCCGCCAATGGCGTGCCGCCGCAACACAAATTCCAAGAGAAACGTATCTCCAATCATAGTAGGAGTAGCATCGATCTTTCATTTCTTTTTGTGCGGCTGCTGTTGATGAGACGAGGGAGCTGCGTGCATTCATCGATCCCCTCCGTTTCATTACGCCGCTGCTCCACGCACACTCGCTCTCCGTATCCCCACAAGAGGAAAGAAGTACGGACCCTCGGGTTCTCTCCCCACACCCCATTGCTATCATCACCCACCTAGCTCAACACAGGATCTTATGTTTCCTTGTTATTTTAGTACATGTGTGTTGGCTCGCTACCTAATTCTTCGCACATATTTACTCCGTTTTAAAATTATTGTCATCAATTAGTTCAAATTTAAACTACTCAGAGACGGTGATAAAAATCAAAGGATGGATCGAGGGAGTATAATACTAAGGTGAAAGCAGCTTACCAATTTGTCTCAACTAGCTACTGGTACAAACGCTAGTTGGTGGTTGCGGCAAGCACGAATCAGGATCGTGCTCCTTCACCAGAAAATCGAAGCTACAGCTGGTGCATGTCGCGAGGTTGTCTGGCCTTCTCATTGTTTACGATTGGCAAAGTACGAGTACTGCACAAACCTTGTACATGGTACTACAAGTCTACAACCAGACTGATTGGCGAGCGAGCCATCGCAGCGCATCGGGTAGTCGAGCCGCACATGCGTGTCCCCGGCGGTTAATTAGCTAGATGCGCCCGGCGGCTGATCGGCTGTTGCCAGGCGCCGGTGGTCCTCCTGGGCTTGTTTCGTTCCTTCTCCCCGTTTCTCATAATGGCGCCAGCGACAGATGCATCGCCGCGCCCATGCCTTGGGTGCTGATTCTGCGTGCT
Organism: Zoysia japonica; assembly: GCA_001602275.1. Taxonomy (NCBI): domain Eukaryota; kingdom Viridiplantae; phylum Streptophyta; class Magnoliopsida; order Poales; family Poaceae; genus Zoysia; species Zoysia japonica. Next base: position 1,644,769 of record BCLF01000014.1, read on the forward strand.
GCCCCGATCGTGTTTTTGTTCCTTTCGACCTCGCTCTTGTGTTAATTCCGTTACCATGTTACTCGATTTTTCGTTTTGCGATCAGGTGGACCGTCGGTACAGCCACTACTGCGAGCAGATGCAGATGGTGGTGACCTTCTTCGACTCCGTGCTGGGGTTCGGCGCGGCGACGCCGTACACGGCGCTGGCGCAGAAGGCCATGTCGCGGCACTTCCGGTGCCTCAAGGACGCGGTCGCGGCGCAGCTGCGGCGCACGTGCGAGCTGCTGGGCGAGAAGGACGCCGGCGCCGGGTCCGGCATCACCAAGGGCCAGACGCCGCGCCTGCGCGCCATCGACCAGAGCCTCCGCCAGCAGCGCGCGTTCGGCCACCACATGGGCATGATGGAGCAGGAGGCCTGGCGCCCGCAGCGCGGCCTCCCCGAGCGCTCCGTCAACATCCTCCGCGCATGGCTCTTCGAGCACTTCCTGCACCCGTACGTCACTCGCTGCTCTCCCTGGCTTCTACTTCTTCCCATGCATTAACATCGATCGGTCATCCGTAGCCATGCAAAAGGTAGCCATGCATAGAGCTGTGTTCTCGCATACACTAGCACATCATGGAGCCGAGCCACCATATAATGGGAGGGCACGAGGCGCCACTACTGGTCGTTCATGCTGTTGACTTGTTGCCACTGCGTCATTTGGATTCATGCCGACGCGCCATCCATGCACGCGACGATGCATGGGGCATGGGGCATGGGATCAGTTGACGATCGATGCCGTGGCGCGACGAGATGATCACGGGCAGCTAGCGCTTCTGCTTTGCTTTCCCCTGCCCCTCCGGTTCGCTAGCTGCTGCGCTTTGGCAAAAGCAGTAATTTTTTCGAGATCTACGCTAAAAAAACGGAACCATGCAGCAAGCATGCCGGGGACTCTGCATATTCTTCCCCTTTTGCACCCGGCCAGTTTACTTTCCCATCATTGCAGAAATTTACCTTTTCTGGTTTACTGCGGCGAGATCCTGCGGCTGGCTGCCGTTCAGCGCTCAGCGTACGCGCACGCACGCCAGGAATTCTGCTTGCAGCTTGAGAAGAAGGCTGCGTTGAGTCGATCTGGTGCACGGCAAAACCAGCCTTTCTGCGCGCGACGCACAACCGGCATGGGCTACTGAGGCCGCCCATGGCCACTTCCTTTGCATTACCGTCACCTGGTGAGAGATGCCGGTGCCATGCTGCTGCCATTGCCACATCGGCCTCGGAATCCGTTTTCCTTGGCTCCATGTACGCACGCAGAGATCTCGCAGCAGCCTAGCTACATGTGCCTGCCAGAATGGGTATCAGTGCTACTAGCTCTTGCCCATACTACACGATCAGCTCTACGAACGCGTGCACATATAATGCGTGTATGATTGGTGAATAGTGCTAAGCATGTCGCATACTCGCATGCAGTGGGAATTCTGTTCCTGCCGGCTGCCGCGTTCAGGCCGCTGCCAGCAGCAGGAGTCAGCAACAAGAGGCAGGCAGAAGATAGTGTGTGTCCAGCACGCAGCGCAGCCTTAAAACTGGTCCTTTTCTATGGGTATCTGACGCTTTCTCGTGCCGTTTTCTTTCCTGCGTGCAGGTACCCGAGCGACGCCGATAAGCACCTGCTGGCGCGGCAGACCGGGCTCTCCAGGAACCAGGTTTGTACGCTTGCTTTGGGAACCCATGCACAGTAGCAGTTGTTCAATTGTTCATATGGAATCGTCAGTGTTTTTTTTTAATCTATCGGCTACAGCTGATTGCTGCATGCACCCACTGCTGAACGACGTAGATTAGCAGTTTTTATATGTTTCTTCGTGCCGTTTGTTCTTGCTGATTTGGACACGTAGGTACTCTGCCGATCCACATATTTGGCATGGATGATCCGCTCCACTCTGAACTCTCCTGCTGCATCTCCTCATTTTTATCATTCTCTCGCTGGTTACTCCATCTCCCTCCTGGTCCCTTTTGTAGTATCTCTCCGGCATGCATGCACTTCGTGGTCCCAGCAAAAGTGTGCCCCTCCCTCATGTCCCAGCCAGTTGCATACCAACTTACTCCTAAGGCTTAAGGCCATAGGGTCATTATCAACTGGGACGGTCTCGTCGTCGTCGTAAGAAAATTCCTCCGCTGCTCCTGCCCAATGTGCCCACGCAAACCCGGCCGGTCCCTCCTCAGCGCCCCTCGTCCAGCAGTACTCCCTTCCTGACCTTTGAGTGAAATCAATAGACATGATGATTGTGAAACATTTGAAATTATTTGAGAGAGACGCTTCATACATCTAGCTAGAGGAGAATTTTTACAAGTTTTGGCCCACTCTAATCTTTGGACATTGTCGGTACACTATATAGACGGATAGTCTCTTTGCTGGCAATTTTTTGCTCTGCCAGCATCATAATATATATAGTACAATCCCATATTTATTGTTCCTACATAAATTATTGTACTTTGCTTACCCATATCCAGTTTGTGTTGTCAATGTGAAATGCAACTTCACATGGTCCAAAGAATAGGTAACGATTCATTGGTAGGAGTTAGTCAGTAACTAAGATCACCCTTGGTTGCACCGTGTGAGCCACAATATTTTTCACACCCATCCAGTCGGTGCACCGTTCATTCCAAATTCTCAGCTAATATAACCTTTCAAGTAGCTAATAATTGCCCGGTTAACAAACTTTGTTTCATATGGCAAATCCCCTTTTAATTTCATCATCCGGTCTAACTCCCTCAGCAAACCCGTTGTTTTCTAAGATGCTAGCCAGCTTTGATTACATCAACATTGTTGACACCGTGTGCGTATATGTACCAGCAACTTAAGCAATTTATTAATGTGCAACTAATGATACTTTTTATGTTACCAACTAGATATGCCTTCATCTTGAAGAAAAACGTCTAAGTTGTCCATCTTTTATGATATTGACTTTGGTGTCATCTACTATCTTTTCTTTCTCCCAAAACGCCCCTTGTCTAAAAATATTTTTGGTAGCTAGATATGAAAAAGATGTGTGCTCTTGATTGAAACTACGTCGTCCTTGTATGTTTCAGTAGAACTGCTAGGACCGGATGCAGACCTGCAGCAAAAATTCTGCTGTCTAACTAATTGCTTAGTATAAAAATTCCATTTTCCCACTAAATTCTAAGAACTAATATTATGAACAATGTGTGCATAGTTCTATATTTTGTATGATATTTACATAGCTTATTTAAACTATTTTTAATAGCTCGCCGCAATGTGAAAATAGTTAATGCACTGTTATATCTTTATATAGAGAAAAATATTTTTCACTATTCGGTGAGTTGAGACCATTATTATGCTAAGAAGTGCATATATATTTAAATTTATGAGTTGTCACATTTTTCCGTATTAGTTTCACTAACAATGGTTGGCCTAAAAAGTAATGTTTATGAGTTGTATGATATTAGCATGATAAAATTCATAACATAGACAAGAGCACAATTTATAATACAGTATGCCACAAGAGCATATATATGATGTTGCAGAGAATTTATGTCAGAGTAAGTTTCACAAACTATATGTTTTCTATATAACAATAAAAAAACTACGCTTTAAGGTTCAAGTTAACAAACTATAAATTTTGCACTACAACATGTAGTTTGTGAAGTTAGACCTTTGTCTAAAATATATAGTTCTTTGAGAAATCGGGTGTAAAATATGTACTTCTATGAAATTGAACCTCTAAAATCTCTACTCCCTCCGTTCACAAATATAAGTCATTCTAGCATTCAAAATTTGTTTCTCAATATATATCATTCTCACTTTTCAATACGCTTTTCTCTCTTTCCAATACACTTTCTCTCTTCCCAATAAATCTCTATCTCTATCTCTTTTCTTCTCGTTTTCTGCGAACCTATATTTTCACTTTTCCTTAATTCTCATGCCCAGAGCTAAAACGGCCTATAAAAGTGAACGAAAGGAGTAGTTCTTTGAGAAATTATGCATACAATCGGTAGCTTTGCTAAATACAACATTAAATCTATATCTCTAATAGATATGTCAAAGAACATGTAGTTCTATGAATTTTACTCATTATGTAAATAACTCCAGAAATAAAACATGGTAAATATAAAAAAATGATTTGCCATGATACACAAAAGAACTAGATCCAAAACACTGGATACAAACGAAACAAGACAAAGGTGGACAAATCTGCAAACATGACAGTGTGAGGAGCAGATAGCAAGCTCTCCACCTATACGTCCCTCCAGCATAATACATGCATGCACGAGCGCATGGCGCCGCTAACATGCACGAACCCCTGTGCCTGCAATAATGCGTTTTTCTTACCTTTGGATCAACTCCAGGTCTCCAATTGGTTCATCAACGCCCGTGTCCGGCTATGGAAGCCTATGATTGAGGAGATGTACCAGCAAGAGTGCAGGGAACTCGAGGGCTCCTCGGCTGGCGGCGGCGGCCCCGAATCCGGGAACGACCTCTCCGGCGCCAACGACACGCACTCCCCGACGACCACCGGCGCTGCGCAGCTCCCGCAGCAGCAACTAGGGATGCCTCACGGTGGTACGACGCCTGGAATGATGCCCCACAAGCCCGACCCGGGCGCCGCAGGGCCCTCGGATGCGGCCTTCGTCGGGATCGACCCGGTGGAGCTTCTCGGCGGCGACGCTCACGTCAGCGGTGGCACGGACGACTTGTACGGGCGGTTCGAGCCCGGTGTGCCGATGAGGTACGGCCCCGCCGGCGACGTGTCGCTGACGTTGGGTCTGCAGCACGCCGGGGCTGGCAGTGCGGGGCCAGACGGCACCGGCCGGTTCTCGTTGAGAGACTACAGCGGCTGTTGATGCTTGTACATCATTAGTCAGTACATCACCATTATTCATGGCTCATGCATCATGCATATGGAAAAGTACTGAGGAAAGAGAAAGCAACCAGGGAAGGGAGAGAAGCATCTTCTACATCTAGAGAGAGAGAGAGAGAATTGCATGGTGCCTGCTGCCTGGGATGGGAATGGGATATATGAATATGAGATCACAATCTTCTTCTATTCCTTCCCAGATGATTCTTAATTTACTTAGCTAGCAGATTAATTCCTTTTGTTAGGCATTATTGTTGGGGGTTTACGGATAATTGATTTGTATACAGAAAAGGAAGATAGGAAGTGTATGCCATAGATTTTTTAGCCACACCTTTTCTTTTACTTTCTGTTTTTGCATTTATCATCCGTTTTCTGTTCTGATGCGTGTGTGCCTATTTTTCTTGTTTCTTCTTTCCCTCACTGTAACTAAACATAAGAGAAACATACATATACACACGTAAATACATATATTGTTGAATGTTTGGAAGTATAAGCTTATAAAGAAAGAAGGCTGCAAGCTAAAAGAGGAACGTGCATGGCTCCACATAGTTGGCTGTCATTGTACGTAAAAATTGTGACTGCATCCTCTTTCTGCCCTGTCTTTTGGGGTGTATTGATGACCCAGCTGCAAGTTTCTTTTCAATACAAGAAAATCGCTGCAAATCGTGTTCAAGACATCTTTGAGATCCCGTTGTTTAGTCAGGTTTGGAAATACCCCAGTTATTTAAATTGGGGTGGTAGGAGCCATTACCGACAAGACTAGGCTCAATTTTAGGGATCTGATCACTTGATTTGTTATACACGTTGCTACTTTTGTTAGAAATCTGGTAAGTCTCCCCTTGCTACAATGGTGTAAAATTTCCTTTATCACAATGACACCGGACAGATTATATTTATTTTGAGATCAAACATTGTGTAAGGTGCAACGAAACTTTTCGCCGCGCCATAGGTATGGCTGGACACGATCGAGATGTGGTGGTACTATGTGATAATAAACCATGCATGCCCGGATCAGCCAAGAGGGCCACGATGGGTATGCAAAAGGCAACGAAGCAAGCAAGCCACGGATGGAACGACACGAGTGGTCCATGCACGACCACTTGTAGATTGGTACAGTAGGCAGCTACCACACTGTTCACTGTTCCTCGCGAAATGTTCCTTGTACAGTTCTACTAGATTGCCAGATTGGTAGACCATCTCCCTTCACCGGCAAAATCTCCGCGCACTTTCGTCCTCGTGACGCAACTCAACGAAACGGGCAGCTGCTGGTGCTTGGACTTGGAACCCGGCCGGTTTGGGACCTTCTTCCGCAGCTGCGGCTGCGCTCATCGGCCGCCGACGTGATGGAGCTGAACGGTTAATGCGGGAAATGGTGGTTGGCCGGTGTGGATTCGGTGGCCGGCCGGAGGCGTCGACGACGGAGAAGATAGGAAGGAGCGAGCGAGACCGTCAATCAATGCAGCTGCCGAGGAGGCCGCGCGCGCGCGGGACCATCGATCGGATCGATTGGCGGCCCTTCTCCTTGTGGGTTTGGACAGCGAAACGGAGCTATGCGGATGCGTTCGGTTGTGGGGGGGGGGGGGGGGGGGGGGGGGGGGGGGGGATGGATGTGGGGCTATTAACAGGTGGATTTCGCACGATAAAACACATGGTGTTTGTTAGGGACAGAGGTTAGTTAACACGTCCCTTGAGCTGGTGAAGCGGCCGTTGCCGTGCGTCACGGATAAGCGTGGCGGATGCAGCACGGATGAAGTGGCAGACCAGAAATGTGTCGCTCTGGTAGTTCCGCCTCACTCTCAAAACAAGTACAAAAACGAATTTATGAGCACCCACTCACGTGAAAGCCAATTTGAGAACCGTCGAATCTAAAGATGACCAGCTGAGATCGATCGATATTTTTTTCTAAGAGGAGGTTTCATTTGTCATCCTGCACCTCCTCGCCTCACCCCCTCTCGCTTTCGTTTATTCCTCTGAAGAACGAAGAGAGTAAACTCTAGCGTTGCAAAGCAACCCAACCAACTGCTTGGACCCGGCCCTGAATGACCTGTTCGTTGGGCCGGTCGTCTCGTCTGACGAGCCGCGTCGCGCACCCATCATCGTCTCTCCGTCAGCTCGTCCGTCCATTTCGGCGTATGGTTTGCGAGAGGCCGCACAAATGGCGCGAATTGTTGCAAGTTGCAACCCAACGCCATTCGTTCGTGTCGAAAATTCAAAGCGGAATTCGGAGGCTTCTGAACAAAGTCCCGGTCAGCTGCAGGTAGGAGGACGAGCCTCGGCTCGATCGGTCAGCAGCTCGGTTGGTGAGCGTGAGCGCCCGGGTTCGAAGACTCGGTGCCTCGCCGGGGCGTGTCCCCTCTTCCGTCGTGGTGTCACAGAGAGTACGACGTCCCTGTCGCCTACAGAGTCTTCAGAACTTCGTCGATATAAAAAAGACATGTCTTTAAGCTGTGCGTAGTTATAAATCTGAGAGTATATGTAATAAGTATTAGTGTGTTTCGTCGATATAAAAAAGACATGTCTTTAAGCTGTGCGTAGTTATAAATCTGAGAGTGTATGTAATAAGTATTAGTGTGTGTGAGTATATATATATATATAAACAGATATTACAGCTGTATTAGTTTGAGAGTAAAAAATAAAGCTACAAATAAGTTACTACAGGTCCCTCTCGCGCAACAACAGTACATTGCACTATTGCAGAGTATCAACGACATGACCCAGTGCGATGGCGCCTTGTTTCTTTCCAACTCTCAACCAACTCTTCGGGTACGGTTGCCGCACACCTCTCCTCTCCACCAATCAGTGGACTGTCCATCTGAACGATCTGGTAGATGTCGCAGGTCGCCTCGCTTTCAGAGGCGATCTTCTCTTTTCAGCTTCGAATAACTCACTCGTCAGATCACGGACGTTAGGCGAGCTGCAAGTCGCACAGAACCTGGTACTACCTCCGTATCGTCTCAAAATATAAACATTTTTAACTTATCAAAATCAATATTTTTCAACTTTAATTAATAATATTTAAAAAATTAAAAATTACATATTATGAAAGTTTATTTTATGATAAATCTAATAATATAATTTGTATGCAACAAAACTTCATAAATTTTTCATTATTAATGGTCCAAATTAAAAAAATTAACTTTGATTAAAACTAAAAATACTTACATTTCGAGACACAGAGAATTTCGAGACAGAGAGAGTACCAGTTACAACCTGCCGATCAAGAGGGCAATGCACCTAACACGTACACACTGTCAGCCAAGCGGGCATCAAACTTCCATAATGATGTTTCTGCAAAGGAGCAATGTGTGACAGTACAGACGTATAGCAGGTTAACAACGTTCAAGCTTTCACTCAAGCTATTAACACTTCACGACAGGTTACATGCAAAAGGATGGCTGATATAGGCCTGTCTTCAAAGAAAGTTTCTATTAACTAAACGTTTCTAGCAGAAAACCAATAGTTGACACAATAAGCATCGAAAATATGACCAATATAACACCAACCAAGTTTGAGCTACATGTGTAGCAGCTATCGAATAGTTCAACTAATCTGCTGCTCTCCTGAAATGCGAAGGTCAAAAGCACTTGGAGTGCTGAATATAGATACACATGCAGTAAAAAGGACGATCTGTTGCAAAGATGGATTTACGCATAGAGCGACCTTTTGAGAACCAGGTTACCAGGAACCTCAACTTTGCTCTTGTAAGAGTAGCACCTTGAAGCGTCTAGTGTAACCTGAGTCATGCAAGGATCCAGACTGGACACAGCAATAGATGTACCTATAACAACTTTTAACTGAAAAATATCAAATAGATTTATTAATACGGAGTTGACAAAAAGGAACATAGCAAGAATACTTCACGGAAGGGAGCAATGTCTAATTTACTGGACAACTAGATCCTTACAAAGAAGGCATAAGAACATCAATTAGCTGCTCCACAGATGCACTCAACAAAAACATATATCCTCCACGTGTATTCAAGGGCTACTGTTTTCTAAGTACAGGTAAAAGAGGTCTGATCGACATACAAACAAGGTTATTACCATTATATAAACAACTCCAATCAATGACTATCTTCCTTTGGTTTCTCTTTGGGGACTGTGGAATCAAGTTTCTTCGATGTTGCTTCTTTTGCAGACCTGCAGCAATGTTTTATTTAGCTAAGGAATTAAAGCAAACATGAAATTGTAGTACCCAAAAAAAGCCTGTAAAAAAAAGACCTACCATATGCCCATTGATATTAGAGCAAATTCCTTATTCACCATTGAAAATTATACCGTTCCCTTATTCGCCATTGAAATTTTACTTTTCCCTTATCTACCACTAGATTTAATTTTGATTCCCTTTTGTGCCATGATGGTCATTTGCTTCTAGCTAAAAATAAATACCAAACTTGGATTTCAGAAAATCTATCAGATATATTACTTATACATTACACGAATTTATATTTTTATATGTTTATGATTAAAAAAATATAAATTATGATTAAAATACTCATGTAGTAAGTTACATTTAGAAAATAAAGTATTATAGACCAATATTTACAATTTTTAATCATAAACATATGGAAAATATAGATTCATGCAATGTATAAGTAATACTCCCTCTGTCCCTTTTTACTTGTCAATTTAGGTGTGGGTACGTGGATTAAGGATAGTGAAAAAGGTGGAATGTGTTAAAAACAAGGAGGAGAGAGATAAAGATAGAGATGTATTGGGAATAGAGAAAAATGTATTGGGAAGCGAGAATGACAAGTAAAAAAGAAAAACTTGTGAACTCTAGGATGACAAGTAATTGGGAACGGAGGGAGTGTGTCTAATAGATTTTTTAGATTCCAAGTTAGAAATGTATTCTTGGCTATGACCAAATGGTGATCATGGCACAAAAGGGAAGCAAAATTAAATATAGTGGTAAATAAGGGAAAAGTAAATTTTCAATGGCGAATAAGTAATTTTCTCTTGATATTATTCAGTTCAAGTAGGATGGATCTTCTTGACAATAATGTTTATAAAAATACTAATGAGAATTTGCAAAGTCACCTGAGCGCCAAATCCAAGAGAGCAACCAGACTCGACATCAACAAAGTCACTCAGAGGTTTAAGTTGATAAGACAATACAATTATTATGTCTTCTTTCACAGAATGCAATTTAAACAACTCTAACTACAAGATAAATATGCAATTTAGAATTTCTCTATGCAGGGCAAGTCAAATATGAGAACAGTCAACCTAAAAAATTTGAATTCGTCATGTAGGTCAGTGGGTGTATCTAGAGTGCATCACCAATACAAATTCGTCCTGTTACATATTTGGAAAATGTATTACATCAGCTTACATCCTTAGGCTCAGCCCATTACAGTTGTAATACAGCACTTGCTAGACATCTATTCCATTCCACGATAGTTTAAAACTAAAGAATGTGCTGCGTGTAATAATAATAATCCTAGCATCAGCCACTCAAACAGCAATCATAAACCCACATGACCAATAGTAAAGCTCTAGAACAAGCAACTTGATCACGAGATTTTGTAGCCTCAGCGCTCTACAATATCATAAGTCACTACTTACTCGGTAGCCCTGTCACCCGGAACTAACCCTAGGACTAAACCAAAAATCAAATTTCACACACGATTCCATCTAATTATCTAATCGTGCAATCCGAGCAAAAACAAAATCTCAGAGATAAAGAAGGGAAGGGGACGGTGGCGTCGATTATATACTTACTTGGACGCGGCGGCGGCCGTGTCCTCCTCGAGCCACTGCTTGATCTGGCGCGCGTTGCGGCGGAGGACGGCGCCGGACTTGCGGATGTCGGTGGTGAAGAGAAGCACCCCCGCGCCCACCGCGGCCACCGTGAGGATAAAGTTGGTCAGCGCCATCCCGGTCTCTCTGCCGGTCGGGGCAGATGCCGGCGGCGGAAGTGTGGACTGGAGCGGACGATTGCTGCCTCCCTGAAGTGTTCTACAGACTACGGCTCTACTTTGTAAACGGGCCTGCGATAAGTCCGACTGGTATTTTCTAATGGGCCGGTTATGTTGCCGCCGAGTGCGTCCAGACTGGTCCTCTGAGTTCAACTTTCAGAGGCCCAGTACGTTAACTGTGACTGCGGTCCTGTACCTTAACATTTTCTCATTTTGTTGACGTGCAAAGCAAAAAAAAAAAAGTACATCAGGATGTCGAAAATTGGTAGTTTTGTGATACTCCTAGATTGAAACACTAAATTTGTAGTTTCACGATAAACTTATTTAATCTTCAATTTTGTGATAATTTTATTCTAGTTATATCCCATGGTAACTGGACGTAACATCACAGATCAATGAGCCTGTGTTGGCAAAAAAAAAAAAAACAATGAGACCGTCTTTGCTAAGTTGCTAACCAAAACTTACAGCAAAGATATACATGTGTATAGCTGATGTCACGACGAGTTTTTTGTGGTCTTATCAGGTATCACCGTCTACCACTATCGATCTACGTACACTGTTCAGACGGCATTCAACAAGGCATGCTACACCTGCCAATCAGAGCTGACAAGCACGATACGGTAACACTGCTGCCTGCCTGGATACGCACAGCCATCATGCAGTTGGGAGCATATTCTACCTTCCCTTGCCGGCTTTTCTCCTAACCCAGTCCTTGACCAGCTGCACGAGACGGTCCACGGTCTTCTGGTACGGCATGTACAATTAAATTGGCGTAAGAAATTGTACGTGCAACCGATTTCGTTCACCGGTCTCCACCTTGCTCGCCATTCATTCCTCTTGGTGTCCTTCGTTTTAGATTCTCGACACATGATTGATATTCTTTTCTATCAATTCTCGAACAGAACAGCTAGCGTTGTATTCGTACCAACATGATGCTTTTGCAATCCATAATCAGTTCATGTTCAGTTCATGAGATGCAGCTAATCAGTTCATCTTCAACTCATATGTGTGCAAACTCTACATCGAAGAGCCGGAAATGATCGATAGCAAATCGGTTGCTATGTAGTATCGACTTTCTATCCCTTTCCAGCTCCTGCAGCGCCTTAAAATCGGTGACGCGACCGGCGTATACTACTAATAACGATCCATCATCTAGCATGGTCATGCATTGCAAGTTCAGCCAAGCACTTTGCCGTCCAACTCCATGGATGACCTTGAAACAGTTCTGTAGTTCAGTGCAGTCCTGTGTGCAGATTCAGATACTACAGTGTGTTTAATGCAAGCATGGCGATACGATCGTAATATCTCGACGATAACGACTGCGCTTTCGCAGGGCAGGCCGTGGCATATAAATAAGTGCATTTTGTCGATGGCAAAATTGTTAGGTATTCGAGTATTCAGATATCTTGAAAACAGGTACTTGGTATTGGCGATGACAGTTTTGTTAGGGTATTGTCGATGACAATTTTACTATCTGGTGGAGGAACTAGTTGCATCATCCATGTCAGCAGCCGATGGGTAGTTGTTACAAAGGTGTCCGTATTTTAAGCTATCTCCAGCTCTGAATATCAATACTTTCCAAGATACAGGTCATCAACCCCTTGTACGCATGCCTGTTGTATTCTTCCTCTAACTGACCTGACCTGACAAACCACGGCTGCAAGCAACTCATCACTCCATCAGAAACACGTATTCAGCTGACGAAGCAGCCATCCAACCACACAAGAAACTCCAACAGAAGCTAAACTCCTTCAGGTCTTCTCCTGCCATGCCTTGACCAAATCAGACTCGCTTACAGCAAGTCGCCGAGGCCGGCCAACGTGAGTTAGGCAGGGACGATATATTCCGCTGAAAAATAGGTGTTCCTACGCGTGGTGCTCCCGGCCGGCCGGTCGGTCTGGACCTATCCCGGCCAGCAGGGCGGCTGATGATCTGGAGACACGGAGAGGTAGCTGGCTGCTAGAAGTCATCAACCACTACCTGGAGGAAAGACGCATCGGCAAGGCAAGCCATTGGCTGGTCGACCAGGCCAACGCCACCATGTCCACCTCTCTCCCCTCCTCTCTTCTGCCAGCATCTTCCCTCTAGCTTCCTTCTTCCCTGACGTCTTGGCCTGCAATTTGTATCTATATTTTGCGCGTGTGATGTGGGTGGGGTTTTCTTCAAATGGGGGAGAGGGTAAGAGGCTCGGCGAGACGTCGATGTCTCAACCATTTCTCTATCTTTTTGTATCTTTTTGTATTTCTTTCCGTCTCGGCTGACGTCCATCCGATCGTCGCAGCGCCTATTAATTCAGCTGCTTGCCCCAGCCCGCATTCGTGTTCCATTGGGAGTCGGATCGTCGTCTCTTGAGCCTGGAATTTGGAGGAAATGGTGGCTTGCTTTGGTGAGGGTTGGCTGGGAGAGTGCGATGTTGGCATGGTTCAATCAAATCGGATAAGCTTTGAGATGCTTTGCCCGATCTGATTGAGCCGTGCCAATATCACAAACTTTCTAAGCCTATATAGGTCAACTTACTACCACTTTTCTGAAGGTATGCGATTTTTTTTCTGTTTTCATATTCCTAGATGTCTTAAATTTTGAAATTGCATGAATACTTGCAACCCCAAAGATTTCATAACCTATCAGGGGGGGGGGGGGGGGCAGCACCCCCCTTGTGCTTGAAATCATCTACTAATCTTTGATCTTAGTCCATGTAAACTATATTGAAAAAAAATATTATGATGTTTAATAAGAGGTTAGCACCTGTCGGAGCTGCATCTTAGATCCGCCCCTGTAACCTATAATACTAGTTTCCATGGTTTCTCCTTAACTGAACAATGCTTAGGATAGATAGAAATCAAATTGTTAAACCTGCATAATGATATTTCGCTAGTTTACATGATCGATTGCAAAGATAGACTTGGCTAGAATTTTTTTTTTATAAACAAAACCATAAAGTACTTAGCTTAGTATTGATACACAAAAAATAAACTTGTTTATAGCTGGCTTATTTGGTCCTTTCTGCATTATTCATGTCAAATGGCCATATTCTCTGTTTTTCTTTTTCACAAGTGCATAATCATTCATGATCCTCATCTAACGAAGGGAGCAAGGCTCTCTTATTGTGAAAACCGAGAGGGAGAGAGAGAGAGGTAGGTCTTGATCCAACTTTGTTGTGGGTAACTTAAAAGTATCAAACATAATTTTCTTCAATACGAGTTCTAATTTACTCTGACATCGAAATGTTAAATTTCTACAAGAGATGTTTTGGTCATAATCTGTCACTGCGCAGTGGAAAGAAAAGATCGATGAGCCATTGAGTTCCTTCACTTGGTCTGCAATCCGTGATGGCCAATCTATTCGAAAATAACACTGATGCTGATAGGCCTCACTCGACAAAAGAGTAGAATAAGACAGATTATGGGCCGAACCCATAGATGCGTCATGTCAGAAATTTTTTTGTCCTGTTAATTGATTTTAGGAGGCTGGAAATGGGAAACTCAAGGATCACAACGGCAGCAGTGTTGCGCTTATAAGGACATGTATTCTCAAAGTGCTTTTGCTTTGGATTTTAAAAATAATCCATCAAACGGTTTTAAAAAAATCACTTCTCTAGTTTGTATTAGTAGCCAAAAACATTAAAAATGTAGCTTCTTATAACTTCTTCACATTGAGACCACAATAAAAGCCGCTTTGTCAAACGGTTTGGAAGTGTTTCTTATACAGAATCTATTTTTTTAAAGAAACTATTTTTTTAAGAAGATATTTTTTAAAGAACCTATTTTTTAAGAATCTAACAAACGGGCCTTAACCAAGAGAAGTACTAACATCATTTCATTGACTTGATACACAGGTTGTAACCTCCTGAAATATTATAAAACTAAGGTACCAGCTTTATAATTATCGAGGGAGTCACAGTATGCATGCTACATCCCTTCTTAGACCCCTTTTGGAATGGAGGTTTCTTTTTTCTGATTCTTATATTTTGTATGTGAAATTTCTATACGATTCTTGTAAAATTCATATGTTTCAAAGGAGGCCGTAAATTATCATCGTTAGAACAATTTCTGTACGATTCCTTTAGAATTCAAATGTAACTTTTGGTTCTTTTTATTTTTTTAATAAAAAACTCAGACGAATTTCGAATGATATATTATATTGTGTGTGGTGGTGGTGGGGTGGGGTGGGTGGGGGGGGGGGGAGCTTAACCGCAAATAGCAAAACCCCAATTCGCAAAGAAAGGGCTATCAGTGATTCCAATTTAAGCCACATAGTTGCATCACTGTCAACTCACAGATGTTACAGTAGCGAATGGGTTTCGGTTTATATCCAACACTGTACATTATTGTTACGTGCACAGAAATTTGGATTCAGCCGCTGTAATGACACCACAAGTCGCTGAGTCTCATGTCGTGCTCAAATATGTGCAATCTTGTCCATGAGCTTGTGTCTTCCATCAAGTCTAGTTCCTGACATTGATGCTTCGGTCTGACTATATGTCATGCCATGGCTCCAAATTATTTTCCATCTAAAACGCTCAATCGAATCAGCAAAAATAGTGCATGCTGTACAATAACCTTGACACTAGCAAGAAAGGAAAGTAGGGCAGATCATCTCAGTTCACTCTCCTCTCATGCTGCCGTGCATGAATCATTAGATGCCTCGATCAAATCCGATGGAAGAAGATGCTGAGACCGCCGTCGCAGCCGCCTCCGCTATTGTTACCCCCCGGCCATCCAATGGGCTCGACGAGGTGGAACGACTCCGCGTCCGACGAACCTACGATCCTCTCGAACCTCCCGCGCAGGTACTCCACGCCACCGCCGGGCAGCCTCCCCGCGCCAGCGGTCACGGCCCGCAGCTTCTCTAGCACCGAGCCTTCCGCGTCCGACGGCCTCCCCCGCCGCGCCGCGTACCCAACGCGCCGGCCGTTGCAGTACACCAGCCACCTGGGCGAGTTGAGCAGGGCGTTGCCCGAGTCGGCGGCGGCGTCGGGGGCCCACTGCCGCTGGTACTCGAGCACAATCCTGCCGATGTCCGCGCCGCCGAGGCCAGCCGGCAGGTCGAGCACGACCAAGTACTCCTCATCGGTAGGGTCGTCAGATGCGGCGCCATGCTTCTGGAGGAAGACGCGGACGCGGCGGTCACCGGTGGACGGTAGGAACAGCGTGCCGCGGACGGTGGACGCCGCGGCCGCCGCAGTCGGCTCCGGACGCGAGGCGTGGCAAGGGAGGACCGTGGCGGCGAGGACGCACCGCACGTGCGCCCACCACGCCTGCCACGCGACGCGGCAGCTGTGGCGTGTCTCCTTCTCGACGACGCCGGCGCTGGCGGCGCTCCCGTCTTCCACTGGCACGACCGCCGGTGGCATGCGTCCATCTTCCTCCACTGGCACGACTGCCGGCAGCATTTGGATCTACGTATTAGGCCGCGGCGCGGCGTCCCGACGACGACGTGCGGCGAGCAGTGTATCGCGAGCGAGGTGGGGGGGGGGGGGGGGGGT
>BCLF01000014.1:1661010-1744184 GCA_001602275.1 Zoysia japonica
GGGGGGGGGGGGGGGGGGGGGGGGGGGGGGGGGGGGGGGGGGGGGGGGGGGGGGGGGGGGGGGGGGTGTTACCAGGTTTTGCGTCGATGGGTACGCGCGTGAGTTTGTTGCGATCCACTTTCGCCGATCCGATGGCGGTAACGGACTACCGAAACGTGCGCGGCGAAACGGGAGAAAATAAAAAATCAGCATCAGCTACAGTGAGTGGTGCAAAGTGAGTCTATGACAAATGAATCTTCTCCGCAAATAGATGTGACAAAAATGAGCGACGTCGCGTCGCGCCTTGTGGCAAAGCTAGCTGCTATGTGTTCCGCGGTGAACGAACTGCCGGGCGATGGTGCAGGGTCGGACTCTCGGACGCCGCGCAGCAGTTGCCGACTGCTACGTGGTTTGGGTTTAGGTGTGGCTTGCAGGATTTGGGGCTGGTTGACGCGCGAACCACGGGGCCGTGTGGCCGCACCACATAGGACGCTATGCGCCGAGGGTAGGAGCGCAAGCCGAAAGGTGGATCGGAAAAGATCCATTCGTGTGGGACGGACACGGTGACGGCCTTCGTGGCTGCGCGTACCGTGCCGCTGTGGCAAGAGAAAAAAATTCTCTACAGCCGGTTCGTTAAGGGGCGTTGTGCGGGTCTGCTCTGGATTACTGCCGTGTGGATGGCGCGGTCCATCCGACGCTCAGGGCGACGACAATTCTCGCAGCCGCAGGTCTCGACGCTCGGCTCTCAGATGTCCACGGCTCGGCTCACATCTTGCCGTTGCCGTAACTCCCTCGCGCTCGACCTCCACCGCTCCACCTCAGAAGCATCCCTCAATCCTCACGCGAGTCGCGAGCACGAGTCGGTGACCGCCGACTGCGGTGGTGAGGACCTCGTTTGCACCTGGCCTGGAAAAATTCAGGTTCTCCGGCCTACCGGTCGAGCACGGCCAAGAATCGATGGCCCTCATGGCATGCTTCATCTAGATTTCGGGACAGTGGCCATGCGGCATAAAAAATGCAGAGTTTTGCGGACGGTCGCGAGATCAGATGCTGGAAGGCACGAAGGCGGGGATCAAGCGAAGGGGGTTTCATTGAGCTTTTGTCGCTGGCGAAGGCGGTGGTCGCTGAGGGAGGCGGAGCTGCGGACGGCGGAGGCCGAGCGCGTCAGAGGAGGGAGGAGTGAGGGAGCGGCGGCGGCAAGATGTGAGCCGAGCAGTGGTCATCTGAGAGCGGAGCATCGAGACCTGCGGAGCCGTCATCGCGCTGGGCGTCGGATCGACCGCGCCGTCCACACGGCGGTAATCAGAGCAGGTCCGCACGAAGCCTCTTTACGAACCGGCTGTAGAGATTTTATTTTTCCTGTGGCGAGACAGGTCTCGGCTGCTCCATCGCTCGGCCTCTACCTCACGCGGGCGGCGCAATGGGCAAACCGACGCCGGGCCCTACTTGTTACTACTGCAGTTCTACAAGTTTTTGTGCGCCGCACAGCGTGCTGCCTTCTGGCAGGTCGCAGGTGGTACAGATTGCCGAATCGTAGTAGTGGGTTTAGTAATATAGTAGCACCATAATAAAGAAAGAGATCACGGGCACGAGCACGATCAATTCTCGCTTTTGCCAAATAATGTCCGTTGCCGGTGTCGCCGAGCAAGAGACGCATCGTTTGTGCCATAACGATCATGAGAGCTCGATCTAATCTGTCGTGCACCTATTCGATCGATTCTGCCGAAGTGACCGAGCGATCGACAAGAACCGCCAACATGCATCGACACCACAAAGGAGCATCACGCCACAAGCGTTTTGACGGCAACACATGCTAGCATCTAGCACGAAACACCAGAGCATGCAGTCCTGAACAAGCACGACAGAGACAGATGACACACAAACCCAAGGCAGCCGGACGTGTGGCCGCCCCAGAAACATCTAAGCTATCGAGGACGACGCCTCTTACTCTACTAGTACTAGTACTTAGTCATGATGCACCATAGCTGATGCTCAGGCGCCGGCAGGCCAAGTGGATCGGCAGCGGCACCAACCTGACGGTCACGGACAGAGCCTAGTAGGGGCTCTGTCCCTGCACGTTGCCGTGCGGGTTGTAGAAGCACAGGGTGAGCGTGGCTGCGTTGGCGCAGGTGGCCTGCGCGCACCCGACCTCGGCGGTGCGGCGCCACACCACCTGCGTGTACGTCCCGCACTGCCGCCCCGCCGCGCAGGTGTTGTTGCCGTGGCTGTAGAACTTGCCCTGCGCCACCCACGACGCCACCACCTCGGCCGGCGGCGCGCGGTAGCTCGCCCACCCCTGGTTCGCGCCGTAGGGGCTGCCGCCCAGGTCCGCGAACGCGCACCCGCCCTGCCGCTGTTGCTGCTGGACCACCGTCCCCGCGGCGGACGCCAGGTCCGCGCTCCAGCGCAGCGGGGGAACGCCCACCGCCGCGCGCGCCTGGTTGTGCGGCGCCAGGTACTCGTTCGCCGTCGCGTTGCTGGTTGGGGTGGGGGTGGGGGTGGCCGGGCCAGTGGCGCCACCGCCTGACGCCAGGACGCGCGCGCCGTGGGTTGGCGCGGCGCCGAGCGCGAGGAGGAGGACGAGGAGGAAGCACGCCGCCGCCACCATGGAGCGCTGGGACGACATGAGATCTGGAGTGGGTGAGCTGAGTAATGGGAGCGCAGTGGCTGAGTGCAAGTGCGAGCAAGGAGTTAAGAAGAGCGCAGCCCAGCCCCAGCACCGGCAGGCAGATGGCGACAGCGCCAGCTTCTTTGCACTTCTTCGGCGCCGACGGTCACACGGCCTTGTAATCTCTTGATGGCGCGCACGAGCCGTTGGATTCTTTGGATCGATCGGTCTCGCATGTGGCGCGGAACCGGGCGAGATCCGGGGGTTTGTTGGCGTGCCAGCGTTCAATATTGCTGATTTGATTTTCTTGTCTCCAAGATGTAGATTAGACAGTATTGTACGATAGATTAAAATGAAAATCAAACTATGGTACAGAAACAATAGAAAAATACTAAAACAGGTCATAATTTGTCTGCAATTTCAACTTGCAATCTTTCTACAATTAAATATACTAAAAGAGCGATATAGATTCACATTTAAACACAAAGCTGACTACTTCGCCACCTACATTGCCCCTTCTGTTTTTGATAAGTGCATTGTTTAGTGTTTTTAGCGTAACAGGTGAATATTGAAGCCAGTCTTTCGCACAAACATGTGCCTCCACAATCTCTAGACGAAGAGAGCTCCTGTAATCATCAAGCATTCTGCTTCTCATTTCTGTAGAGAATATAGAAGTTTCATTGCTTACCACAGCCATAGAGATGGCCAAGATATCACAGGCCATTTTAGAGAGAGTTAGAAACTTGATTGTATTAAGCTTCCACCAGTTTAGAATATCGAACTCCTCGGTACGGGGAGTTAAGGACTCATCAAGGTATTGTTCCAGTTTAGATTTTGAAGGTTGGATACTTTGCATCTCAGAAAAAAATAAATCAAAGTCTATATGCCCATCACCAAAGGAAGGAGCACCTACATGTGCGTTATTTGCATTGGCGGTTCCATTATTGATCTCCCCTAGTTCAACATATGGCAGGGTCAATGGAAGCGATTGAGCCACATATTCCTTATATAGCTCATGCACAATATCGTTGACCACCTTGACATACTTTGTAGCCTCCGCACCATGTATTTTGGAGTAACTGAACTCAACAAGCTTCATCTTGAAACGTGGGTCCATGGCAACAGCAACGGCTAACACAAAGCTGCAATCTACTTGTCAAACTTCTAGTACACATCTTTGGCAATGCCACTAAAAATGGGATCTTCATGTTCTGTGGCGTCAGCTAGCTCAAGCTGAAGTTTCCAAGCTTCATGGAAAAAGATATTTGAAGTTGGGTTTGCTGCAGCCATGATGCTTTGAGAAGAGTCATAAAGAAGCTTCAGGTAATTACAGGCAGCCTCAAGTTTCTTCCAGTCCTCTGCTGAAGGAGCATCATTGTAATTATCATCACATGTCTCTAGTGTATTAAACACCTGCTTGTAATCCAAGGCAGCCAACAGCATCAGATAGATTGTGTTCCACTGGGTTGTAACATCCAAGCAAAGGGTCTTGGTACTGGGAATCTCTAGATTTAGAGCAATCTCAGCAAACTTCACAAGTAGGAGAAGCTTTTATGAATTTTATGCTTTCACGGATATTGTAGACCATACTGTGAACTGAAGCAATGACATCCTATGCTACCACATTAAGGACATGGGCATAGCACCTCACGATAAATAGCTGCCCTTTAAGCATCAGATTATTCTTGTTGAGGAGATGATCCCTTAGATTTGCACTGTAGATATCATGAGAGGAGCACCCATTATCTAACGCTATAGTGAATAGCTTGTCCGTCATGTTTCAGTCGGAAAGGCTCATCATAATTGCTTCGCTAAGTGCATTTTCTGAATGAGGAGAAGAAACCATAAAAAAGTTAAGCATTCTTCGATGGAGCTTCCACTCCGAATCAATAAACTGCCCAGCAAGTGAAACATAGCCAAGAGTTTGATTGGTCATCCACAGTGCTATAGTGAGGCTGATCCTTCCGGGTATAGTGTTAAATGCCTACATCAGGTTGTGCTTCCCTTTTTGAAAAACAGCATACACCTCTCCTTCCATTGTTTCAACATCTAAGACCCTGAAGCGGGGCTGCAGACTCTCAATAAAAGCAGTAAAGGCTGACTGTTGAACAATGTGAATAGGATAATCATTAAAAATGATCATCTTTGCCAGATATGAGCAACTATGGTCTTTATCAAAAGTAGCATTAGTGAAACCAGTATATTTATAGCGTCTCTTAGAAGGGCGTTCTACAATATCCTCACCATCATTGTCAGTGCCTCCTGTTGTTAGTGCCTGCTTCCTCTCATCGCTTTTCATAACAGGACACGAACCAAGGGTAACGTGCCTTTTAAGATGGCTAGTACCTGCAAGTTTTGTGCCTGAACTATATGCAAATGTTTGCTTGCATAAATTACAGCATGCTCTAGAGCTTCCATCTGGCATGGCTTCAATAGTAAAGTGCTCCCAGACTAGTGATGACTTCTTCCGACGCCTTGGTGATTTTGGTGGGGTCATCTTAGTACTGATCAACTCATTACGGTGAATAATATCATCATCATTGATTTCATTACCATGCATAAACTCATCTGCCGCAACCATCTCATTATCCTGGATAAACTCATTACCTTGAATCATCTTGTCGTGGCCCACCTCATTATTCCGAATCATCTCACCGCCGTGAACCAGATCATCCCCATGCATGGCCCCATTACCATCAACTATCTCACTGCCAACATGCACCGTTGCACCTTCATTGCTGTTTGGCTCACCCATGCTGAGAGATACAAGTTGGCAAAGCCCAAAGCCCCTGTCAAATTGAAATAAACAACAAAAAAAGATTAGTTATCTAACGTAGGCATATCATAACCGTAAGTGAAAAATAGAAAAAAATACAAGGACACATGCACCATTTACGATAAGATGAAACTGAACTATGGCCATTTCCCCAACAGAAAAATTGTCATAGAACACCATCAGGGTGAAGGCTTTTTCCGAAGTTATACAAGATAGAATTAGCTATAACATTACAAGAATCTGATTCACTGAAATCAATCAGCACAGCACAAAGCAACATTTTCAAGTACAACATATATATTGCAAGTATGAGATAGGTGCCAGCAATATTTTACATATGTATTAGAAGTACAATAGAAAAAGCACAATTTCACCAAACCATCTAAAGTAAAATGATGAATGCAAGTGGTTGGATATGCTGAAAAATCAAAAAGAGAATAAAAAGATGTATGAACAAAACCCTAACATAACTTTGCTCATTCTCAGTACAAGCCGAGATCATACTCAAAATCAATGATGCCTGTCAGAACTATCTAAGACAGGGTATACTGCTACAAGATCCCAACAAACTAGGATGCGGGTTTTGAACTCATTTTAACAATTCAGTACCATTCTGGTAGGCACAATACACATGACGATGAGATAGGCTCGGTTACGCTAGCTGCTATGTATAAAACCAATTCAAATTTCACAGAAATAATCCATAATTCTCTACGTCAATTAGGTAAACAGGACTATGCGCTCATAGAAACAATATGTTTCCCTTACAACACATTCAAACTGTTTACACCTTATTCCTCATAGACGAAAGCATTATCCTATTCCTACGTACCAACACAACCATGTGGAACATCGCATAATTTTCTTATGAAGCTGATAGCCTACCATGGCAACTTTTTCTTACCATAGCAAATGTTGAATCGTATTACCAAGGAGTACCAGTGCATAAGAAAAGAGGAACACTAAAAAATCTTAGAATATAAAAACACGCCACGATGCTTACAAAAGATATATGAATGAAATCCAATATAAGCCATAACGCACAGGAGTCCCATGCCGCAGGCCAGCAACCGAAAAATTCAGAAAGCCCAAGTGAAAAAAAATGATCCAAAAAACTACCATCGAGTCAAGCAATCTAATCTAAACCGATCACAATCCGTAAAATCGTCAAGGCTGACCAATCCAACTGACAAAAACAAGCACAACAACACGGTGGTTGGTGGACGATGACATGATCGAGAAGAAGGAGGGGTTTCAAGTTTGAGAGAGCTTACACACGTGGAACAACGGAGGCGATGCGATATGGACCAAGGACGGGGCTCGGCTCGGATGGTGGCGGACCTGGCGGTGCAGCAAAATCAAGGCTCGGCCCAAGAAAGATGAAGGCGGAGGCAAACCCTAGATCCACTGGGTGGATAGGCGACGAGAAAAGAGAGAAAGGGGTTGTACAGAGAAATAGAAGTCGTGGACCAGTTTGTTCTTTGTGGCGATCAGAACAGAAAGCAGCTATTTATTCGGCTCGCAGCCCAAAACCATGGCCTTGTGAGCTGGCGTTTGTGACGTTGTGGGTGGGCCTTTGGGGACGACTCCGCGTGGACCGACCGGATCTTTCCTTCTTTTCCTGGGGTTCTTATCCGCTTGGGTTCATTTCCTTGTTTCATTGAATGGAATTTTTTTCTAGCGTACGCTTTGGGTTGGGCCAGCCGCCGCCGAGACTTACGCGATTTAGTAGTAGTTTCTCCTAGGGTT
Organism: Zoysia japonica; assembly: GCA_001602275.1. NCBI lineage: Eukaryota > Viridiplantae > Streptophyta > Magnoliopsida > Poales > Poaceae > Zoysia > Zoysia japonica. Next base: position 1,668,123 of record BCLF01000014.1, read on the forward strand.
TCTTTTTGCACCATCGGACTAGTCTGATATACATGGAAGCTACAACTTTGCGATCCGGCCCTTCTAGCCTTCTGTCCCAAGGGCAATTCAATTTTAGAAACCCATTAGATCAAAGCAGATTCTTCGGGATTCTTCCAATCCGCATACGTCCAAAGCAATCCATTGACCGACCACCCCTCCTCTATGGGCCAGTTTTTTTCTTTTTTCGGCCCACAACATTGCGCGCTCTCTGGTGGGCTACGTCGGCTATTCACGCCCTCTTAGGTGAGCCATCTAGGGTGTTTTTTCTATACGCGCTCTTGTGTATATTTTTATCTTTTTGTTTCTTCTCTTCTTTTTTTTATTTTTTTTATTTTTTTTATTCTCTTTTATTTTACCTTTCATACTTTATAATTATCGATTTACTTTTCAAAAAATTTCTTTTCCTTTTTCCTTTACTGTTCAAAATAATTGACTTTTGCTCTTAGAACAATTTATATATACTACTTGAACAATTTACATTTACTACAGAAGCAATTTATATTTACTACTGGAACAATTTTTATTTACTACCTAAAATAATTAGACTTTTAATTTTATTTAATTTTATTTTGTATATGTTCCATTTTTTCTTTCATATTTTTATTTAAATTATTTTTTTTTCTTTTTACCTTGCTCATACATGCGGGAAATGAGTTATTTTTTTGGGAACAATTTATTTTTATTAGTAGAACAATCAGTTCTACTATTGGAAAATGATGCTTACTGCTAGAGCATTTTTATTTCTACCTTTGGAACAATATAATATTACTGGTAGAGCATTCAATTCATTATGATGGATTTTGTTAAAAAAAATAAATATTCTTACTGTAAATTAAAACCTTTTTCGATTTAAAATAAAGTAAGTTGAAGTTATATGATTATGGGATCAATCTAAAATTTAGAGTACAGTTTCGACCTTTTAATATTCTAAAATTAATTTTTTTGAAAAATCATAGAAATACTCTTTTCACATTCTAGAATAAAAATTTTATTTAGCACATTCTGAATTACTATGCGTCACAAATTCTAAAAACAATCGGTGCGCACAGCATTTAGCCCAGCAGTGTACGCGGTCCATTACAATTCTTCGCGGCAGCAACAAAACAATTGAAACCCCAAAGAATTCAGCCCATTTCGCAACAACAGCCCGCTGGCGGGGGTGGGTTGGAGATAGACCGGAAATTGACGCAAGCGGAAGGTAAGATGGCCCCAGATTCTTCCCTTGGTTACCCTGTTAATTATTCGCGGCGAGAAATTCTGGCAAAGCAATCATGGCCATGGATGATGAGTTGATGACTTGATGACGTTTAAGCATATGAAGTTTCAGACCTCGAAGGTCAATGCTCTAGCCTATGCTTAACAGGGTTCAATTCTCACTCTAATCCTCTCTGCGCGCGGTTTGGGCCGTCTCGCACGCGCGCGCCGCGCGATACCGCACTAGCCGCCCGTGTCCATGTTGGTTTAGGCGTTGTTGAGCTGGGCACATGGGTGGAGATGCGGCTTGGAAAATCCAGCGCGGACACGAGCATCGGCTGGTGTCTTCGGCTCTTTGTCACGGAAGTTTTGTTTTGCAGGTTTGCAGCCCAGGGAGACCGGGCCGGCCGCGCGAGCGTTGCAGATTTCAGAACAAACGATGCATAGTTAACCAAAGGAACGTTGAAATGCTCGCTTCTTGCTACATTTGGCGTCACCGGGGACGGCCTGGGCGCCGGTCCGTGTCTCTCAATTTGGGAAGCAGCTATTGCCTTGCAATCTTTTTCTAGTTTGTTGGGCGCTGATGGGCGGAGCTACTAGTTGTGATGGAGTATGAGATATAGTGCAGTTTATCTGAAGTATTTCTCCTGTATTGATCAACTTTGTCCGTGACTGGAATGTGCTAAATGGCTGGAATGCATATGAAACAAGTAACCTCGTACAATTGCTCTCGTTCAAACGCAAGGAGGAAGACGGAGAGGAGCCATGTGCAAACATGGCCGCGTCGGCAATGTTGTTTCGTCTCCAAACTCAAAGAAAAGTGTCATTTTTGCAGTCTTGACGCAAATGGCGGCCATGAATCGGAGTCATCAACTGCAAGGTGCAAACTGCTCTCCCGGTTCCTATATCATCGCTCGCTTCAAAACCTAAGCTGCAATACCAGAAGACCTGACGACGACTGCACTAGTAACTAGAACCCCTCAAGTATCAAGCGAGTTAGCCAGATCAGCGAGTCAGCGACCACAAGATTCTGGCAGAGCGTTCAAGGCCCGCGCGCACGTAGTCCCAAATAGCATATTTTAAATTTCGCAAAATTATAATGACGTAAGTCAAATTAATCCTAAAATGAAACGGCACACTTAAGGTAAAGCTAGAGAGCTTCATCCAAAGAACCAACGTCACAGCAAAACGAGGGTTTGCAAACCATGTGTCCACCATGCAAATTAAGCCATTAGCAACATCCAAGCTACATCGCGTCTAATAGGAGAGAACCTGTCACGCCTCATCCAAAACAAGCGACCCTGCATGCAAGCGGGTCACAACCACCTCCAGGTTCCATGGAACTTCCCCTTACCGACGGCCACGTAACGCACTCCACTACACTCAGACTACCACACTCGACTACACTCGACTACCACGCCCCTCCCCAAAGCTACCTGCTGCTACTCCAGCTGCTGTTGCCGCCGCTGCTATGCCAGTGATGGTGCGGACGAAACCACTGCCGGACAGTACTCACTGCCCTAGCTGCCTTCCTCCTCGGTGCCGGTCTGCTTCATGTACTCGCCGTCGCCACTCTGCGCGCCGGAGCTGGCACCGCCGCCCCGGATGTCGACCGACAACGAGGTCGATCCCTCCTTGGCGCCGCTGCCGCTGCGGCCGAAGCCCGGGAACATGCCGGCGTTCATCATGCTGTTGCCGGCGCCGGCGCCGCCAGCGCCCATGCTGGCCTCGCCGTGGAGGATGTTGAACCCGCTGCTAGTGCCGCCGGACGCCATGCCCAGCTGCCCGTGCGCCGCGGACGCCTGCTGCTGCTGCTGCTGGAGCGGCGACAGGGACGGGTGCGCGTACATCATCGGCGACCGCGCACCCATCAGCTGCTGCGGGCTCATCATCTGCCCCGACTGCGGTGGCATGTACCGCGCCCCGGGCTGCATCATCAGGTTCGAAGGGTACTGCGTGCATGGAGACATGTCAAGTGAGCAATGCAACCATGACACGGATAGAAACAGCTGATAAGAAGGGGGTTAGGGAAAACCTGGGATAGCGGTGCCATCTGTGGCGGCTGGCTGTCAGCGATAGCAGCGAGGTACATGAGGTTGTGCTGGAGTTTGGCTTGGTTCCTGCAAGGCAGCATCAGGTGGCAAGCATTAGGTGGCAGGAGACGTAAGATACCTCAGAATGCAGGTTACAGTGGACTGATTGTTCAGTTCGCATATACTAACAAAGAGTCTTCCTCTTTATCAGTTGTCACTCCAACATCCGAAAATGCATGGGCCGCACATGATCATGCGACGGCATTACTACTTTGATTGACAGAAACATGAGTTGTCCCAGTTGTGGAAAGCAATAATATATATAAGGTGATCGAAAGTACAGCATGATCTTTACAGGTCATTAAGAACAGTGAACTAAAAAAGCCAGACCATAGTTCATACTACAAAACTAATCAGATTCTTCGAGATGTACACACTTGGTATCATAGACTAAACGAGCACTGAAGCATAAATACGGAATCATCCTCAGAAGTAGGGAGAATCTTTGAGCTCCAAAACTAGTTGGATAAGACCACAAAATAAATTTGCTTGATGCTACCCTAACAGAAGGACACCTGTTCTAGTTACCAGTTGCTAGTATTTTGCTAGTAGTGAAGAGTTGTGGTAGTACTGCACAACGATTGCAGCAGGAGATCAAGATCAAAACTCACCGTTCACACTCCTCCACCTTTCCATTGTTCTGGTTGTCGAGGATGGCCAGGATCAGCTGCTTGTTCTCGTCCAGGTACTGCGCAGTTCAAAGATAAAAACAAGCAAGTCAATAAATTTCAGCAACATGTCTTTACATTCAGTAACCGAATCCAACAACAAAAAGTACAACAAATCTGAAAAACTTCATTATGTTTCCGACAAAGTCCAACCAGTCAGGAGACTCAGGACTCCACGACTGACCAACACACGAGATCAGATAGCAACCACGCGTACCCTCCCAAGCTAAGCATCAATCATCGACTGACACTGGAGTATGCAAACATAGGTCATCACGAGACCAGGACCAGTAGTCCGGGCCCTCCCGTTGCTAGTGAATCGGCGTTTAGATGTGATGAAACTGAACATTTTAAAGACTACTAGTAACAGTCATAGACCAATGGGTGACCGGCAGTACAGCGCAAACGACCTACATTCCCACCCACATGAGTCTGGACCAGATCATGTTTGGCTCAGCTTCGCCAATAATAAGGGCCATTGAGTCTGTTGGCCGGTCAGTGATTGTGCTAGCTTAAACTTCGAAGAAAACAAGCAAATGCCATCGCATTTTTTTAGCATCAATATTCATGCAGATCTCACAGATTTCATAGTTTCCTTTGATGGAATACGCACATAAGGTATCTGGCTAGCCTTAACGATGGCTTGGCTGGTCAGGTGCATATACGAGACCAGGCAAAGTTACTATACTTGCGAAATACACAAGGCAGCTATGATCATTGACAACAGGTCACCAACCAGAACAAGCTATAAATAGTTGGCATTTAGACGAGGAAAATAATGGTGTTTAAAATCTTCGCATCGTGTGCTCAGCAAGAGCAAAAGAACGGGACCAAATAAATAGGAGGTAAACAGACTGCTACAGCAGTTTGAACTGCAGAGGTATTCAGATGTGAGAGACCATTTCAAAACACATCAATATAGGAATATGGTATAACAGGAGCTAAGGTGATTGACAAGAGAAAATAAACCATCGTGAGGAATAGAGGACACGGGTCAATAAAAAGTTCTAGGAACTGCAGCTGTCCTGCTGATCTCTAATCCCAACCAAGATCAAAGAAAGAAAAAGGATGTATTTTGCATTCGGAAAGACAGGAACTAACCAGCAGAAAAAAGATCGCGCACCAAAACAGGGTTACAGGGATCGAAAAAACGAAGAAAGCAAGCCGCGGAAGCAGAAAGTATTGGAGGAAAACAGAAAAGCATGACGGGTCCGACCCAAGAGCTTATCCAAAGAGCAGGAAACAGAAGGAAGCCCTAAGCAGGGAGACATAAAGGCGAACAGCAAGAACACAGAGAAGATAGGAGTAGCTTTGAAATGATTGAACAATCAACAAAACAAGGCAGAAATACAAAAGGCATGGCCGAGAGGCAGGATCAGAGGGCACCAACAAACGGGAAAGATTCAACAGCGGCGGATAAAAAATAGTGGGAGGAGAGATTTGGCAGGACGGGGATCACGACCTGCTGGATGAGATCAGTGGTGACTGCGGCGGGGGAAGCATAGCCGCCGCCCCCCATCATGCCCTGGTTCATCTGCATCAGGTGTTGCTGCTGCATTCCAAAACCGCGCTGCTGCCAAAAGCCTTCCCCCTCCCAGCCAGTCTCCCGGCCTGCCTGCGCCCCTCCTCTTCCTTCTGCCCGGCCTCTTCCCCTTCCGCGCCCTCTGCTATCGCTTCCTCTGGAACAGGCTGCTGGTGCCGAGGGGGCGAGGCGGCGGCGCAGAGGGGTTTTGGTTTGCCTGGGTTTTCTCGGGGTTTTGGTGGTGCGAACGAGGGGTTTTGGGCAGGGGCAGGCCGGCTTTAAAACGCAAGGAGGAGGGGCACACTTGGAAGTCTTCAAAGCTGATGAGATTTTTACCCTGCAACTTTTACCACACCTGCTCACCTTTCCATCCACACGACCACACCAGCCGGGGGGCACCCGTGCACCAAAGAATCAGCGGGAGGGCCGCATTGATCCCGTTCTTTAACAATGACCACTCTGCATTTGGCGAAAAATAAAGCCGGACGTATGTGTCGTCGTTGGGTTGTCTGCGTTATTTATGTCCGGTGGTGTTGCCAGCGGCGAGTGCAGCGCTGCCGCTGGCTGCTGCAGTCATGCGGCCGGATCCATTCAATACTGGTTGTTGTGAAAACAGCGGTTCTGAGGTCCGTCCAGGCACTGCGTAATCTGGGCGATTTATGGGCAGAGCCAGGTTTGGGGGGTACTAAGACAAAATCTGATGCGGCGTCCGATGCCGCGCGGGTCGGTGCTCTCGGGACGGAACGTTTGGAGTCTTTGGACGGCGGCGGGTTTCCCGTTGGAGACGTGTTGCGGAGCCACGCGCGGACGTGTTCCGCCGCGGCCCGCGCATGTGCTCCGGCTTGGAGAACGGCACCAGATTCACGTGGGACGTGGCCGTCCCGGGAACGTGTTCGGCTTGGCCGCGCCGTGCCGTGCCGTGCTAGAGGGAGGATCAGAGAGGCGGCGGCGGCGGCAACGGCAGCCTGGCAGCCAGGCGGCCCAGGCCACACCACGCGCTTGGAAAACTTCACCGGTATCGTCGCATGCGCCGCTGTTACTTTCGAAAACTACGCGGCGCTACCACTAAAATTTACAGCCTAGACAGGCGCCGCGCCACACACAGTCACACGGTCACATGCCATCTCTCTCTCTCTCTCCCTCTCTCTCTCCTCTCTTTTCCATGCACGCAGGCACGCCTCTGCGCTAGCTGCCTCACCTGTGCCTGTGGAACGCTGCGTCATCTCTGACTCGCCTCCCCCTCGCACGGCCGGGCCTGGGCTTGGCAGTAAACTGGAGGAGTAAAAACTTTCGCCGAGTTACGGCTGCCTCCGGGTGTTACGTGCGGTAAAAAAGTACGGGCTCGCCCAGTGGGTGGTGAAAATATCTTTGTGCGTACGTGTATTGTTTTGTTTGCAACCGGTCCCCGTAGACGAAGATCTTTGCGGGCCGTCGCCGTGGAGATACCTGTTCTGTTCACTCTTCTGCATCACAAGAACACCTTCCGGGGAAACAACGGCAGCCGATGCGAGCAATCCCGAAATCAAGGTGTGGCACAAGCACAACGGAACAGGCAGCTGCAGGTGCAGGAGTTTCGGTTTCAAAGGGCGGAGACATTCGGTACACCGTCCTCCAGCCTTTCCCGCTATCGTTTCGACCGTGAAATCACCACCGCTGGCTACCGTCTCATCACGCGAAAGAGATGGAGTACTCGTAAAAAAAGGCTGCAACCCCACGAATCTGGGTCGCGCGGCCGCGGGCCGCTGGCAACGAACGACCGGCCGGCCAGTGACCCAATCCGACGAGGCGAAAGAGACGTGCGTTCGAGTCGAGAGTCGTAAGCGGCCATGGTCCCTGCCCTGCCGGCGCGAGGGGCGCCAAGGCCGGGCCGTTTGACCGTCCGGGCAGGCGGGAGACGCCCCCGCGGTTGTTAGCGACTTCTTTCAATCAATCGCGCGACGGAAGTACACAGGCCGCTAAACCCGCGGCCCCGGTGACCTGGATCCCGGACCAAAAAAAGCTTGGTGCCTGGCCCACATCGTTTTGGTCTCCGGCTCTGTGCGCCATGTGAGTTGCAACCTTGCAAGCAGTGTTGTTTCTGCCTGCATGGTTACACACGGTCATCAACTCATCATTGACAAGACGAAGAGATCAGATAGACCGATCGAGTTGCTCGCTCTCGACGGGCCTGCCTGGTCTGGCGAGCTTGTTTCAAACACTGTGCTGTTTGTCGGACCAGCGTGCATGCAGTCTCAACTTTCAAGCCGTTGTGAACAGTGGCATCGTCACCATCAAAAGGCCGGGCCTGATGAGTCTGGGTGTCTGACTGGAAAAGCGCGGCTCGAGAGGCGGAGGAAGGAGGTCGATGGCGATAGGGGGGTGTCCCTGGCTCCCTGCCCCTTTCCCCGTCTCTCTCACTCTGGTCTCTGCGTCTGCGAGCCCTGCTGATAGCAGCGACTGACTACGACTGCACGCGTAGGAGGAGATGAGCTGACGGGGGCAATGTCATGGTGCGCAGCGGGCAGCAGAGCGCAGGGGCCAGCCAGTGCTCCCTACCGGCGGTAGGGCCCATCCCGTATCGGCCCCGACCCCGAAATGACGAGACCGAATCTTTGACCAGCCTCCTACGGCCGGAGAGGGTCCCCGGCTGGCTGCCGCACGGCGCACCATGCCGGAGGCGATAGACCTGGTTTCCTCGCCGGTGAAAAGGCTACGGGGCTACTACGAGTAGCAGTGTTGAGGTAGGAGCCGGTCGTGGTCTCGTCACTTGATCGCGGCGTACTAGGGGTGGATTATGCATGCGCCTAGCTAGGCAGGCAGGCACAACGGAACTGGTTGGGTAGCCGCGTAAACGCAGCCAGGCAACGGCTCGTCGCCGGCCGGTCCCCCGCCCTGCCGAGCTGAGCTCGGAGGAGTGTCAGTTGCTTTTCCGTCCGCCTGCGAGCCTGTCAGCGTCATGCGTCAAATCGGGCCCTGTGTTTTTTTCTGCATGTCTCCGCCGCTAGCTGCCAGGCTAGCGGGCATACTGCTGATCTTGGTGTCACTGCTGCGTGGGACCGTACCTTGACCACCCGGCCCACTCCTGATAATACTACGAGTATAGGTACGACCGTATGAACGTGCAGGTACACGTACAGTTTTTGTCTTTTGTTGTGAATGTTTTGTCGAACGATACAGATTGGTTGGGATACAGCAGCGTACTCCTACTTATAGGCCTCCTGTTATTATCACAGTGTCACTGTGTATCGCGTGCAGTAGCATGAGTAGAGCGCAGAGGTAGAGCTCTGTAGCTATGCTGGTAGCTCTACGTACTCTACGCGATACCCCACCATCGAAAACGTCGTTACGTTGTTCCGGTTCTGATCTGGCCAGGGGTTAATTTGGTGTTGCACGAGCGAGCGAGACGCATCAGGCGCTAGTGGGGGTCACAGCATCCGCGCGTAGATATGTATGCGCCATGCGGTGCGCCCAGTAGGAACCGGACCACATGTCTGTGACTGTGAAGAGGCCGGCCCCCTACCCGGCCCACCGGCAGTGCTCCGAGCGGTAAGCACCACGAGCCTACACGAGCGATGTCCATACACGAGTGTGTAATTGCAAGCAGCAGGTTCCTGCATTTTTCTTATAAAATTTAATTGATTTTTATAAAATTTATATATTGTTTTTTAAATATTAAAAGTTTAAAGTCAACAATCACATAAGAGTAGTAAGTACTACTCATACTAAGTAGTGAAGTACTATATACTCCTAGAAAGACATGTTCGATTGTGATTATTTTGACTGTGCTGCACAGCAGCTCGCAGTAATTTTCTTCTTAGCTGCAGCAATTTGCAGTCAGTCTCAAACAACTACACAGCTGTAGACAAACGGATTTGCTGTTTAGCGCAGCAAAAAGAAGCAGTAAAATCAAAACGAACGAGCCTGAAAATTCTCGCGATTTTGCCTGGAGAATCCAGCAAAACCACGTCGAAATCGCGACGAACTTGCCCCTGCAAATTCTTCCTCGCCTCCGACATCTTGTACTCTGTCGCACTCGTAACCGCGGACGGACTCGAACCGCGGCCCCCGCGTCTTCGTGCTCCTACGCGGTACCGTGAACCGCACACACCCTCGGACCAATTCCCCGGTTGACATTTTCCAGGCCCCTTGCTGCCTGCAGGCCTCTTGGTTTCCCCCAGTCGGGTTGACCTGGAACAAAATTCGCAAGAAACTTCACTGTAGTTTGCATGCAACACGCACGCTCTGCCTGGTCACGAACCAGACTGATATTTATACGCCCAAAAGCTCGCAGCTTTTCTGCACCAACCGTCTGATCAGTTTAAGAATCCGAGCTTAGTAAGCTTCTCTTTCTGATCTGTTCATCCGTTGCGCCGCGAGGAGAATCTTAGGTGGTGGAAACAAGGATGGCAGGCGTCGTCGAGGCAGGAACGCAGGTGAAGCTGCTGCTCGTCCTGGTCCTCGTGATCTCGGCATCGGCCGGCTCGGCTGCGGCGAGGCCTCTGAAACGGGAGGCGGCGGCGGCGCCGTGGGCAGGTGACCGCGCGCCCAGCATCACCGGCCGAATGGTTGCGGTTAACAGAGTCGTGGTGAGCAGAGCGTCCGCCGGGCATTCTGGCTGCACCTACGACCACAACATTAGTGGACGCCGCTGCCCCTGAAGTCCTCAACCACGCGTCCTATAGTACTACAGTACAATCCATTCCTGCCCGAGCCAAGATGAACTAATCGATCCGCCACAGTAATAATTCGCCGTTGATCGTCTGATACGAATGTTAAGTAGTACTTGATTTGTTGCATTTGTAAACGCTTCCATTCATTATTTGTTTGTACAGTGAAAGTTGTATACTGAAATTTGTATAAAACCGATGTACTACTTAAACTGAAGTGTATATACTCCACCATACGGTCTGTAATAAGATATACTATATACTGTGCAATTTGTGGTTTGTCTGACCATCTATTATACCGTTAGTTTACATGCAAGTTGATCTTTACATAAACCGAGACGGAATGTTGAGAGCGCCACTGGTACAGACCACATGGGCGCGCTGAGTCAGCGTCGTCGCTACCGCCGCACTGTTCCTGCGTGTGCCCGCGCATAGCTCCCGAGAGATTCTTCTCGGTTCGCGACGCCGCCGTGACACGAGACAACGTCATGGCGTCATCGAGCCATCACGTCCTCGATCTAGGTCAAGAGTCAAGACCATGGACCACGAAAAAACTATAAATGGCCGGGGAAATTCCGTCTCCAATATATAGTAATACTTCTCTGTCTCAATATAATAATTGATATTTTTGATTTTTTAAAATTGATGTTACTATTTATTTTATTCAAAAAATTTGTGAAAATAAAAAATAAACAAATCAAGTTTAAAATACTTGTAATAATAAATTATTTCACAATAAAATAATTAATTTTTCACGAATTTTTTAAATAAGATGAAAGATAAAACAAGAAACCCGGAATAATGCCTAAGGCGCGTTCGTTTGTGATTTTTCTAGCTGCTGCTGCGGTGGAACAAAGCACAAACTACAGTAAAATGACTTGTATTGCTGTGCAGCTGCAGTCTTAACATTCGAACGCGCCTAAATAAATTACTGTGAGTATTAGATTCGGACGCGTGATGACGCGGACGAGAGAGGATCTTAACAACTATAGCTGGCCGTGGCACAGTGCTTACACTGCGTTAAGTCAGATTAGCGCTCGGTTCGAGAGATCCATGCGAAAGAAAACCACGCATAGGGTGAAGGGCCCCTACAAATATTCTCTGCATCAAGCCACGAGCTCCAGCCAGCTCCAAGGGTATCTGGACACAGGACACGAACCACGCCGCCCTACCGATGCAACGGAGGAAACGAACAAGCTGCCTGGGCTGTCCCCACGTCGCTGTTTTCGTTGGGGCTCGATACCTAGAATAATGGTTTCCGGCGTATGAACCGTCACTTCGCGCGGCTTGTCAATGTCACGAGCCCCACCAAACCGAACACAGTCCAGGGAGTAGTCCAGCGTCAGAAACGAACATCGCCACCCATGATGCTCTCCGAGCTGGGGCCCAAAGGTTCGAGCAGCAATTGTTTAATTAGCTACTACTAACCCACTTGATGGGCAGAATTTCCGTGAACGCCCACTCGGTGCCATGTAAGCTAGGGCTGCTTGTGATACTGGTGCCGCCGCGCCGGAGCCGGGAGCGCTGGGTTGCACGCACCCGCAGCGCCGACACGATCTCCGGCGGGAAGGACCGTGCCATTGACCGGCAGCTGGCCAGCCCGGTACGTCTGCCCGTGCCCTTGCCGCCGAGTGCGCGTACGAACCTGCGCGTTGTTGTGTCGGCTGCCGTCCCGGCTCCGGCCGGTCTCCCGCGGCGCGGGGTCACCGGCCGTGCACCGGCGAGCTCTGGTGCGGCCCGGCCACCACAAGTCGCTGCCTGCCTGCCTCACTGATCCTGCCGCGACTTCTGGAGCGACTACTGTTCCGGGATACTCCTACCATTGGAACAGCCTTTTGCCATTGCTACCACACCAGACAAGCAGACACCAGTGTGATCGCCCTGCTCCGGAGAGATGCGACAAGTATCTGTAGTTCTGTACAAAGTGGGAGTCATATCTGTGCAAAAGTAGCCACGTACAAGGAAGCCTTCTGCTCCATGGCTGACTACTGTGCAGCCCACTAGCTTCTCTGGCCTGGGACATGCCGGACTCCATTGCCATGCTCGAACTCAAGGAATCTACTGCGCCGCTGCCGGAGGTGGGGCATCGACTTTTGGTTGTTGGAGCGGCGCGATACATATGGGGACGGACGCCCAGCTTTTGATTTGCAGTTACATACAGAAGATTAACTGAGCATCATGTCCAGTACTGTGTATGAATATGTAGTACAGTCATGTACACCCTTTTTGTCTACACGTACAATAGGGTAATGTTTAGCTACCTGAACATACAGCATATAATCTCAATCCTTCAATCCTGCTAGTAACATTTCGAGTTACACTGTCAAGGATTACAACATTTATTGAAATTGAAAATGGGTTTAGCTTGTTAGTACTAAGAAAAGAAGAAAATGTTAGTGATCGTCCCTCGAGCATGGCAAACGTGCAAGCCGTGAGATCCTTACAAAATGAAGAGGAGAAAGGAAGACTGAACGTTTGCCATGTTCGAGGGATGATCACTAACATTTTCTGACAGTCGAATGTAATCATACTCGTAAGATTCAGTGAGGAGAAAGGAAGAAAAATAACTAGGTAAAAATGTCTCTTTGTTAAGCTCAATGTGTCTCACTTGTATAGGGCTACAACACTGCGTCTGTATCACCTGTGGTTGTAGGGTTACAACAAAACCATCTAGGAAACTGCTTCCAGCATGTACATGTTAATCTTCTGACACCGAGAAAAAAGGTGTACATACAAATTGTATTGCTCCGTCTCACAGGAAGGCCTGTGTGAAAAGTCATAAATGAAAGTTTAAAAACATGAAAGCCCAAACGTTAAACGAAGCTGATCCAGTGTGGAGAAAGAATATTACCAGCTTAATATCCGGCTTTGAAGAACCCTTCTGTACAGTTGAAGGGCTCTGTTGTTTAATCACTTCCTCAATTGATGATCCTTTTTCATGTACAAATTTGACAGATTCTGACAGTCTATTCAATAGATTGAAGAGTGCAATAACCTCATTTCGCTGCAGCTGCAGCTGAATAATTGCCAGCAAGGTACGTTGTTAGCCAATACCACAGAGAACATCTCGAATGATTCAAAGGTTACATTCATGGTATCTTAGAAAGATAACACTGTCATTTTCCATAACAAGAAATAGTCATTTTGCTATCATCAAATCTAACTCACATAAGTCTGCTTTATTAACCACATAAGAGTCACCAACAATATAAAAACCAATGACTACAGCCTATAATTCAAACAGAACTGTCAAATAAGAAAAAATACTAAGAGCTAGAACAATGTGGTACAGTACCCACAAAAAGTAGAGCATCAGCCAACACATATCATGATGTTGCAGAAGAAGAGAAAAGACAAACAGTGTACCTGGTGATTCAAATGGTTCTCTCCATTAACTGAGAAGAGAATTTTCAGTGCGGTGCCAAGACCAAGAACTTGAAGCTTTCCCCATAGCCGACACTTCTCACAACCAACACAATCCATAATGGCACTAAGAAAAACATCAAGATTGTAAAATCTCAAGATAGGCATCATATGAATTGAAAAAACATTAGAAATGTGGTACCAACCTAATATTTCTGAATTGCTTCTGAATCTCCTGCTTCAGCTCAGGGCCATTTTCACCTTGCCACAGCTTTGCTTCGTCAAAAGGTAATGGACATGCTGTTCTTAACTTGGGATTGTAAAGCATTTGCTTCACCAAAGATTGTGTTTTCAAGTCATCTTCAGGATTGCCAGTGTTATACTCAGCCTGCTCAAGATAATCTGTTGCCTGAAACATACCAGATAAAACTATTATCTGCCATAAACTTAACTGATGGCTTGACATGGTGAGACAGTCCAACGCAAGCCAAAGGGATAGGTTTGCTGAGGAAAAAAGAGAAAGAGATGGAACCTTTGTCACTGCCCGAAGAACAAACAGGAAGGTAAAGTACAGATTTTGGACACGCTCCGGGTACTTCAAAACACGGTCATACAACAAAGGAATATTATGTCCCCACTGTGGCCATTCACACAAGAAATTGTCAAAACAATAGTAGAAGTTTGGTCCAATAAACACAAAATTCTGAGGCATAGTAGGAAGCTAATACCAAGTTAGTAGATTCGTCGAGAAGATAGTCATAAGCAATGTGCACTGAAATTGAGGAGTGCAACCCTGAAATCAGCTTGTATAGTACTTTCTTCTCCTGGCACATATCTTCTGAAGGATCTATAATAAAAAAGAGAGAGAGAGAGAGAGAATTTTGTAAAATTTTGTTGGGATAATTCTAAAGGTGCAGGAATCAGGTACATGGTAAGATCATCTATCATGAAAAATATGAGAAGGCACGAATACATATCAAGCATCAGAAGATAAAGGATGGAACAAATAAACTCAGGATCAAGACTGATCCAGGGGTGGTGAAAAAGGTACAGTGGCTTAGACATGACAAAGATAATAGTTAATAAAAGAAGTTGAGATTAACAAATTAATCAGTAGATTTGCAAAATAGGAGTTTAGAGAGCACACTTACATTTTGGACAATTCTCTTTATATATCGAGTCCCATATTCTTCTAGCTGAATCACCAGTATAGCCAGTGTAACGTTCAGGATTAAGTTGAAGATTGACATAAGTCATTTCAGCTGAACGGGCAGCAAAATTAGACCACCATCAGTGGTATTTAATAAAGAAGGAAAATAAAAGGCACTTGACCACCATCGGTGGTAGTAGTAAAGAAGAAAGATAGAAAGCACAATTGTGAAAGAAAGAAAAAATAAGTACCGTTATCAGTTTCGTCATCATTGGTCCATGGATTGTCTGTCTCGACCCATCCTTTGAAAACCCTGCTGTCCAGAGTTTTATCAACTGCAGCCTCAGGCTTTCCTTCTTGACAGATCATATTATCTGGAGAAAGTCCATTATAAGGCTTCTTGAATTGCTCAGGAAACTCATTCTCTGGGCACTCACAGACGCTACAGTCCCTAAGCCGACACATTCCATCATCCGGCCAAAAAGGGCAGTCACACCATAATTTAACCTTACAAATACAATAAGCAACCCAAAGACTTAGAACAGATGAAATATGATTTTAACTGTTTATTTACAATAAAAACATTAGGGTAAAATCACATACAGGTTCACTCTGTAACATACATGCCAGGCAGAATGAAAACTAACAAATACTATCCAATATTGAGGACAAAATAGGAGATAACAAGCTGGGACAATCTCACAGATTTTCATCTATACTGAATTAATTCAAGTGAAAGTAATCTGGAAATGTATCAGACAATGAAGTAATTCAAGCAAAAAAACAGCCATATCAATAAATTCCATGTATGCAAGCTTTGCGGCAACAACATTCTCTTCCACAGATTTCCTAACCTATACCGCGCTGGAGGTCACAAAACTTTAATTTAATTTCCAATTGCCATGATATACTCTCTGATAGCTAACTCAGATGATCCTGCACTTTACTTATATAAATTCACTGATCACAGCATGCCAATCTTGTCATTTCTATGAATGAGATATGACCTTCATCTCATATAAAGGGTAGTTGATCTCGTACAAATAATCAGTTAATCACATGACATAAATCAAACAAACAGAAGAGAGGAAGATCTAAACCAATCACCTTAGAATCCTTAGAATAGTGCAATCTCTAAACGGGAATGCAGTCATATAACTAAAAGTGAATAAGGTGACAATGGGATCGTGAAGTCACCATAATAGTCATCCATGTATCCAGTGACATATCAAAACGCACAAGCACATTCAGAAATGATATATCAAAAGCTCTGATGAAGCATACATCAGTCTAAATTCTACCATGCCGAATTTCCTATTTGAACATCATGACATACATTCCCGTAGTTCATACGAATTAGCAACCTAACCTTGGAAAATACCCATGCCATTAGCACTCACCTTGAAGTACCTGAAGAATGGCAACTTGACGAGGTCCTGCAGGATCGGGTGCAGGACCTCCTCGTTAATGGCGTCCACCGTCTCGTAGTCGCAGCAGCAGTCCTCCACCATCCCCGTGTACTTCCTCGCGGACTGACACCAGCCACATCGCCCCAGAGAAAAATTCGGTCGAATCAGAACCCGCAAACACGGCAACCAAATAAAAATAGAAAGGCGAGCGAGGGAGCGAGAGGCTCACGGAGCAGCCGCAGCCTCCTCGCGAGGAGAACGAAGAGATGCCCGGGAAGCTTCCGGAGCTCAGTGCCATGGCGAGGAGCGCCACGAAGACAGCACCCGCGGCCGCGTACCACCACCGGCCCCGCCTCCGCCGCCGCTTGGCCTCACTGGCACCGGCCGCGGCGCCGTTCGCCGCGGGCGCAGGCTCCGAAGACATCGCGGCGCGGCGCCGGGGGCGGAAGCTTCCAGAAGCGAGATCTGGGAGGATTCGAAGAAATTCTCGGCCCCGTGGGATGGCGGTATGGTCTGGAATATGCAGAGACCGGGGCGTTGGAATTTAACAGTGATGGTCCACGGTTTGGCAGGCTTGATTAGGGGAAATCAGCTTGTGCCTGTGATGTGGGTCATACGGATTTGCTAGTGGTTTAGCGCTGAGCACCTGTTGTTTTGGGATGCAATTGCTAGGTGCACGTTTGCAGTCCTTCCTCAGCTTTGAATGATCCAATACTACCTCCTCTATCTTAGATTTTTAGATGACATGTTTGACTTTCAGTTTATTTTAAAAATTTGTCAAAATATTATTTTATTCATTATAAATTATTTTATTATTAGAGAAACTTTAAATATTATTTATTTATGTAGTAAAAAAATGAAAAGATGATAAATCAATCACTTTATGACGATGAAAAAGAATATGGGTAACAAGTGAATCATATTGAATTATTGACAAGCTGTGCAATTGAACTGCTCTAAATCAACAAACAGTAAGTATAAACAAAAATGTTTCGAACAATGTTGATTTGATCGGTGTCATTGATACTAGCGATGGCTTTTTTCCATGGCGCAGAGAAAGCTAATCTCAACTAAAAAAATCACAGGTGGTGTTAATCTGTAGAATTACTATAATACAATGTGATCACTATAACATACAATTGATGTATTAGTCCTAACATAATGAAATCATCTTGGCAAATGATTAAACAGTAGTCTTCAATTCTGATATGTAGTTTGTCTATTGGTTTTGTCCGCTTGATTATTCATGTATGGCATATTCTGTCCCTAGGGTGCGCGTAGCAATTTGACATGGAACCAGCATGGGAGCCCGTGATCGATACATGCTGAAAATCGGCAGGCATATCCGACGGTCTCTGTTAACCATTGTCTGATCGGACGGCCAGGAATGTCCCATTTGACGTGGCGGGGGATCTGTCGGCCGTTGCTTTGACCGTTTGGGAGCATTGACCGGCTTGTCTACGGAGCATGTCGCCATCATGCGCTGTTCGTCGCCCGCGCGCGGGAACGGCCACGCCGCCACGGCCGGCCGGACGGTGTGGCGGCGTTTCTTCGCACCCGTTGAAGCGACTCGACGCCGATGCGGCGATGCCAAATCTGACCTTCCAACATCGGCGACTCGAAGCTCGTCCCCGTAGTGGGCCTATACAGGTAAACAAGGCTGAAACTGGGCTGGCGCATGGGCCACATAGGAACACCATATGGGCCGTTTTCATGATGGAGCCAGCCCGTCTACAGGACCACCGAATTCTTCTTTTGTGTCCGGAATAAATGTTTTCTTGAATGTGGAATTTTTTTTATATTATCCAATAGAGCATTTTTGAATAACAGGTGTTCCACGATGCCATTCAGGCTTGGAATGCGAGTTGGAAGCTGGGATTATCTTGCCGGTGATTTCTGTTCTTTCATAATGTCTTCCTTTTTCAAATATTATGATAGTACTGTAGATGATTATCAGTATTACTAATTTTGCTACAAGTTAGTACAACCTCTAGAGATTCGGTGTAGGATCCGTGACTTGAAACGACTCGATTTGCGGAGCAAACAAGTGTTTGCTATTTTAAGCGTTGGGATAAGGCAAGATCAGGCTTAAAAAATTTACAGACGAATAAACAAGAGCAAATGGAGTGATTAAGTACAACCTGAACCCTGGGGTTTATCATAACTTAAAACGAAACTGGGAAAGAGTGTGGATCTAGCGCAGGCCAAGGCTTCCCATTTTGCTTTATAAAACAAGATTCAGTATGGCCATAGATCTAGAGTGAAGTGTGCTAGCTAGCTAGTTCCTACCTCTCCACTGCTGCTGCTGCGGCGGCGGCAGTTGCTGGCTGTTGCTGCTGCCAGTACCATGGCGTCCATCAACCTCCCTCACGCGGCCGCCGTCCTCATCTCCGGTCGACGCGCCATTCTCACAACGCATCTTTCATTTGCGCCTTCGTTCAGTTCCAGCTCGAACATGTATGCTGTGACAAAAGAAACTGATTTATTTCCTGTCTTATCGTGTGACTTAGGGCTTTTGATTCTGGGGGTCGTGGTTGAGCGCGCTGAAGCGGTCTGCAATGTTGCCTGCGTGAGAAAGGGGCACATAACGTGCAGGAACTACCCTGGCCAGCAGATCCCCGGGTGCAGCTGCATGTGCTCGCCGCCGGACGGCCGGCGCTGCGTCGTCCACATCCCCAACGGCATGGCCAAGCGGTGCTGGAGGAACCCGTGAAGGAGAAAGACGCGTGTGTTCTTAGGGCAATAAAGAGGACTTCTGATAGATCTGGGTTGTTCGATTTCGAACCGATCTTGCTCGTGTTACGGCCAGTTCGATCTTGAAGCTTTTACGGTCGTTGACAGTGCAAAGAAAAATTTTGAGATGCCATTCTGTCTTGACTTCTGAGATGTGGACATGTGGTTGGTTGCCTGCTTGCCTGGAAGCTCTGTAGCCCGACCTACGACTTCTTTAATGATTTATCTTTCCTGAACTGAAGTTAGTTCTGATTTGAACTTGGATGATGATATAAGGTTCTAATTAGGCAGGCTCTCCAATTTGCCTCAAGTCAGGCTTTCATTTTCAGCCATGATCCTGCATCGTCAACGACAAGCTATGCAAGGCAAAAACAAAATTAATTAAATCACCATGTCTCCAGATCTGCATCCTTTTTTACACAATTTATCCTTTTGCACTCATTATTTTATTGTGGAGTTTAGATGTATGGATTAGACCACGAATCCATTCGAAAAACAAGCGAACCAATTCCTCTATCATACTGTACATCACTACTGGGATACCGACACATGACCCTTAAACCCACCGCGGTCACCGGGCAATTGTTCAGGGGATTCCGGTGTAGAAATGTAAACCTATGGTGAGAGGCATAGAAAACATTACTACTTCAACATATGCAAATCAGTGTAACAAAAACGGAAATTAAGCAAATCTTTTCCATTCTCAAATTTGACAAAGTCGCAAGGGTGTCAAACTAAATCATGCAAAGAAACACACTCTATGGTGCCGTTTGGGAAAGCTCTAGCTCCATACAAATCATAAGTTAACAAGATTCGAAGAAACTATATATGGAAAGGGGAAGACGGGGAGGAGCAAGTTCAGAAGCCATTGCCCTGTAAACTGGCAGAGATAAGCTGTGATGTTGTGCATAACACCATTGTTCGATGGATGTGGCCTCGATGCTCCCATCTTCGTGCTCCTGTAGTCACCAGATCCAGTGTGAACTTGTCAGTTTGACTAGTTTGGGTGGTCAACAAATTGCAACAGCGATGAAACCCATGATATGCTATTATAAGCTATCTGAGAGCTCTGCTGACCTGCCGCAACTTTGGAATGCACCACATTATTCTGGGTGTGATTACTCCAAGGACCGTTTGGTAAAGTTATGTAGAGCTGATTCTTGAGTCTGATCAGAAAAATTATGACAAACATTATTTTTAAAAGAAGTAATTCGTATTTGATTTTGTGAATTGATTCTCTAAAATGAATTAAGATGTTAAGACTTGAAAAAGTAACTTCTCTTTATTTTGTGAAGGAATAATATTCTATTCTAACCATTCAATCAAAGAAAATCACTTCTTATCAGAGAACAGAATCACTTCTCACAAAGAATCGCTTTGGAACGTCAATTTTCACATAAATGGCATGAGCTTGCAGAACTGTCTTCTCGCCTGCTCGAAATCAGGCAGCTTGCAGAAACAACCATAGCTGCGTCCGTGAAGCTCTCCCTCATCTTCGTTCTCCTTCCGGTATCAATTAGATCCATTCTGCAGCCGCTCCGAAGAAGAGACCGAAGGAAGACGGATCCACATCCTCTCCCGTGAAAGGAATGGACAAGATTCGATGCTATAGTACACAACAAACAGGAAAGTCGAAAGAAACCGTGATAGGTTTGTACTGTAGCACTACAGCCCCATTACTGTCGTCAAAAATTAGTTTCAGTTGCTTCATGCTACAGTATTCATCCACGTTAACTGCACACAATTTTGATCCGAGCGAGGCACCTCAAACAGTAAATGTCACACATCAGATCCATCTGAATTGCATAAAACAATGGCACCATGGGGTGGCATCACAGCTGATCTCTTGCATCGAACGAACGATACAATTCAACACACTTTCCTTTTTTATTTCAAACGACGGTAATCGACACAAACTGATCCCTTAATCGTTATTAGGAATGTTATCATATTCATTATTCAGCAAACACCGTACGACTCGCACACAACAACAGACATCAAGAACGAGCTTACAGTATATATTTTCAGTCCAGCCTCTGCGTCTGCGTCGGGCAGCTGCTCGTGGAGCCGCTGTCGAGGTGGAGGACGCAATTCACGCCGTCCTTGGGCGCGCACTGGCAGTCGCACCCGTCCAGCTGCTTCCCCGGGTAGTTGTCGCAGGTGATGTGGCCTCCCTGGATGCACCGCACCTCGCACGCCGCCGCCGTCTTGCCGATCTCGCCGAACACGACGAACCCTGCGCGCATCGGAATATCACCGCAAAAGGTTTAGAGCTCATGGTATGGTCTCGACAGACGACAGATTACAAAAACACACGCCTGTACTGTACAGAGGAGGATATATGGTCAGATGAGTTTCCTGTACCTGAGAGGAGCAGGACCATGGCGAAGGAGAGCTTCAAGGAGGCCATTCTCGCAGCTTCGCTTTTGCTTTGCTCTGATCGTGCTGTGTATGTTCCTGGGGGATCGATCGATGCTGATTCTGACTGATGGGTGTATATATAGACATGATGATCGATGAATGCTCGCGTGTCATAACGGAAGACAAGTAGAGAAAGCAACCCATACTCCAAGTCTAAATGATTTAGTCAAACCTCTTGTAAATCTATTTGAAGATAATGCTATCTATTTTGTCAGGGTATTCTCCATTTCATGCCAGGTGGCATTACGTACAATCTTATCATTCTTCAATGTTATGTTTGGCATCACTTAGAAGCCACATGTTGAAGGGAACAATTTATACGGATTAAGATATGCGATCAAAGCAACTAATTGATGTGAAAGGACTCAGTACTAGTCAACCAACAACGCCTTCCAAAGCGCAATGTTGAGGGGGATTGTGCTAAAAACAGTTGATATTGTACCATCTTTTCTTGTTCTAATATGATACGATAACGGAAATCTATCTTCCGCACCTCTTTGCGGTCTCCAAGATGAAAAGTATATATATAGATTTACGAATCAATTAGGCACAAAAAGAATTATCCACAAATATATTCCGCGTGAGAGATCTCGAATCTCAGTAAACAGCTTATCAAAATAACTTGCAGAAAACAATAGCGATCGTTCTTTGACTTGAATACCACGGATTCAGACACCGCATATTAATCCTGTGGATCACAATGCTCAGAGCCTTACACATAAAGTCAAACAGGAGAAAGTCAGCAAAATCACGCGACGCAAAATCAAACTGATTTTTCTGACTGAACTGCTGAAGAGACCGTATACCACCGTACACAAAAATATAAATCTTCAGTGTAGTACGACTGAACCGCTCAAGAGGCTGCGCCAGAGCTTCCTGTTCAGACTCTTGCATTGGTTGCAGGAACAGAAGCCACAAACCATGGCGACCAACAAGCTTGCTTTACCTAGATACGCCTGATGTTGCGTCGTACGGAGTATCTAGATAAGAACTTGTGTTCATATCCACTGGCCAAATGTCGATGCACCCATATTCACCCTTACAGAGTATATCTTACCTCGGTAAAAAAATTAAGGTGCTATACTGTGATAATCTCGGTCTCGATCATCTTGGATCCAGTCATCCAGAGCACGTTCTTGAAGGCTGGATCACTACCTACTGTTGGAACTAATCATGTTAGTTATCTATTTTAAGTACGTGTGAGTTGTTTAGTCGTTTGTGTCCAGGTTAGGGTGTGTGTGTGCCATCTGGATCGTGTGCAATCGTGTGAGTTTGTTAGCTAGTGCATGCAGGTGAGCTGCATGAGTGCGTGTAGGAGTTTGTTGTGAACATGCTAGCTGATCTGCATGCAGGAAGTGGTCAGGAGTGAGTGGTTCTTGGCGACGTGCAGAGCTAGCGGATCGTGGAGAAATGGCCTGGCAGTGCGGCCGATCATGCGTGCGTGAGTCGTGCAGCTAGGAGACGTGGTGCGTGTGTGAGTGCCGGCCAAGGCACTGTGTCTATTTAAATCCTATGTACTCAATATGTTTTAGTGAAGTGTGTGTGAAGTGAAATAGAGTCAAGGACGCGAGTGCTGGTGTGCAGCAAATTTTCTTTGCGTCAGTGTTCTTCCTGCTGTTTCAACGATAGAGTGAGAGAGAGCTGGGCCAACACCTACTTGCACGGTCAAAATGGAGGAAGTCAGCAGAGATACATTCAATGCAAAAGTCCAAAGCGGATTTCGCTCCCTTGAGCGATGGATCCAAGCAGATACACAACCTTGAGCGATGGATCCAGAGCACGAATGGGGGGAAGTCAGCGGATCCACACGAAACCCAAAGTTTCCTATATAAACATCGCGCAGAACAAACAGCGACTGCAGAAGCTACGAAGCACGAGCATGGCGGCCACCGACAAGAGCGCCGATTCACTGGCACTCCTGCTGTGCGGTAGGCTAGCTGTCCTATCCCTTCTTCGTCCAACCCCTCCTCGCTCGCTCGTCGTTCTCTTCCTCACGGCGACTGCTAAATGATCGATGCAGGATTCATGGTGGTCGGCTGCGTCGTCCAGCTGGGCGCGGAGGCGAAGGAGCAGAAGGTTCGCCCCCTGTACCGCCTGGCTAATGCGACCTACATGACGTGCCCGCCCAACCACGCCAAGCGGCTGGAACCCGCGTGCAACTGCTGCCTCGCCGGCAAGAAAGGCTGCAATATCTAGTTTAGCGATGGGGGAGTGGTGGAGTGCCCTTGAAGAGCCGCGTATCATCGGCGTATGTGTGTTGATGAACCTTTTCCTTGTGTACTTTAGTATCAAATAAAAACAGGGAGTTGCTGATTTTCAGTCGCATGAAAATTGGGGGTCTGTTGATCGGACGACACACATGTATGTTGATCATAATAAGGTGATAGTAACATGCTATGGAATAAGATCAATCTGGCTGTGCAGTGTTACTGCAAAAATAAGATTACAGTAGTACTCCTCGTCTCCTTGGATGCCAGTTATTACACAGTAAAGTAATAATTGTATGTTACTGCAAGAATATGATTGCAAATGCATGTGCCTGCCATAGCAATGCATAAGACTCAAAAAAAGTACTATACACCAGCAACAACATCAGGTCCAAACTGTGCAGCCGAATGCTTACGAGACACTCCAAAACCATTTAGGACCTGTTTAGGTGTCATAGTTCTTCACTATTAAGTATTAAGAAAATATAATTTTATAAGTTAATGTCAAGCAAAACTATGGTTTACAAAAAAAGAAGCTATGAGTGAAGTTTTCAAAATTGCAAAATGAATGTACTTTTATCAAAATCATGATTTTAAAAACTACAAAATTTATTACATCCAAACACCACCTTACTTTTTAAAACCAAATTTTTTGGTAAAACTATAGTATTCTTCCAAAGCTCCAAAAAAATTTTGCATCCAAAGAGTCTTAGTGTCATAATTCCACCATTCTCAAGTTGGTGTCGCTAGGAGAATAAATCTACTTTATATTTGAATATAAAATACTACTATTCTAGTGAAATTTTTTAAAAAACAGAGAAAGTATGTTGTTTCTATTTCTATCTTTTTTTAAAATTATATTTCTATCTTTCGTGGAACCAAAAGGGAAGCAAAAACAATGTTTACCGCCTAACGAAAGGTACGTAACGCTAACGGCCCAGCATTTACTGCTGAGAAGCCCACTAGGCCGAATCCCAACCCAACTAAACAACTCCCAACCTAACAATTCGGCCCGCTTACTTGTAGCGAATTAGCCCATATAGTTTATATATAAAGTGCGCAAGCCACGCCGCTTCTCGCTGTTAGCTAAACCTAGTCGCTTGGGCGCCGCCACTCACGACGCCGCCGAGTACAACCAGCCAAGGAAGGAAGAAGAGGGAAGAAATGGCTCGCGGCGCAACTGCTGTGGCGGCGAAGGGCGGCGCCAAGAAGAAGGGGTCGGTCACCTTCGTGATCGACTGCACCAAGCCCGTGGACGACAAGATCATGGACATCGCGTCGCTGGAGAAGTTCCTGCAGGAGCGCATCAAGGTTGCCGGCGGCAAGGCTGGGAACCTCGGCGACTCCGTCACCGTCTCCCGCGAGAAGACCAAGGTCACCGTCACCTCCGACGGGCCCTTCTCGAAGAGGTATGCGATGGCCACTTGCTTCAGTCCGTTTCTCATGTCGTGATGAAGACTCTGTAGATCTGTGTAATTTATGTCCTATCTGTTTGTGGTAATGCTATGTGGCTACTACTTATGGGCTCTGATTTGTCCATTTTGCAATTTCTGCTGTGTGATTGACAACTGACATGTTCCTATATGGTAGCTGTACTGTACATTAGAATTTGTCAATATCTGCGAGCATTGACGCATCTCGTTTCAATTAGCATCGAATTGAAAACTGCAGTTGAATGGGTACTTTTTACCTTCTGAATGCAATATGATATTTAGTGTAATAAGCAATTGTATTTTTTTTATCTTGATAGTGAGCGTTCATATAAGCAATGCTTAATCATATTCAGTGTAAGCTTAAAAAGACAACTCATTGAGCATAGGCACCCATCTGTTCTGAAATTGTTGTCACCTGTTAGTTTGAATGAACCGGCAACAAAAGATTTGGGGGAGAGGGAGTTTTTTTTGTTGTAAACAGTGATATTTTGAGCTTAATCATCCTATGCACATGTTCATAAAATTATTCTTCACTTTCAGTTAATCTGATCAGATTGGCATCTGTCATTATCAGGTACCTGAAATACTTGACCAAGAAGTACTTAAAGAAACACAATGTTCGTGACTGGCTCCGTGTGATTGCTGCCAACAAGGACCGCAATGTCTATGAGCTCCGGTACTTCAACATTGCTGAGAATGAGGGTGAGGAGGAAGATTAGATTACATTCCACCAATATCATTTTTTCAAATTTGTTGAAATTTGATGCTTGATCTGAGTACATCAAATCTTCTCTTATTATGCTGTGAACTTTGGATGGTTAATTCGAAGAATCCTTATGTTTTTGGTGGCCTCAATTCTGAGTGCTTGACTGCCATAGGATATGCTGCGAATCCAGTCATATATCATGTGAGGTTCATGCTTCTGCTGTCATTTTGGTTTGGTTAGTGCATTTCAGTTACTGCTAATGTCTCATTATTGTTTGATTGGCAACTGAAAAGTGACGCCCTGCCCATAGTGCATCTTGTTGCACGCTAGCATCAGCAATTCAGCTTCAGGATGCTGCATTGAGCGATGTACAGTATAAAGGCGCATAAATAGATGTTCCTTGAGTATGCGTCTGGTGGCAGCTTACTCAGGGTTTAATATTTGGTTTAAACCGCTAAAACCAGTCAGGACCGGTTTAACGAAAACTGTAAAAACCGAAAAAAAATCGGTCAAAAACCGCTCTAAATTGAAAATTTAAAATTTGAACAGTTTGCTACAGTAAACCGGTCTGTTATAGTAACAGATTTCAAAATTTGAAACTTATTGGTTTTCGGTATTTCGAATTTTTTCAATTTTTTAAAAAAATTTAAATTTTTAAAACGAAAATTAGCCGGTTTTGAACAGTTTTGTGAACGCTGAGCTTACTACCTCAGTCTACATTTTGAAAAAAGATACGGTCTTTAAAATACAACTTTCACTTTTATTTTTTCTATAATTTTTTATTTAAAAGTAGCATATATATACTTTTATGAAAGTGTTTTGAGACAAATATATTCATATAGTTTTCACATTTTCAAACTTAACTAATTTAAAGTTATTTATAATTTATATTTTCAATGTTTTGAATTATGGAACGGAGTGCGAGTATGTCTGTTAGGTGTACAGAATTATGGCACGTATCACCAGTTCTTATGTTGCTATACAGCAAAATTTTACGACTGACGGTTGAGAGTCGAGTGCATAGCACAATGCGTAACTAAGGCTCTGTTTGTTTGCACTATATATATTTTGAGATTCAACTTAATGCAAACAAACAGCACAGTTTTTGTCTCGGATTACACTAGCTAAATCACTCAAACACAGAGTCTCTAAGTATACAATCTCATAATCTACTCATTTGTTTCAACTTTTATGTCACAACTTTTCACAATCTAATTTTTTTATAAATTTTCACAATCCATTGGATTTTCATAATCTCTAGTGATAACAAACAGGTCCTAAAATAATCCAGCCTTATTCTTCAATATGATTTACGAGGCAAAGTGTTATAATCCTCTACAAAGCACGACTTCCTCACAACAAAATTTTGCCACGACCACTTGACAATTTCACATAAATGGCAACGCGCGGACTAAAAGCTATGAAAACCAATAAACCATCAAATACTATTAACTCGGAAGAACCAGACTATCGAACACGCTCAATACGCTTCGCTGCTGTTTTCCGAAAAAACTTTCTCTACTGGCCTACTCTGTTTCTCCTTAGAATAGTAACTACGTCTTCTGATTGGCCGCTCTGAATAATTTGATAACATTTTCATACACCACAAATGTGAGGGAAGCAGCTGGAAGGTTTTTTAGTAGGTTGGACGTGATTCCTCTGTAAAATCCACGGACGCCTTCATACCTGAAAAAGAAAACGCCAGGAACCAAACGTCAATCTGAATAGAACATAGGCATACTGCATAACACAACAAAAAACCTGGACTCTATTCAATATTGTTATTGTAGAAATAGTACAAATATGAATAGAAAACAAATTCTCACATAGCAGTTTCCCTCACTACATGCAAACTATTCTTGTACATTGGAGTGCCATCGCTGCAAGGACGTTGCTGGAAAATTGCACACAAAAGTTATAAGGGATAAAAGCTTCCAAAGACTATAAAATAAAATCTCCCAGAACGGAATGGAATTTTAAAAGTTCCAATTTGTTACCTGCAAGCGGGCTCGGATGACCTACAAATTTTTATCCCAAAGGAAGTTAAGAAATTTCAACAGATGATCAGTAGAGAGAAAGTACTGATAAGCTGATTAGAATAAGCAGAAGAAAATGACCTGGTAAGGGTAAGTAAGTAGAATGGCGGCTACTTTTGAACCAGCCCCAATTGCCGCAAAATCGATTGAATTCTGTTAATAAGAGCGGAAACAAAGGAATATCGGCCATTATAATAGCTGGCAGGACAGAATATATATATTATGTACAGATGACTGAATATAGAATTTCTAAGAGACATTGTGTTCTGAGGCATCACCATTTAGAAAGCCTAGAAAATATTACAAATATGATAATGCAATATGGTATTGCATGAAAACTATTACATGGACTGCCTTTTAATCTCGGTAACTAAGTGATTCACATTAGTTTAAAGGGGAACAAAAGCTGAACATGGTAAACTGAAGTAATATAGCTCATACCAACGACACCTCTCCTCTGTTCTCTGTCTTTGTTGGCGAACTTTTGACAAATATCATAGCTTTGCGAAGTTCCTCATAGGCTGTGAACTGTACCGCACCATGGGTGACCTTTTATGCATGGCAGTATATGAGAAACACAAAGGAGAGCATTACATTATTCATAATGTCCATGTAAAACAGAACGAATAAGAATTCTACTAGATACATGCATACATACCAGTAAAAGGGCAGGCCCGATCCCCTTATAAAGTGCAAGAAATCCTTCTTCTCTCACAATCCTTCTAAAAGCATCTGACCTTATCACAATTAAGTAAGCAAAAAAGCCAAAGAATAACATCAACTATATACAAAACGAAATATGAACACTAAGGGAATGCAGAAACAATTTATACAAAGATACACCAGTAATATAACTCCTACTTGTACTGTAGCTTTTGTGCTTGTGTACATGTCTGTAGTTGATAATTCCCATGATACAGATTACTAGTAAGTTCCAAGAACAATAGTAGTTGTCAGCCACTTGATGGAAATGCAAAAGAAATTCTGAGTATATTGCAATCTGCTAAATGCCCTAAACTTAAACAAAAGCTACAATCTATATGACTACTTATATAACCTGAGAACGAAAGTACTTTAGAAATCACATATTACCAGAGAAACCAGAATATCGTGAAGTATGAAGCTCAGGTGTTTGCAATTGCAGCCTTGTTTTCACCAGCCATATGGGATTTGTAAACAAGGAAACCTGTATGTGCATTACCACAATAAAATAGCCTCATGAATAAATAGTAAAGTTAATGAAAGGCAATATAGCTGAATAAATAACGCTTAACAAATTCAAGAATGGTTAGGAAAAATGACTCAGGTCAGACACGTTACAAAAGACCCCATTATACTCCCATTTTAATCCCATTTTAATAGTTATTCCAACAAGGTGCAATTGCAAAGGACCTCTTTTGGACTTTAATTCTGAATTTTGTTAGACTTTGCCAAAATGTTTTTTTTAACCCAAAGGAAATAACGTCTGAACGGTGTTAACTCTCATGTATGTGCCATTGGCAAGAAGGGACCTATTTTGCTTGTATTAAAGCTTTGCAAATTTGACCCTGTTTTGACAGCTAGGCATATTAAAAGGAAAATTCAGATATTTGAATTATTTTGTAACAGAATCTTAATCAATTTGACTATGCATTATATTAATTAAAATAGGGACATGATTTTGAAGATTTTTTTACAACATTTTGGAAGCATTTCATCTGAATTGTGAACAAAATTGAGAGCAACAAGCAAAAATCACATAGCATTATTGTGGCATAGCTCATCCCCTTGCTGCTCCCGGGCCAGCCCTTCCCCTTGCTACTACAGGAGGAAGTGAAGCGAACTGAACTGAAAGCGATTCACACACATTTTGGCAAGCGCCGACAAGTTTGACTCTAAGCCTGCATCATATAAAACCTCCATGCACCAGCCAATGATTAATGGGGACAAAAATCAAATATTCCATGGAAATCAGGTTCGAAGCAAATAAACAAGGCGTGCAACTTTTGGGAAGCTGGCATGTGTATTGGTTTACTGCAAGAGAAATGCAGGTTCTGTCTTGTTGCCACTTAACTTGTTCAAGAACAACAGTATTTTTAAATATAGAAAAAGCTAATATACGAACCAAAGCACCTGCTTCTGCTGCTGAGATAAGATGGTAGACTGGACGAAGTTGGTCATCCTTGCCCTGTAGATACCTCTGTTTAGCTCTGCTGTAGCTGTAAAAAAGAATGCACTTGGTTGTAGCTGTCATTTGAAAAGCAATTACAACGCATAAAGGAACATTCGGACTGGAAAACAGCAAGGACCCAAATAGGTGAACAGCATCTTGGAGTTTCAAGGTAGGAGAAACAAAAAAGTGAAGTTAATTTTTCAATTTAGCTGTTTATAATTCAAATTACTTTAGCAATGTGTAACATACATGTAAAAAGACATACTTTAATTGTTCAAAAGAGAAATAATCACTTACAAAAAGAAATATAGCCCCCAGGAAACAGATGATCCAAGAACTGCAGGATAAAAGCCCGCGTAAAGTCCTCTCAGACCCTACAAGAAGACAGTTAAATAAGCATACATAGCAGTTCATATATCAGAAGTTCAGAACAACCTCATTCCTTAGGAGTTCAGATTGTACATGAAAATGGCATCGAGTGACACAATCAGAGGAACTCTGAACTGTTAAGCTAAAGAATCAAACTCCTTGGAGCAGGTGATTTCTCGTGTACTATGTCTAAAGAACCAAACTTCTTGAAAGCTGCTAAAGAACTCTGAACTGTGCACAAGCTATTCCACCAGCAATGGCAGTGCATATGTACTGCACATATGCTTGTGTGCATCCAAAATGTCACGGTTCACATTACTGCATACTATGGTTTGACATGTACATCAGCTATCAGCGAAGCAAATTTAACACTAGGATGGCAAACTAACAGCCCGTTTTTTACAATCAAATTGAAGTAACTTTGTCACCACGGAGCAGTTCATTTGAGCAATCCTACAGCTATATACAGTAAGCAAGTGCATTTCCAAGTATTTTGGAGCCAATTATCAACTTTAATATAACATATACAAACAGCCCATAAACTTTTTGCTCAGGAACAATTGTAATCCGCGAACGTATACGTAAATTTAACATGTCAAGTGATCAGTGACAGAAGAAATGTGCTCGATACCTCAGATCGTGCGATGGTGTACACGGCGTGCGCGGTGTTCTTGTACGGAGGCACCTCGGACCACCCCCTCCCGCCCGTCACTGCACGACGAGAAGAACAGGGTCACCGACTGTAGCTTCGCATCTCCGCAGCCCTAGTTCCAACGGTGTGGGGAGACTACCTTGGAAGCGGGTTCGGACGACGTCGAGCGGGTGGAGGGCAGCGGCGGTGGCGAACCCGGCCGCCACTCCCGCCGCGGCGTTCTCCCACGTCCATGCCTCCGCCGACGGCGACGAGGTCCCTGGCGGCATCTCCGGCTTCGGGAGCGGCGGAGCGGCCGCCGTCAGATCGTTCAGGAAGTCGATGCCCCCGGGACCGCGGCGTGCGTGGGCAAAGCGACAACTTCAATTTTTCTTTCTCCTCCAGTCTCTTTGGGCTGCTTGGATGCGCCTGGTTGGCGGATTCCCAGAGGAAATATTCTGGGCTATAATAACGTTGGGCTGACAATGCTGCCTGGCTCGGACCGGAATGGCAAGTCCTGATAGTTAACGGGCTAGCCTCACTTTGAGCCCACTTGGCCATTTCCTTTTCAGAATGTTGTGGCAAACGCGTTTCAACCATTTCTCAGAAGGTGGCCTAAAAAAACCATTTCTCAGAAGGAAGAACCATTTTCGAAATCATCGCATAAAGTTAATTAGGAGTACTATGGATTGAGTCAATACGTGAGGCTGACTCTCACGATTGGCGAAGAACAAATCTTCCAGCTAGACTCTCTCTTTTTCGCGACTCCTCCCAGCTAGACTCGTGTTACGATAACTTTTTTTTGTTTTTTGCGACAGCGTGTTACGATAACTGTGTAGTACAAAATTCGATAACTATTCATTTGACGATGATAACCAGATCCAGGATGGACATGACTTTGTTTCTACTAAAAAATAAAGATGCTGTGCAGTGGCTATACCAGAGACGCTTTCATATTTTTCGTCAGGTCTATTGAGTCGTGGAACACGCGCGATTCCTTGTGTCCTTGTTTATTGACGGTACACTTATATTCGTAACGGCAGTTCACGGGTCGCCAACCTGTGAGTTGTGACGCTGGACAGGTTATGTCTGTTTGTGGCACCTATTGTGGTGAGTACTGAACGGATGAGGCTGGCAACTTGCACACCACAGCGCACGACGTCGACGGGCCAAACCACCCATTCACCACCACTATGGTTCAGTGGCCCGTCAGGCGTCAGCACGAGTAGTTCACACTCGCACACAACTCACGTCACGTGCCGAGAAAACGCCCCTTGCCATCCTTATTTACCCCACGCGACGCCGAAAAGGCCACGTTTCGTACGTGTGCCCGACAACCAAAAACAACCCGACAGTCCAGTGCGCCCGGAGCCCCGCCCCACTCCGTCCGCGATTAATCGTTTACGTGGTCCTCCGCGCAGGTCGCCGTGCCAGGAGTACTGGGTCGGTCAAATCGCATGCGCGGAAACGGAAAAAGCCAGCCACACCACCCCGGCCGCACGCAGCCGGGAAGGCCGCGGCACGTTTTGTTGGTCAACTCCCCAGCACCACCGCCGCGGACACGAGAACGACGGGGTCACGGGGATCCCCGCGCGAAAGCCGCGCGAAACACCTCGCGGCGGCACGGTCCGGACCCGGTCGCCTACCTGCCCTTTCCACCACGCGCTCCAACCCACCTCCTCGCCTCCTCGGCCACGGCAGAGCAGCGCGCACCTCACCCAGCTATAAAGCTCCGCGATGACCCTTTCCCTCTTCTCCTCGTGCCGACCGAAGCATACACAGCCCGAACAACCGCCGCTGCTCCTCCAGTCATCCTCGTTTCGGTTCCTCGAGCGCGCGGCCGGCGGCAACAAGAAGAGGAAGAGATGTCGCGGTACGTGGAGATGCTGGATATGGGCGTGCGCATCGCGGCGAGGTTCCACTCGCACTGCCCGCAGACGGCGCGCATGTACTACAAGCCGCCGAGCACGTCGTCGTCGTCGGACAAGGCGGCCGACGGCGGGAGCTGTCTCGAAGTGGCGTCCGGCTCCATCCTGCGGCCCTTCGCCGCCGCAGGGGTGGCGGAGTTCGGCGGGGTCGGTGGTGGACGGCCTGGGTTCCACGAGTTCGACACCGCGCAGGTGCTCGCGTACGAGGTGGTGTAACAAGCCGGGGAACGGAAGGGGAGAGAGTCGGAGTGACGCTCCTGAGTCAATTCTTTTGCGAGGGGACGGTTTGTACATGTGTAGAGCATTCTTTGATCTGTGCTGGGAACTTGAATTGGGTTCCACCATTACAAATATATGAAAAAGGAAATATATCCTTTGAATTCTATACATCGGTGTTGCCTAGGATGCGGGGTGTTTGTTCGTTTTGTTGATGTTCCTGCACGAAATCACACCGCGGAGAAGCTGTTTACGCGCGACGCTACGCTCGTTCTGATGCCGTGCAGGCTTTGCAGCAGAGGGGAACGATTTGGTGCTATCCAAACGCTAATCATCTTTGATGGTGCCACAGTTTCTCTTTGGTCTTCGAAGATGAATTTTCCCTAATCACTCATAAGGCAAAACAATCGACCGAGACCCTTTTGAAGGATTTAGCTGAGTAATTTATATAAAATTCTTTTGTTAGGGTGATGCAGAAGGAATTACAATGCGAATTCAACATGCTCTGGAAGTACACCTAGGACGAGACGGCGGGAGGAGAGAAGCCGCGTGTTTCGCAGAACAATTTGCAAAACATTCGAGTTGGTTTAAACTTTGAATTTCAACCACATGGTTTCAGTCCGATAATCCCTCATTGGAGGTGGGTGGGGTGGGGGGGGGGGGCGTGTG
The DNA here is from genome assembly GCA_001602275.1 of Zoysia japonica. Classification (NCBI taxonomy): domain Eukaryota; kingdom Viridiplantae; phylum Streptophyta; class Magnoliopsida; order Poales; family Poaceae; genus Zoysia; species Zoysia japonica. The sequence goes on from BCLF01000014.1 coordinate 1,701,690, forward strand.
TTGTTGGAAGAAAAAAAAAGCAGACCTTATTTGGAACGCAGAAATTTCATATGAATCTCGTAAAAATTTTACAGAAAATAATTCAATTTCTAAAGCAAAAATGTAACCATTATATAAGCATTGTTATTTAATACTCTCTTCATTTTAAAATATAAGCATTTTTAAATTTAGCCAAAGTCAAAATTTTAACTCTTTGACCATTAATAATAAACAAATTAATAATCTTTTATCATATAAAAATTATATTTTTATGATTCATTATGAAATAAAATTTCATAAAAAATATTTTTTATATTAAAAATTATATAATTATTGTAGATATTATTAGTTAAAGTCAAAAACTTTGACTCTATACAAACCTAAAAATACTTATATTTAAAACAGATGTAGTACTCTCAAAATTGTTATCTAATACTTTAAACTTTTAACATTAATTTTAAATATTCATCTCAATGGAGTTAATATGAAACTCTGTCTTATTGCTTAGCTAACGAATAATTACGCTTCCAAGTTTCTGTCACGACTTCTGAGTCTCACTTCACTCCAGCCGTCCAGAGATCTACCAGACGGCGTCAGTTCTCTCCCCTCGAAAGCCCTAATGGCGTTTCGTCTCCTCCACCTCCGCCGCCTCCTCAGGGGTCCCAGCCCCGCCCTCCAGGTCGCCGCCTTTTCCACCGCCGTCGCCTCGACCCCGCGCGTTTCAGCTATCGTAGATGAGATCTGCGGTCTCACCCTCCTCGAGGCCTCCTCCCTCGCGGACGCCCTGCGTGGCCGCCTCGGCGTAGACCAGCTACCTCCACTAGCTATACTGACTGGTGGCGCCGCCCCACTCGCTGGCGGAGCAGCCCCCGGGGCGGTCGGCGAGGAGGCCAAAGCGAAGGAGGAGAAGATGGCGTTCGACGTGAAGCTGGAGGGGTTCGACGCCGCGGCGAAGCTCAAGATCATCAAGGAGCTGAGGGGGTTCACGAACCTGGGCCTGAAGGAGGCGAAGGAGCTCGTGGAAAAGGCACCCGCCGTGTTGAAGGCCGGAGTACCCAAGGAGGAGGCGGAGAGCATCGCCGAGAAGATGCGGGCGGTCGGCGCCAAAATCGTTCTCGAGTGAGAGGACGATGGAGCGAGCTCTGTATGCTCTTGTTTCTTGATTTCTTCTGTGTTTACTGTACGCAGAAATAGAATTTTGGAGCCAGGGAAACAATAATTAGTGAAATTGACTCTGGAGATCCTTTCACTGTGGGTGGAAATACCAATTGAGCCTTTTTGGATTATGGATTTAGAATTTAGCCGTATTTGCAGCAGCAGAGCTTCAAACTCCATCTAAACTGCTTATTTTGTTGTATGAGGAAGCCATAAGTTACTTGCAATGGAGCATTTCGTTTATGAATATTGGGTTTCTATAACTCCATTGACACCATTTTCTAAAGAGGGAGGGTTCCAATAATGTGGGGTTCACATTAAAATGTTCAATTTAGGCAGTTGTGGTGAAAAGGTGTTGCCACGGCCCATGGGTAGTGTGCTACAGTATTATTTTTGGCACCACTGATTGGACAACTGGTGAAGTTTTCATCTAAAAGGGAGTACTAGTTGGTCAAAATTGCGGTGGTCTGTTAATAATGCTCCATATGCACCACAATTTAAAATATACCAAAAGCTTCAGATAATGTGCTCAGTGGTACTCAAGGTTGCATACGGATGTATAGCTGCTGTCTCTGGTTGAGCTAGAGGTCTTGCTAAGATTTTGAGAATAATATTGAGGATCAGTTTTTTTTTTCCTTTTCTTGAAAGGAGGACCATGTTATTCTGAGTGAATGAAAAATGGCTATGCTTGGTAGTGGATTGTGTTGTGGAAATACATTCATTACGCTTTTAAATGGTTCATACATTTTTTTATTGACTTGCAGTAATTGGCTAGTGGTTTTGGTATTGTATTATTTTATCTCTTTAATTTATTATCTGTATATAGATTGCCAAAATTTCGAAATAATTAGTCAGGGTACGTCGGACCTAGAGCTCCACAGTAATAGGACAAGCTCCACTGTAGGACATAAATCTTGTAGTACATTGTAAAGCCTAAATCTTGATTCTAATTATATGTGCTATACATGGACATAAATACATATAGCAAAGCCCAATGCTGGCATTACATTTTTTTCCCAACAATGCACCTGTTTTTCGTTGTTTTGCTGTTATATGCCCATCATGAAGTCAGCAGTTTTCTAATGCAGATCTACAATTACTTGAACACTGCCATGACGTTCAAATAAAAAAAGCATTTGTCAAGAAAGCGCCTTTCAAATAAAAAGACACTTGTCAAGAAAGTGCCTTGATATCTTCTTCCATTGCTGGGCACATGTCTAGCTTCTGCTGCTGTTCAGGTATCCTGCCCAATAAATTAGAATGTTGAGTGAGCATTCATTGTATTGTATGGCGAATGTTTTGTAAGAATGACCATATACAATTACAAATAAAATGAAACGCGTCCATTTAACCCTGGATGCACAGGCTAAACTGCCCTAGGATGCAGTTGAAATTTACGTTTTGAACATATGACCAAGCCTAAGGTATGCATGTTATTATTCCCAGAGATATCAGATACACTAATGATCACATGCTTACATCGAAGAGTCAATTTCGACAGTGGCTTGCCTATGCTCCGTAGGAAGAGTGTCTTTGTCATCTGTACCAACCTTCACAAAAACAAGCACAAATGAATCATAAAAGAATGTTCTATTTTCAAATAAAAATTACTCCTAGAAATGAAAGTTCAGATAAACAAATTTTGATTACAAACACAGCACACCATTTTACTAGGATTCCCAGGAGGCTGTAGAGTCATTTTGGGGACATTAAGAGGACTTCTCAGAGTACCCTGTGAAATTCAAAGCGAATGCATTAGTAGTAGTAATGTGAATAGGGCTCATAAAAACAGCTTGATCAGGTACTTTGTTGACTCATCATATAGAAACCGAGCCGGATCCAGGAGAATACTGCTTTTTCTTTGGCATGGTAGGAAAAAAAGGAAGAAAGAATAGAATAGATCAAGAGACAGACAGAGACCTTATTTGCCCACATTAAGCCACACGCATTACATAGGGACCTTGGACCTGCTGGCCCTCGACGCATTGCTGGTGTAAGCCTTGAGCTGATGCCACAGTTTTGACAACTACCAAAGCAGGTCAACATGAGTTGACACACATGAAACAAATATAAAATTTGTACATGAAAACAATTAATTTCTTGACACACATGATAATTGACTCACTGGGTTGCTCGAAAATGATCATTCTCGCCATTAGCTGGAGAGCTACAAGCTGCAGATGGCCAGGCATGATCACCAAAATCTAACCTCCCAGCAAATTGGCCTTTGCTTCGCTTCATCCTGACAAAGTTCAATAGTTAGTACAATGTATGCAAGATTTGCAACAGAAAAACTTCTTGATTGTGATTTTCAAATACCAGATATATTAACAAACTGGGATATATTCCCAGGGTCAAACGAGGCAGCAGCAAAATGGCAACGAAAAAAAAAAGAGATTTAGTCTCTGCTTAGAGAAAAGACAGGTGAGAAATTCGTGATGTCTTCCGTAGAAAAAGAGAGAGCAACTGGGCTCGATGGAACCAGCTTAACCGGATGGAAAAAAAAACACTCAGTTGAATAAAATCAGGAATGATTCATGGAGTACAATTATCTTGAAAGGTGATTCCAAATTATAAACCAGTAATATGATTTTTTTTTCTTCAGTGCAACTACCTAATCATTCTTGAAATACTTGAAAAATTTTAAACCAATAATGAAAAGAAAGTCCCCAAATTTGGTACTCCATCCGTCCCAAATTATAAGTCATCCTGGAGGCTTCAAATTTTCTCAAATTATAAGTCATTCTCACTTCCCAATACACTCTCTTTTCCCAATACTTCTCTATCTCTATCTTTCTTCTCGTTTAAAGCACATCCCTTTTCCACTCTCTTTAATTATCGTACCCGGACCCAAAACGACTTATAAATTGGGACAGAGAGAGTATTGAATTAGAATAAAATGCTATAATCACTTCACTTACAAGTTACAATAACCATGCAAGTTCAGCAAGTTCTAGCGTTGTAGTGTATCAGAAAAAAGTCAGTTTACAGAACCCTTTTACTGCATAGCTTAAAAGTCTGCTATGCGTATTCTTAGAACTTCAAAAAATAGCTTTTTCCACAGAAAATAACACTAAAACTACTCTAATTTTAAAAAATAATCTGTAAATGTATAGGCTTCTAGTTTTGTACCAGAGAGTATTCACTAACTAGGAAAGTGGAATCTGCAAGTGCAGCACATTCACATTCGGGGCCTAGTACCATTATACAGCAAATCCTGCTTTCTTCCGGAGTGTAATAAAGAAAATAAATCAAATAGGTTGATTACCTATCCTGAACTGGACTTTGGCTAATCTTACAACTTAGTAATTCAGGGATATTAATTATTTTAAAAAATATATAAGAATGTTATTTATATGTTCATTATGCATTGACCATGGTTGGTTATGTTATATAATTAAGTTTGTAATCATTAATTATGAAAGAACCTAAAAGTGTCTGCCATAATATTGTCCATACTTTTGGGCAATCTCCTTGCGCACATTGTATCTTCTTTTTTTATCGAAACATCTTTCCTTTCTCTTTTCACGGAACCTCATTAAGGAAGCAATCCTTTGTGCAGCCGCAGTAGTATTCTGCACACATAGGACAAAGCTTTAGGAGAAACTATTTCTGGTCATACATCCTTGTTTTAACGATGTTAGGTATACCTTTTCATCATGTACCATAGGAACAGCCATGCTTTCTAAGCCAAGAGGCACCTCGCGCCCTCCAAGCACCAACAAAACAGCCTGAACCTGTATAAAAGGACGTTTAGGATATTGCGGTCCGTCTTTAAGTTTCAAGCGAAGTCCTTATTTGCAATTGCATGTTTGGTTTTCAAACGGGCCAGGTGACATATTGTAGCATCTCCCAAATATAAGCAAAAAAAGTATCATTCTCATCATTCCAAAGAAAAAAAAACAAAGACAAGGTTTTGCATGCCTCCCCATGGCTCAAAACTAGAACAAAGAGAATCATTCATTAACAGTGGTACCCAATAGGGTGCAAGAAGAATATTGTATGAATGACTCACTATATATTAACCCAAGACCACAGATGCTATGCTTGCAAAGTTCTATACTTCAGTACCGAACAATAGGGAAAGGGAAAAAATAAACGCAGAATATATTCTTCTGCGGCCATTCCATTCACAAAAGATATAACAGCTGCAAGTTATATTCGAGCGGAAGAAAACACATACTCCTCCATTTTATAATTGTCATTAGGACAAAAAAATTAGTTCAAAAATGAATTAGATTTGTTGTCCTAACAATAAAAAACTAATAACGCCAGGAGTATCGTATTTGACGATGAAGCTTAGCAATACCTGGCAACATTTATTCCACACTTCATCAAGCATGTCTACTACTGAGTGAGTAGTAAACTAAAAAAAAAAAAGGGGGGGGGGGGGGGGGGGGGGTCAATCGACCAATGTCACAGTTGCAGAGGCACAATCTTTCAAAACAGAGCTACACTAATGCAAATCGTTAAGAAACAATCAATCTGTTCACAACAAATAAGATTTCCTCAAAACTCAACCAAGGGCATCGAAACCACGATTCCATTGGTGAATATAGTACCAGCCGCAACAATCAACATGACTGCACTCAAAGAGTGCAAATTAGTGGAGCTTTCTCAAAGGCGTTGTCTCTGCCGAGTGCAAAATATTGCGAAGAAAAAGGCATATTTCCGGATTGCAAATTCAACGCCAAGCGTTCGGCTATCTCCGGCCCAACACGAACAGCGACCGCCCGAACAGGAACAGGTCAATACGGGTACCAAAGCTAATGGGAAGGACCGAACATGCGCGACGGAATTTGGAAGGGTGCAGAAAGCGCTACCTTTTGGGGCGGGACGGGGTCGAAGACGTGCACCTCGCCGTGGTATAACAGCGTCAGCTGCTCCGAAGCCGCGCTCAGTAGCGCCTCCGCCGCGGCGGCGGAGGCGTCGGCCCCGCCGGCGTAGTCCGCCGGGACGTCGTGGCCGCCCGCGGGGGGCTCGCCCGCCATCGGCCGGTGAATGGACGGTGGAGATGCGCGAACAGCAGGGACGGGCTCGGTCCGAGCACACGTGTGGTCCGTGTGGAGGATGGACGAGAAGGTTGCGTATTTCGAGGGTATGTCTTTAACAATCAAAGGCGCTGTTGCTCTTCAGGGGCCTTCAGGAGTTGGTTGGTTGGTTCGGCTTTGGCAGAACAGAAGCTGCCGGGAGCCAAGCCAAAGGGTATAGGGAGTGAAAAAAGAAGACTCTAGAACATATGCCTGGCTATGAACATCTTTATATATTAAAGCGTAATTTATATATTAAAGCGTAAGTGTTCTCTCAATCTTCGTTGCGTCATGTCACTTTAAAAAATATTAACCGTTAGATTAAAATCTAACGGTGAAAAAAATTATTTCCTCGATCAATATAGGAGCGTGTTTCTACTCAACGAGAGCAGCCATGGTCAGCCGTATCATCGCTTTAGCTTTTTCAAGTTTAACATAAATTTTAATTATGGTCATATTTAATTTTTTTATAAATTTCATATATTATAATTTGCTTTATCATTAAAATTTTACATATTTGAATTAATTTTTTAAATAAGTTGAATAGTCAAAGATGATATTAAAAATGAACAGCAAACAATAATTTAAGAATGGAGAAAATATGTGATAGTACACATAGACAATGGCAAAGATATAAGAAATTAACTGTAACTGTTTTGTTAAATCAAATTTTCTTTTGTTACAAATTCAACAGAACTATTTCAAAAATATAAGAAAAATTCTTATAAATTTATTCTACTTCTATATATATATGCTATAATTAAAAACCTTTATATGTAATTAAAATGTATATTTAGATAACTTAAATTGTTTTATCTCCTAAAAATACTCTTTGGCTACTATGAAAACTAAGATTTAATCTTTTTCTCGCTTATAACTTCGGTCTTAAAAAAAAGTAGCTTTAAACGCAATGTTTTAATCAAACATTGCCAATATAAATTAGAAATAATTTTAAATTTATTAAGTTACAAAATTAGAAATAATTTGTTTTAAAAATAATTTTTTAAAAGTGTACCGATGCTACTTTTTATTAAATATTTTATAGATAACAAGGGTTACATTTATGCTTTGAAGGCCATGTCAACAACTTTTTTTTAGACCGAAGTATATGTTTATAAAACATTGTCATCTATGTTAAAGCAACTATACTTTTATTTATTAAATAATAAATTTAAAATATCCTGATTCAATTAGAGGTGCACAACAAAAACATATACGAAAAGCGCGGCAATTGTCGCGCAGATTTTCTAGTTAGACTCTAGAATTAGCATACTGACTTTATTTTCCGAAATATTGCATGTTATTGCTATGAGTATGCAGCTTATGATGTTAAAAACTCCATGAAATTTAGCATCAGAAAATTAGCCAGGTACTGTTCAGGAAGAAAAACAAATACAAATGACACATGAAGAAGCCCAAAGTGAAAGCTGATACAGCTTTTTTTTTTTTTTGGAAGAAAAGCTGATAAAGCTTGTGTTGTACATCATCCAACGAGCAGCAAAATTGACAAGCTGTTCATGAACTACAACGTTGTTCGAGTATATAATACAACATCATGAGAAGGACAGATTTGCGAAAAATGATTTTATATGGAAAAGGAGAAGCTCTTGAATGCTCCGCATCTTATTGTAAAACTACAAAGAACTCCTATTATTATTCCTGTGGCAAATGCCAGTCTTGTGAGCCTTTTTCAAATCATATGACGGTTCCATCAGCAATTATTGAGTTCTTTAGTACGATAGTGATTCCGGATCGGATGTAGAAGCCATCGGCGGTTCTATCGGATTCCTCTACTCCCTGCAAAAGGTCCAACAGACATTTGGATTTTTAAATCTCTGAAGAATGTGCACTGGGAAAGAGAGAGCAAGCTAGCAAAAACAAATACTATCTTGCAACTAGAGATAACATATAACATTGTTGCCATATTAATCTGGTGCAACTTGCAACTATTTGTAACTCCAAGTAGTCATGGTACTTGTTAAAGACAACAGATGGTAGGGACACATGAGTACCTCGGAGTTGGAAATAGTCACATTCTTTCCTATCCTTGCATTCTTATCTATGATGCACTTTCTGCAGAGAACAGAGTAAACACGTTAGGATTGAATAATCATTTTAGTCTAAAAATGAACCTGTGATTCTCAGGAATCTATCATTTCATACTGAATCGTTGTGTTCTCCCCGATCCCAATTGGAACCTTTCCTTCTGCGAGCAGTTCACCTCTTTCCACATCAGTTTCGTAATAATCAGCACCAAGCATTACTGTATCCTGTAGGAAATATGGCAAACGACATTATGTTGTAACTGTGGAACACTAGATCGGTTCTACTTGTTTTTGTATTCTTAATTTTTTGTCCTCTAGCTCCATAGACTGGAGTACTTTCAACTCAAGAAATTTATATGTCTAACCTTGAGGTGCACATTGGAGCCTATCCGAGAACGGACTCCAACAACGCTATGTTCTATTCTGCAGTTATCCAAGAAGCATCCGTGGGAAATAATTGAATCGGTGATCTGCAATGATCCCAAATGTTAGAACGTGGCGTAGGAACTGAACTTAGCTTGAAGTATAGTACTTAGTAATTATTTGAAATGGAAAGGCAAAATACTTAGCTACAAAGTACCAGATTCAGTATTAGTGAGGACGAAAAGGCATGGCACCATTATACCAAGATCATCATTTTAAAATATGTGTAAAAAATAATATCTGGGAGTAACTAAATTATACAAAAAAAGGAGAAATTTTGATGAGCCCAGCCAGTTTCAGATAAGCTGTCACATACCTTACAATTATTGATCATAGATGGTGGCAGGTTTCGTCGTGATGTGAACATTGGTTTGTCAGCATCATAAAAGCTGAACCTTGGAGGCTGCATAGGTTAAAAAGGCTTCAAAGCTTCACACTACCACCATAATATTACAAATGCCTGATAAATGGTGTGCAAACTGATACTCCTAGCGTATATCAATTAGCTTCTGCTGAAGGGGTTTGCTTCAGGCCTTAGCATTCTTGTTCAGGAAAAGGTTTCCAAACGGAAGTGGTACAAAAGGTAGATCTACGTGGTTGTAAGGCATACCTGTTCAGCAAGGGCAAGGTTTGCCTCAAAGAAGGATTTGATTGTTCCAATATCTTCCCAGTAATCGTTGAAAAGATATGCCTGAGAAATTATACATTAGATTGAGAACCTTTTTTGTTAGCAAACAGATACCACAAAACATGGTGTGAAAGTTAAAGATTTACCAAAAAGATTTAGCATGTTATATTAATACAAAAAAAATTGAAATGCTGCCAATGATGTTTCCCTTGCTGTTTATTTTAGATTCATGAGTTTTATTGGGGTCAAAGTGCAACAAACATTGTAGATGTAGGTAGTGCTTGAAAAAAAATTAATCAAATCCTAGGCATAGATGTCATCAGTTCTCAACAAGTAACTAGAATGAATATGAACAGTGATACCTGTGCAATGACTAGTACACAGTATCCATACTGCTCGAAAAGAACTTATGATGATAAACACATACCTTTACATTGATTTCTTTTGCTGAAGCAGGAATTATTTCTGATCCAAAATCATTTGCAGTGGGAAAACGCCATCTGACCTAACGATGATATATACAGATTAAGATCTACAAGCAGTTATATCATTGCCTGCTCTACAAATGCATCATATTCAATGTAAAATTAGTGCATAATAATGGCTTCTCAACTCCACTACAGTGCCTCATTACTGAAAGTTTTATAGGATCCAGCGAGTTGAATCATACCTTAAAAGGTTTAGGAGTATCTCTTTCTTAAATATGTAGACCCCCATTGAAGCTATGTATGGTTTCTTTTTTGCTTCCTCCTGAGATAACCCGAGCACCGTGGTGTCAACTTGCTGAAAAAAAAAAGGGAATACCTGATAAGCCTCTGGCTCATTGTAATACAAGTTTCTGTCTACAAATTTCCATCATCATGCATTGGACCATCTAAGAGAGATTTTAATTTAGTAATGACTAAATTGGTGACCTAGGGACTGCAGAACAGTCGGCTGATATTGTGACACCCATTCAACTTACCATTGCCTTCAAATCATCACCTTTTGGCTTTTCACTAAATGAAACAACTCTTCCTGTGTCATCTATCTTCATTAGACCAAAATCAGATGCTCGGCTGGCCAAAAAAAAAAAAGATGAGTCATTCATGTACACATCCTCAAAAAACTGCACTAAAGAAGTGAAAACACATAAAAGAGGCTACAGATGATGCTCAGAATCGACTTTTGGCTTAACAGGGAAAAGAAACCTCAGTCTATCTGTTACTCCTGTACGGTTATGAAATGCCACTTTCACTGTCATGAGCAATGGCTACTGAAAAGAAAAGGGAATTACCTGTCATCAATTGGCAAGCAACATATGCTGATGCCTGCATTTCTTTGCCGATGAGACTGCAAAATAAATTGCCAACATTAATGTAACTGTGTATTACTTGGGCAGCCAACAGTGAAAAGGTTTTATCAGAGTTAGTTACCTGAAGGAAGTCCATGTAGTCCATACGGTAGAGGTGATCACCAGAAAGAATCAACACATCTTCAATGTCTTTAGCTCTGGCATCCTAAAGCAGAAAAACATAGTACATTACTTTCTGCAAGGAACAGCAAGCTGTTTACTGGTCAAATCTATTTTTAAGGAAAGTAATGTAATGACAACATTGTGTAATAGTCAGGATACTAAAATAAACATCCTAAGACATTTTGAAGTTCAGTAAAATATAGCATACCATCATCTGTAGATAGCATCCTAAATTCCTAGCATTAGTGAATCATTGTGTTGTATAAGAAATTAAACAGAACTTGCGACTGAAAAATGAATCAGTGACTCTTGAAGCAGCGTAAAACAATAAATGTTTTCATCAGGAGAGTATAATTTCATAAACACTAAACATTGTTCTATTGTAGTGGGTTATGAAATTATCCAAATGTTCACACTGCATCAACAGACACGCTGAGCTTTTATACTGATCACATTCACAGTTCATATCCAAAAGGCAAAGCATGCATTGAGAACATGGGATAAGCTAAGCAAAAGGCATACATCAAAAAGCCAGTCGAACTGCCGAACGGCATCAGCGGTACCCTGAAACCACCTCTTCCCCTCCGTGCCGGGCCTCTGCGTTGCTGCTAGAACCTGAAATACAATGTTAACCCCCATCTTTCATATTTTCTGGTCCCCAAAAGTGTGGCACGAATTAATCAGAGTGGCATATCAAAATTCACACCTCGACGAATCCATCTCCGAAGGCCACACCATTGCTGAAATCATAGGCCCTGGAGAGGTGACGGTTGAGGGATTGCGAATTGAACTGGGTGAGGATGTAGACCTTGTTGATCCCGCTGTTTATGCAGTTGCTCATCGGCACGTCAATCAACCTGTACGCGCCGCCAATCGGCACCTGCAACATAAAGATGGCACAATCAGCCGTATCACAGGCTCACATCGCAACAGCAATGTGTTAATTCTTTGCAATTTGCACAAGAAGAGAATGGAACATGTGAGTCGGAGGCTAGGAGTGATCAATCCAGAATGTAGTAAACTGTACGAGCACTCACCGCGGGCTTAGCCCTGCGCTTGGTGAGCGGGAAGAGCCTGGTCCCGGCGCCACCGCCGAGGATGACCGCCACCACTGTCTTGGAGTTCCTCGCCTCCAGCATCTCCTCCTCCGACTGCACCGCACACCCACAAACACCCCCAGAGAATCACAGGTGAGTCGCGGATTGCAGCCAGCGTAACGGACGAGGATCAGATACTAGAATAAAGGAGGAGAGAACACAGACGGCGCCCACGGCAGCGGCGGCGGAGGCGGCCTCGTTGATCGCGACGGACATCCGCACGGAGAGGCGTCTCTGTCCGCGGATCGCCCACGGCCGCGGCGGCACGCGCGCGACGCCCCCACCGAGCACGCGCACGCCGGCGGGTGCGGCAGCCACACGCAGGTCCATGGCGGGCACAACCGACGCTAGCTGACCCAGAACGATCTAGCTCGCGTCACGGCCTTCGCCGAGCAATGGCAGGTGCGCCGGCAACTGTTGCGTCTCCCCTCTACGGCCCGTGAGAGCTCTCCCGGCCGCGGCGGGAGACAGAAGCAGAATGGCGAGAGGCAACGGAGCTCGAAAACACTTCACTGTTTTACCTCCACCGCCTTCTCCACTGACATGTAGGTCCGAAACTGCTTGTGGACAGAGACGTCGGTGACCTGGTAGGGCTGTGAGTGAGATTTCTCGCGCCCGCGCGCCACGCTATCCGGCGTGAGGCCGGACGTCCACACGTCGCCCCTGCCCGCGCGCCGCGCCGCTCTCACCCGCTGTTCTTTTCCTTTTGGAAGCTCACGTGTCTCTCATGGTACTCCAAGCGCGGTGGGCCCACGGCAGCCACGCACTGGTCTCCGGCGGCGAACTGTCGACGGCATATTCCAGATCTTTGCGGGTGAGCTCTGGACGCTTGCGCGTGACACCGTCGCGCGGCTCGCGGTCACCTGTGGCAAGTGGCGCGGCGGACGCCTGGACGGTCAGGAAGAAAGCAGCCAGAGGGATGAGCACGATCCTGTGTTAGCAGGCCGATGACGACGACAGCCGATCGGATCTGTCATTCCTGGCGTTTGCTTTGGTAATTGCCGGTGGTCAGGTGGCGGGAGGAGCCCGGAAACCCTTGCCCACCGCGCCTGTCGAATGTCGATTGCAAAAATGCAAATGGCTCCGCGAGCAGATCCATGAACTCGAGTACAGGAGAAACGATCGCCTTGTACGTTACCCACTCTAATCTCTATAGATTATAATAACATTTTCATTTTACACATGCATAAAAAAGTTTTTTTTTTTTTTGCCATCTTCACATACAACTCGAGCGTAGCTGACGACGACACCGGGGGTTGTTGAACGAAAAAATGAAGGTAAAAAATAGTGCATACCAACTTGTGCGTTGGTTAAATTTGTTAACATGCGTGTATGGAATAAGAATTTTGAGATGTCACTACTTAGGTGCCGTATAGGAAGTTGAAATTGAGGAGTGGGATTAGAAATGGAATATGAATGAATGAATTTGACCTATTCATTTCTTCATTTCATTAAATTCAACTCTCTGTTCATTTTTTAATCTCAATTTCATCTCACATTTTCTACTGCCCCAAACGGGCTTTACCTTTAAAAAAAATAGAGATGCGACATAGGAACTTTTTTTAATCAAACAAGATATAAATGATAGCCGTAAAAGCACAGAAAAAATAACCATATCTCTCAATCTTTTGCTCGCAGAAGACTCTAGGAACCGTCGTCACTTGTCGCTGCCAGATGAGCCCAAAGCAGAGGCTGCGAACCTTATAGCCAAAGGAACTCTAATGCCACGAGGCTTCGTGAAAAGTGAAGAAGACACACGTCCCACAAAACAGGATGAAGCCATTGGTAAACACCAATGGACCGTGGCTGTGACCTGAACTCCAACTACCGTTGACTTTTTAGGGGATGTTTGGATGATGTCCATAACTCGCAACACCATGCACAACCTCAGCGCTATAACTCCGACCATGATTTGGTTTGGTGTAGCATTTACGGTAAAGTCCAACAAATCTGTAGCTCTCAAGTTCAATTTACACTCCGAACAATGCTAAAACTCTAGTGAACGATCGATCACCACACGCCTTCAGCACCACCGCATTCGCGACGCGGCAACCTGTGGCCAGCTTCCAAATAGCTTCTCAATATTATTTTGGATCATTCATCTCATCGATAAATATAATATATTATAATTTTTAAGAATTAAAAGTATTTAAAACACTAATTTTACATATTTAAATATTTTTAATATGTTACATAATTAAAACATAGTTATGTTAATGTTTTTTAAACTAAAGGGGTGATGGCTGAAGAGTGATGCGTGACGCTCGAGTCAAGCCCACTGGGCCAAACCATAGCTTCGAACAGGGCCGCCGGTTTCTCAGGTCACGTAGCCCGAACGCCGCCACCAACCAGCCGGTCCAGCCCAACCCTACTTTGTGTCCTCGTCATCGAAACCCTAACAAGCGGTATGCCGCTTCTCTCGGGCGCCCCACACAGTCCCACTTCCCCGGCGCCGCACCCCCCCCCCCCCCCCCCCCCCCCCCCCCCCCCCCCCCCCCCCCCCCCCCCCCCCCCCCCCCCCCCCCCCCCCCCCCCCCCCCCCCCCCCCCCCCCCCCACCCCCTTCCGGCTATCAGCGCCATCGCGCCACCAATAGACCATCAGAGCCCCTTCCCGAGCCTTCTAGAACGGTTAGTTAGCCGCCGGCTCCCCGACATCGGGCTGCTGCCCCATGGAGAAGCTCCGCGTCCACCGCTGCGGCGGCGGCGCGGTCGCGTGGTCCCCCTCACCTGTCGTCGCGCTCGCCACCTCCCCCTGCGCCTCTCAGGTCGCTGCCGCACGCGAGGACGGCTCCCTCGAACTCTGGCTCGTCTCCCCTGGCTCCGTCGGCTGGCACCACCAGCTCGTACGCTTTCCTCATCTACCCTCTCCCTCTGGCCCTGCGGTTTCTACCGGCAGTCTGGGACTTCAGTGAACTGATTGGGGCTTTGTGTGGGTGCAGACGATACAAGGGAACGCCGAATCTAGGGTCACGTCTCTGGTGTGGGGGCGGAGAGGCGGAGCTGGAGCAATCGGACGGCTGCTTTCCTCCAGCGTCGATGGATCGGTGGCTGAGTGGGATCTCTTTCACCTGCAGCAGAAGGTAGCTCCTTAGTACAATGTTGTTTCCATTGTAATTTGATTGGGGATGGTAGTGCATAAATTGTGTACATTGTACTGATAAATTGGACTGTTAATGAACTGATGAAATGTGGGATTAATTGATATAGACTGAAATCAAACTTGTGTAATTAGGAGCTAAGTTTCAGTATTTCTGTGCCAAGGAGGTTGGTAATGTAGTTAATTTAAGGGGGTTTAGAAGAACAATATAATTGCGATATGACTGTCTCGTGAAGAACATGATTGGAACATACATATGATGTTTTGCATGTCATCTACTCCCTCTGTCCCACAATGTAAGCATTTGAAGCATTCAAAAATTTCTCACAATGCAAGCATTGCTAGGGACAAGATAAAATGAGCGGTAAATCTGACTTTTTTCGATGCAGACTTTTTTCATTGGGATTATAGGAATCCTTGTATTGTGGGACAGAGGGAGTATATAATACTAGCCTTTTCAAGTTCATGGATTTAGTGATTGAGCTTGCCATTTTGCTATGCAGACTGTCCTAGATACAATTGGGGTACCAATTTGGCAGATGGCTATGGAGCCTTCAGTTGATCCCAAAAGTTCAGAGATTAACGGCATTGGATTGCCCATAAATGGTCATTCCAGTCAACATGAGCACAGTGATTCAGACACCAGTGGTGTTGATGATGCTGACAGCTCTGACGATGAAGCTGGTTCAACCAAGACTAGCTCTTCACAAAATGTGAATGAGTTCCAGCGGTGGGCTCTTGCCTGTGATGATGGCTCAGTACGCTTATATCATGTACCTGAATCAGGAGCATTGAATTACTACAGAGCTCTCCCTAGAGTAAGCGGTATGCCCAATTTACGTTGCATTTTAATCATCATGGCAAATTTCTACTCTGGCAGTTACATTTTACCTTTTTTTGCAGGGCGAATGTTGAGTGTGACATGGAGTACTAATGGCAGGTTTATATTTTCAGGAAGCAATGATGGGTACGTTCAACTTTCCTTGTAGGATTTGTTTATGCAATAGGGATGCATGTCAATGTTATTCATCGTGCTGCGGAACTTATTGATATTTTGCCTTGCTTATTGTTCTTAACATTTCTTTCTGTCTAATTACATATTTTGGGGTGTTAGTGGGCGATGCTTCATTGGGGGGAGTTCACAGTGGGGAACACCATTGCGATTGAGCGTTAGGGTGGGAGAGAAGGACGTAGCGATGCGAATTGGAATTGAAACTGGAAATAGTGTTGTCGCTGGCCTGGGAATGTTCCCAGCCACAGCGACTGAAGTTCTCTTCCCTGATACAGAGAATATTTTTTCGTGGTTGCCTACAACTCTGGATGCGGCAGCCTTTATAGAACAGGCGCCTACCTGTTAATTGTTTGGTAACAATCTCCTGGATTCCAGCTAGCAACGGCATCTTCCTTAGTTGTTCTGATGGCTCTTCTGATATTTCCTGCCCATGAACGCATCCATAACATGGGTGGTTGGAGACTCGCATTCTTATGTTTTTTTTTGTTTCTATTGATAGTTTAATTAGATGTTGGGATTCAACATCATTCCAAGAGAAATATCGTATTACTGCTGGGTTAGGAGGATCTGGTACTGGACCTGAACTTTGCATCTGGTCACTATTGTTTTTGAGGTGAGCTAATTTGCCTATTGATGTCTTTTTGGAACACTAATTTGTTTTCCTTCATTTTCTTATGTTGATTGTTGCTGCTGCTGTATAGGTGTGGAACACTTGTAAGTGGAGATAGTACTGGCAGCGTACAGTTTTGGGACAGCCACCATGGAACTCTTTTACAAGCTCACTCTCGTCACAAAGGCGACGTCAATGCACTAGCAACTCTGCCTAGTCAGAACAGGGTATTTTCCGCAGGGTCTGATGGGCAGGTTGGTAGAGGTGGATTAACTAATCTTGTGTAACACTCTCACACGCAATCACACACATATGTGCGTACATACTTGTTAATTGTTTTTTTTTGTTGCTTTTGTTATTTTGAAGTTCTGCTGCTTCACACACTAGCTTTTGTTATTTTGAAGTTCTGCTCTTCACACACTAATTTTTCATTGATTTTCCATTTGCTCTGGCCTACGAATTGGATATTTTTAGGTAATTTTGTACAAAATATCAAAAGAAGAGTTTGGTGCTCAGAGAGATGTATCAAAAGAGCAAGTGCGCAAATGGGTCTATGTGGGGTATGTAAGAGTTCACACTCATGATGTAAGGGCCTTGACTATGGCTGTACCAATTTGTAGAGAAGGTTTGTCATGGTTTCAGCTGCATTTAATTTTATCATCCTTCCAGTAGTGTTTCCATTATGATGATATTCTTTTGTTCTTTAGATGATTTACCAGACGAAAAGGTGGTAAAGATTCGCCGACGTGAAAAATCTGAATTCAGTTACCGCAAATGGGCTCATCTTGGTGTTCCGATGCTTATATCTGGAGGCGATGACACTAAGCTCTTTGCTTATTCAGCAAAGGAGTTTACCCAATTTGCACCCCATAACTTCTGTCCTGCGCCTCAACGCCCTTTGATAAATCTGGCAAGAGAAAGCACTGTCAATGGAGATTCTGTAATGCTTGTCCAATCTTCCAACTGGTTGTATGTTTTACTTGTGACAGTTCCTAACAATTTGACTCCAAGCACCTCATCTAGAGGAGATGCTACAATACGTCACCTAGCCCGTTTGAAAAGCAAAGGGTCAAGAAAAATCATTTCTAGTGCTGCGTCTACCAATGGAACCCTTTTGGCCTACTCGGATTGTGTGAGGACATGCCTTTTTGCACTGAAACATAAGGGCGGAAAAAAGTACAGTGTTGACAAATTAGAACTTCCAAAAAGATTGCCGTGTTCTCATAGTATGATGTTCACTGTTGACTCATCAAATTTGATACTTGCTGGACGTGATGGAAAAATATATGTAAGTTTTTCTGTACTCCTGTCCTTTTTCTATTTGTAGGAGACATGATAAAACATTCTATCTACTGTCTGCTTTATATTTGTTGCTAAATGTCAATTATGCGTTTTGTTTGTATATGAAGCATGTGGAACATGATGGCTGGCTGTTTACTTAACTGTATGCTCCCTCCATTCTCAAATTGTTGTTGTTAGGGCAACAATTCTATTTCATTTTTAAACTAAAATTATTGTTCTAACAACAACAATTAACAAAAATGGAGTACAAAACATTTGAAGCCCATGTCTGGCAACTGAGATGTAATGCATCATTCTGTTGTTGTCCACCATCTTTTTACTACTTGGCCTTCACCTCTAACTTTTGAATTCGCCATGCAACACATGATTAGAATTATTTTGTGTTTAGTAGCTATGTAACATCTGAGTCGCCTTGATCTGTTATTAACTGTATGGGGGCATATATGGCCCAATTATTTGCCACTTTGGTGGCCATCGGATATGGTACATTGTAACATCACAAATCATGTTGAAGCAATTCTTGATGGCAATATCATTATCTGTTATGATTGGACACTTACCACGCTATCGCTCCTGCATTGATCAGATCATAGATATTGCAACTAGAGAAATTTCAAATGTATGTCATCCAACAAAAAAGGCGGATTTATCAAAAGTTTCTTCAAGAGAATCTCCAGTAACAAAAATGTTCCTTAGTGCTGATGGGCAGTGGTTGGCTGCTGTTAACTGTTTTGGGGATATCTATGTATTCAACATTGAGGTACAGAGGTATGCAACTGTTTGTACTGACTCTTGAAAGCTGTTGTAATCTGCAGTCTGTATAAAGATGATATGCCTTTCATGTGTTCAGCCTTTTCATTTTTGATTGCAGGCAACATTGGTTTATACCTAGAATGAATAATGGATCTATTACATCTGGTGGCTTTTGCCCCAAGAACAATACCCTCGTGATAAGTACATCCAAAAATGAGGTGTATGTATTTGATGTAGAAGCAAAACAATTAGGTGAATGGTCTAAGCATTATACACGTCACTTGCCCAGAAGTTTCCAAGAATTTCCTGGAGAGGTCATTGGCCTATCCTTTCCTCCACAAAGCTCATCATCTGTTGTGGTATACAGCACCAGGTAACCTCTTTCTGGTAACATACTTTTTGCCAATGTGGTACTACCTTTTGAACTTACTAGTCCACTTTCTTATTTACTGTGATAGCCTAAATGTGGTTAGGAGCTGGTCATGTGTTGCTGAGTTTATATATATGTGCAATTAACTTTATGATATACATGGATCAGTATTTACGAATATATCTGTTTA
This sequence comes from Zoysia japonica, assembly GCA_001602275.1. NCBI lineage: Eukaryota > Viridiplantae > Streptophyta > Magnoliopsida > Poales > Poaceae > Zoysia > Zoysia japonica. Next base: position 1,720,838 of record BCLF01000014.1, read on the forward strand.
TTTCCTATAATAATACAAGACTTCGGGTTGGTTGTTGTTTTCCATGTGATGCTAAAATTTCAGTCTTGTTTTCAGGGCAATGTGCTTCATTGATTTCGGATTGCCTGTTGTTGATGATGTCCAATTGCTAAATGGAGCGACTGGACCAGCAGAAAAGACAAACTATCAGAAGACTAAGAAATTAAAGCAAAAGCGCAAGGCCTGTGATGAAGACTCGAAGCAAGGAAAAAGGAATAATTTTGACTTCTTTGCCTTTAAAGATCCAGTCCTGTTTGTCGGGCACCTATTGGACAGTTCAATTTTAGTAGTAGAGAAGCGATGGATGGATGTGGTTGAAAGCTTTGGCAAACCAGTTCACAGACATATATATGGGACATAATTCCAGGGGTAACTTTTCAGCCTTTGGCACGTGTGGCAGGTATCCCATTCTTTGTTCTTTGATCAAGAGATATATATGGTCCCATTAGCCGGTTTGAAGGTGGATTTCACGATTTCGCAGCAGAAAATGGCTGCAGCATCTAGGTCAGCATCAATCGCGTGTTAATCATGTATTCATTTTATTTCCCCATTTCACTAATCTATTACTCACTGCGCCGGTTTGTCATACCTTGTCACTGCGCAAAAATTTTGTCAGCTGTAAACTGTATCATTACTTCTCTTATTGTTAAGTCAGTATATGTTGTTTGTCTCAGGAAGAATGTTCTTTGAGTTTAGGAGCACGATGAGACGACCGAACTCTCCCATCGTGCTTCGTTTGAGTGCATGTTTTCCCCTTTCTGTGTTCAAACGATACGAACTCAAAATTTCTTAAATGCAGTTTAGTTAAATAGATAAATATCTTCGCTTGCTGTAGCCGAAAGGCTGGGAAAATATCGATGCAACATTTTTACCATGCATCTTCCTCTGCCTTGCGTCTCATCTGGTGCGCCAGCAACTGGAGCACGCCCCATATCTGGAAGAGACGTTGGTGTGCCTGGTCGTCGGCAACAAACGAGCAGACGTACGCTGGGACCTTGATTCCCCGGCGGCCGATCAGCTTCCCCCACCCTCCGCGCGTCTTCCTTGCGGTTGCATCGAGATAAATGGTGGACAACTGCACGTACACGCCCTCGTCGGCGCCAGCGCCTAGCATCTCGAGCTCCCGGGCTGAAACCTCGGCTAGTTCGACATTGCCGTAGTTCCGGCAACCGGTGAGGGCAGGGCCCCACGGATGCGAGCGGGTTCATCGGCATTGTCTCGATAAGTCCCGCCGCGTCATGGGGCCGCCCGACTCGGCAGAGCATGTCGACCTCGCAGCTGTAGTGTTCGTGCCCCAGCCTCGCGAGCGGCGCATCTCGTTGAGCTTGTAGGCTGCATCAATATTTAGTTTCAGACTACCTCTCGCGTCGTTAATACTCCATCTCAAATTACTTATTTTTTTTTAAATGCAGCCTACCCGCATTTTTTTTAAAATGCGGCCTAGGCGCAACGGGAGAACCTTCTCAAAATTTTCTTTTTCCTCGTCACTTCTCAATATTTTTTTTTATTCACAATGCATCTCTATTTTTTTTTCTCTTATTTTCAACACATCCTACCTTTACATCCCACCTTTTCCAAATTTGTAAGGACTATTTTCAGGTAGAGACAAGGGCACAGAAACACGAAAGCCAGTGCACGGAATACCATATGACATTTAATAACGTTATTAACATAAAATGAGTGGTCAAATATGATTCCTAAAAATAAAAAAAAATCTTTTTATAGAACGAAGGGAGTAGGTTTCAGTTTTGAGGACTGAACTGAAAGGAAACATCTCTAATTCTCAACATTCTCACCCCTCAAGATCCAGACCGAGTGACAACGAGTGCACACACGACGTCAAAGCAATTCAACATTTTGCACAAAAGAAAATGTACGAATAGGATGCCGACCATACGGATCTCATGGACATTAATTGACAAAAGCAAAACTGCACACTGGAATAAACAATTTAACACAGGGAAATAGTTTCCATCTGATAATGCAATGGGCATGAACATAGGGCAGCATGCTCAGCATTCAACCATCGGGAAAACAAGCAAACCTCAGCGGTAGAAACATTGGAAAGATGACTACATGATAACCAGGGAAAGCATTATGCTTGCAACCAAACCTCGCGCTCAAGGAAAATATCCTCAGAACTTATCCTTTCCCCTGATATTAATAAAGCATGCACTAACGAAACACCAGAAGCCCATGGATTTAGCACCAATCCTCAGTTTCCTTGCCCACGGCCACCCATTCTTCCTCTTCCACGACCACCATAACCCCTGCCGCTAGGATACCCACCACCCCTGCCTCCCTCATAGCCACCCCTGCCTCGATACCCACCCCTGCCTCCTTCATATCCACCCCTGCTTCCGTATCCACCCCTGCCTCCTTCGTAGCCTGCAAGTAAACAAATTTCATACCAGTTTCATGCTGAAGAGCTATCTATTGAGAAGTAATAATCAGATTTATTGTATACTAATTAGAGACTCATAAATACTCCAAATTTTAGATGCAACCTCACATCAAGAGAAAATTTGTCCAAAGATTATATGGCTAAACATACTGCAGTAAAAAAAGTTGAACCAGCTTCAACTGAATGTTTTAGGTGGTTGGCAATAATACTATTAGGCCTTAAATATCCGCAAAAACTAGACTTTACAGCTGATAATTCAGCACTGCACATCTTTAAAACCAATAGAAACGATGTAACATGTTGAAAAGCATTAACTTGAGTTGAGCATTTAGAAGCACAAGAATATGATAACGTACCACCACGGTAATTATAGTTGCCTCTTCCACGCATACCCCCTCTGCCTCTATATCCACCGTTTTCTGGTCAGCAAATAAATAAAAGTCACCATCTATAACATCGATTAGATCAGTGATATCAGAACTAATATACTATTTAGTACCTTGATAGTTTCCATATCTTCCTTGGTTGTAACCATATCCACCACCATACCCTCCTTGATTATCATATCCACCTTGATTGTCATAATATCCACCACCTTGGTTGTACCCTCCTTGGTTTCCATATCCACCATAACCACCATAGCCTCCTCTACCCCAACCCCTTCCACGTCCACGGCCCCTCCCACTTCCTCGGCCCCGAGCATTGGAATCTGCAAGCCAACAATTATCAGACATCAGAAAACTGTAACCACAAGCATCATCCTAAACAATTATCTTATTAGTTTTATACCTTCATAATCAAGCTGCTGGTAGTGGCCTTGTGGTCGGCGAGGTTGGTGCTGTGGTGGCGGCGCCTGCTGGAGACGCTGCTGCCACCTAGGCTGCTCAACGTAGGCTGGAGCTTGGTACCTATTTTAAATGAATTAGTATTCTAAACCTATGCATTTCTCATTATCTTGCAAGTGTAATTTATGTCAGATAGTGATTGAATTTTGTCATTCCACTTACCCCAGTGTGTTCTTGTCCAGCTCCCTGGAAGACAATGTAATCGAAATCATTGAAACATGTCGAGTCATCTCCAGTCTGAAAGTGAGCAAGAATTAGAATAAAAAAATCATCACAGCAACAAAGAAGTATATAGAAAACAAATATGGAACTGGAAGAGAAACAATACGGGACAAGGCCTTCTTCTATAGGTTCCCAGACATCTGTGATGCTGACAGAACTAATGCTGGTATCCTGGTGTAACCCAGGGATCCTTTTCTGTTTCAATGTAAAAAAATTTAAAACTTGTCATATACAGTGGCCTACAATGCACTGAATATGAGAACACAATGAAAGGTGTTTACCTTGATAATCTCTGCTACAGCAACAGACTTACTGATTGCCTGTCCCATGGCCTTCAGAACGATCTCCTTAATGTTCCGATCCTAGTTCGAAAAATTATAAAAAGCTCAGGATCTAGGAACAAAAAACAGGGCTGAACTATAATACTACATTCATTCTAAATAGGCTATTGAATACATTACAGAATATACTCACATATGGGACTAGAACTAAACATATGCATGCAATAGAGAAAAGAAAATGCAAAACATCCAATCAAGTACTGTCACCAGGCTTACAACTACTTCCTACTCTTTCATGCCACATTGCAATCACCCACGTGTTCACGACCAATTTTAGCAGTGAACACCTAAAAAATCAGGCCTTAAAATGTAGATGACGAAAGACCCCCCAAAGGCATCATATCACAATAATTCAATCACGAAAGTACTATATAGCGGTATGAGCAACCACAATACTAAATCAATAAATTGCAAGGGATTACAGCGCGCTAAACATCAATAAGTTCATTGAACAGAACATGCGACCTTCCGAGTCCAAACATCACACACATCACACGCATCAAACTACTCCATACGTTACACAGGCTCAACCAATTGTAGAATGTCAACAAATACACCCATATACGCACCTCCCTCAAGGCTTCAAGTCAGATTTAATAAAGCAGCATTGAAATAGCGCACCCGTCACCACGCTTCACATTTGTACCACACAAGTTGAACCTAATCTCACATCAAAACATAGAAGATTCGCAGTTTAATTCCCTCTAAAAGCCCACAAGTGCCTCGCACCCGCTCTAGCGCCACAAACACAGCGATTTTTGAAACAGCAGAATCACAGCAGAACTAGAATGGAATCTCCGACGGCATCCATAAGCCCAGCCGACACGGCGAGGAGACGGGGGCGGCGAAGAGGGGTTACCTGGAGGAGAGAGGTGGCGTAGGAGACATAGTTGCGGATGAGGCCCTGCGCGGTGATGCGGATCTCGTTCTCCTCGATGGCCGACTCGGGCCTCGGCCGCTCCACTCTCTGGTACCGGTCCATCTCGGCCGCCGGCGCCGCCTTCTCGCCGCCCGGCGTGGAAGTCGGGGGATTCGGGTGGGATCGCGAGGGGCGGCGGGACGGGGAAGGGGGGGGGGGGGGGGGGGGCGCTAAAACCCTAGACGGAGCCAACGATACGGCGTTGGGGGCCTCAAACAATCCTCAGCCCACACAGCAATAGAGTCCTGGGCTCAAAAATAAATAAATAAAAAGCAATAGAGTCCTAGATTTTTTTAATGTCGGTATAATCCTGTTAATTATCTGAGTCCAAATTGTCTGCTAACCATATTTATAGTTAATGAAACTATATATTCTATTATAAATTTATGCTCTATATTGACATGAAAAACCGTCTGTATATATTTACACGCACTTTGCTCTATTATCTCTCTCTGCTCTTTTTTTTTAATCAACATAGCAACTCGTTATTTAGAGCAGCTACAACATATTCATTCAAGGACAAATTTGGCATATATTATTATAATTTTGTGAAATTTAAAATATATTATTCGAACTCATATGATATACACTTACAGAGCCCGTAAATGATACATCAATGATATATTTTAAAATTTACAAAATTATAATGTCATGTATCTAACTAGGTCATTCATTTAATTCGACTACATGATGACCAAGATGATGGTGTGGGTGGCTTTCTTCCTCCTCGCACCGCTGTAGTGCTGTGTCGCGGAGGCATCGCGCCAAGTCCTATCGATCAGAGCCACGATGACGCGCTCCGCATCGGCTACCACTTCCAACCTCCCAAGCATTGGATCAATGGTAAGATCGATCTTATTCTCCCAAGAGGCCAAGATGATGCCAGGACTGCAGCAGCATTGTAGATGCTACAAACATCTAACGTGATCGTGCTCTGCTTGTGCGTCCAGATCCTAATGGCGTGATGGTGTGTACCACCTGTTCTATCAGTACAACCCCAAAGGTGCGTGAGGCAACATTGTGTGGCCGCACGCATGTGTTTGAACCGCAGCAAGGATAATCACCTCAGCCTGACGATGCTGTACCGCAGCAGGGACTTCAAGAACTGGGCGCCCATGCGCCGCGCGCTGCACTCGGGCGACACCGGCATGTGGGAGTGCCCGGACTTGTACCGGGTGTCGACCTCCCACGACGGCGCCGGGGGCCCGGGGCAACCGGCCGGAAGTACGTGCTCAAGGTGAGCCTCGACCTGACGCGGTTCGAGTGCTACGAACGTTCGGCAAGTACGACCCCGCCAGCGAGACGTACGAGCCGTTCGACCCCGCGTGCATGGAAGGCGGCCGGCGCGCAAAGCGCTGCGCGCGGCGCGGACGCCACGGGCGGCGTCGGGCCGTTCGGGCTGTGGATGCTCGCGCCCGACGACCTCACGGAGAAGACGGCCGTGTTCTTCAGGGTGTTCAAGCGCGGCGATGACGGCAAGCGCGTCGTGCTCGTGTGCAATGACCCATCCACGCCGTCGCAATCTGACAACCTCTACGAGCCGATCCTGCGCCGGCTTCGTCGACGTCGACATCGCCAACAACGGCGGCAAGATCCCTCTCAGGACTCTGTTGTGACTTGAACTGACTATTATCTATTTCAGGTATTGTTCATTTAGTTATTTGTGCTAAACTAAACGATGTTTTGATGGGTCGTGCAGATTGACCACTCGGTGGTGGAGAGCTTTCGCGCCCATGGTAGGACGTCCATACTGTCGAGAGTGTACCCACCTGAACGCGTACGAGATAAGGTCGGCGAACATCACCAGTGATGGAGCAGAGCACATGAGGCTGGCCTAGCCGCGTTGATCAATCAACTGCGAAAATAAGTAGCTACTACATACTTCCTCAAATTTTAAATCATTGACACTATTTACTTTTAACAGCAAACCATTTATCTTATTCAAATTTTTTGTTCAAATATGTAAAATTATTAATTATATTTTAAATACCACTAATGATATAATAAATAATAACAAAAAATTTCATATCTCAATAGTTTTTTTAATAAGACGGATGATCAGATGTTAGAAGTCAACGGTATCAATATTTTAAAACCGGAGAGAGTAGTTATCAGAATTATTATCTGCTCATAAACATGTAACTTCGTTAAAATTATGAGTTGCATAAAGCTCCTGATTGCGTAGTTAGAAACTTGTTAGCGAACCTTTTCTTTTGAAAAGAACTTGTTAGCGAACCTTGTCGCCAGACATGAGGCACCACTGATGATTATATGACTATCTTTAGAAGATCTGTATTGAGAATACTCTTTGATGTTTCGGACACGCAAAGGAAATCAACTTGCGATGCGTCTGATAATTCAGCTCCAATATAATATACAAAATCGAACTCACGTCAATCATCGTAGAGGCTGTTATTTACTACAATTTTACCCAGCCTGTGATGTCTGCTCATGTTGATATAACTAAACTAATTATTACAGAGGTACGTAGATCACCTCCCTGCCTAGAATGAGGACGACGACGGCCGGAGTGCTGGCACCGATGGCGATGACAACATAGGCCGGCCACCGCGAAGTGGGCGCTACGGTGATAAAGACGGCGGTCATAAGAGAGACAAGCATGGCGAGGCAGGCGACGACGGTGAGCCTGTGGCCCCACAAGAGCTGGTCGACCTTGAACTTGACGGGGTCCTGCCATGCCCAGATGAAGCAGAACACCACGACGATGGAGCTGCACATGGCGATCGTGTTGGAGATGACGAAGATCTTGAAGGCCGTGCTGTGTCCGTGTAGAGCGATCCCCTTGGTCTGGTCGTAGCCGCCGGGCATGGTGAAGGTGGCGGCGAAGCTGACCGTGGCGATGAGGGTGGCCACGAGGATGTACGTCTCCACGGCGCGCGCGAAGTACTTCTCGCTGGATGCCCTGCGGCTCGGGTAGCTGGCGAGCGGCGGCAGCTGCTGCTTCCGGCACCTCTTGGACTCCTGCTGCTTGAGCTTCTTCCAGAGGAACATCTCGTAGGCGTCCATCTCGCCCGTGCGCAGCTTCTGCTCGACGAGGCTGCGCGCTGTCTGGCCGTCGCGGTCGCGGACGCAGGGGTCGACGCGGTTGTCCTTGAGCAGCATGAGCGCGGACGTGACGCGGCTCATCTTGGCGGCGAGGTGCAGCGGCGTGTCGCCGTTGCTGTCGACGCGGTTGAGCAGCTCCGCCGGGCGGACGTGCCGGAGCAGGCACCTGAGCGCGTTCAGCTTGCCGCTGATGACGGAAGCGTGGAAGGCATTGCGGCCGAGGCTGTCCATCATCTCCGTCACGTCGGGGCAGTGCCGGAGCAGCGCCTTGATGGCGTCGGTAGAGCCGTAGTGCGCGGCGACGTGCAGCGGGGACATGTTCTCGGCGTTGCGCTTGTACGCCAGCTCCGACTGCTTGCCGAGCAGCAAGTCCACCGCACGCCGGTGGTTCTTCTGCGCCGCGTAGTGCAGGGCATTGTTGCCGTCGGAGTCGGGCAGGTCGATCAACTCAGGCCGCTTCTCCAGCAGGATCTCCGCGATCCCTGTAAAAACAAATGCAATGCTACGCTTTTCGAGCTGCTAAACTCCCGGTTGATGGTGGCAAAGAAAGAGGAGTGTCCGGAGTAACTTACGGATGTGGCCGCCGAGCACGGCTTGGTGCAGCGCCGTGCCGCTGAGGGAGACGGAGGGCAAAAACTCCTGGTCGACCCAAGCGTGGTCGACAATCTTGCGAACGACGTTGACGAGGCCCTCGCGGGCGGCCATGTGCAGCGGCGACTCCATCCGCTCGTTGAAGTCGTGGCCGCGCAGGGGGTCGGCGTCCAGCAGCTCCACCGCCACTGCGCTCCGGTGGTGCTGCACCGCCTCGTGCAGCGGGCTGTTGCCCGCCTTGTTAGTCATGACCAGCGGGTTCTTCGTCTCCTCCGGAACGGCCCGAGCGTGGCTGATGAGGACCTTTGCAACCTCTAGCTGGCCCGCCTTGGCCGCCAGGTGCAGCGGGGTGTCACCGTCGTTGTTCCGGGCGAAGAGCAGGTCCTCGACCTTCTCCAGGACCTCACCTGCCAAGTCGGCGCGGCCGTGCAAGGCGGCGAGGTGGAGCACCGAGTTGAGCTGCGGCGTCGTGGCTCTGAGGATCGTGGGATCCTTCGCCATTAGCTGCTTCAGGCTTGATATCTTCCCCTGCGTCGCGGCCTTGTAAAGCGCGGGATCCATTCGCCTCTCGCTCTCCATGGCCTGTGCAACTTGAGATGGAAGGCGAAGAGAATGCGGCTCTAGCTGCAGTCTACTGGTCTGTCTAATCTCAGCGGATCAAGAAGGAAATAACAAGGAGATGAAAAATGCCAAAGCGAGCTGCTGGGCTGGCTTTCGTACCAGATAAGTAATGGTTGCTTGGCAAATCAAACTTGGTACAATGTTGTGGGAACAGTCTTACGCCAGCAGGTCGTAGGGACGATTTTTTTTAATCAAACCTGGAAATATTTATATTCTCCTAGCTACTTTTTTTTTCCGACTCAAGAGAGATTCATGATTAAAAGGAAACAGAATTACAATCTTTTGCTAAGGCCACTACAGAGGCTGGGGTTTCTGCCACACCCTTCGCCTACGAGACCTCGAGACCTTGATGCTAGTCTTGCTAGAGATTGTGCTACTATGTTACAAACTCTTTTTGTATGTATAAAATCAAAAGAAAGAAAATGCAAAGTAAGATCCTGTATCTCCCGCAAAATGGATGAAATCCTTGATCGTTGAACAGCTATCTCTTTCCATAGCCACACTAATTCTTTGCAATCTGTTTCAACACATAAATTCCGAACTCCCAACTGTAGGGCCAAATTAATACCATCTCTGCAGGCCAAAGCCTCCATAGTCAGAACATCAAGACAGTTACCATACCATTTTGACATCCCTCTTTTGAATACTCCATGATGATATCGAAGAACAATACCTGTTGCTCCTGCAGACAGTTCTTAAAAAAAATGCACCATCTACCTTACATTTTATCCATCTCGTTTCAGGTGGACGCCATGAGAGAACTTTAATGGGCACTTTGGTAGAGCTCCTAATTCTCTAAATTTACTTCTGATTCTCGTGAAGTGATTCTGTGGCTGAAAGTGATTCTCTTTGATAAACTTCTAGAATCAGACGAGAATCACTTCTCTTGAAAAACAGCATTTGGCAGAGCTTTCTAGATTCTGACTGAGAATCAGAAGCTGAGAGCTCGGGCCTGAACTTTCCCTGGTTTCTTATTCACCTCTGACATCTGCCCATAGATCAATCTATTGCCCATTGCACTGCCTTCTTATTTGATAGATCACTTTCCCCATGACGTTTGCGATTTCTCTGCAACCATAAAGCATACATGCCAATGATAATCACCGAACTCGTTTTCAGGGGACAAAACTTGACCTGGAGCAGATCACTTGCCCAGGAGATTGGGTGTAGCTTTGGGACTTTTTCTCCGGTTAGATGCTTCACCTGTTGCCAAAAATCCCGAGCAATTGAACATTCTAAGAGAATGTGTTGTATGGACTCGGACTCAACACCACAAGAATCACATATAGCGGACGGTTCTATATGGCGCTGACATAGAATTTGATTTGCAGGAATGAATTCATGTAGGACTCGCCACCAGAATACTCTGACCTTTGGGGAGACATGGATTTTCCAATTGAGCTTCCATGTAACGTCTTCAGAGCTAGTTGCCTCCATAGACTTACCGCAATCAAAGGCTGAATCCAGCAATCTGTATGCCTACTTACCTGAGTAATTACCATGTTTCTCTGGTTCCCATGCCCAATTTAGCATTTTTCATCATCTACTTAATTGTTCTTTCCTTCTTGATCCGCTGAGATTAGACAGATCAGTAGACTGCAATTAGAACCGTATTCTCTTCGCGTTCCATCTGTAGCTGTACAGGGCAAAGGAGAGCGAGAGGCGAATGGATCGCGAGCTGTACAAGGCCACCACGCTGGGGAAAATATCAAGCCTCAAGCAGCTAGTGGAAGAGGATCCCTCGATCCTCAGAGCCACGACGCCGCAGCTCAACTCGGTGCTCCACCTCGCCGCCTTGCACGGCCGCGCCGACTTCGCCGGTGTGATCTTGGAGGAGCTGCTCGTCGCCCGGAACGACGATGGCGACACGCCGCTGCACCTGGCGGCCAAGGCGGGACAGCTAGAGGTGGCGAAGCTCCTCATCAGCCACGCTCTGGCAATGCTGCCGGACGGCCCGGACAAGAGCCCTCTGACCATGACCAACAAGGCGGGCAAAGCCCGCTGCACGAGGCGGTGCGGAACCACAGTGGCGCCGTGGCGGTGTCGCTGCTGAACGCTGACCCCCTGCTCGGCCACGGCCTCAACAAGCGGATGGAATCGCCGCTGCATATGGCCGTCCGCGTGGGCCTCATCGACGTCGTTCGCTTCATTGTCGACCAGCCGCGGGTCGACCAGGACTTCGTGCCCTCCGTCGCCATCAGTGGCACGGCGCTGCACCAGGCCGTGCTCGGCGGACACACACGTAATCTCCTCCGGACATTTCTCTTTCTCAGTCACGGTCAACCGTTAATTTGCAGACCAAATAGCATGGAATTTGCTTCTTTTTTTCCCTAGGGATCCTCGAGATACTACTGGATAAGCGGCCTGAGTTGATCGACGTGGCCAACTCCGGTGGCAACAACGCCCTGCACTGCGCGGCACAGAACTACCGGCGTGCGGTGGAGATGCTGCTTGACAAGAAGTCGGCACTGGCCTACAAGCACAACGTCGAGAACATGTCCCCGCTGCACGTTGCCGCGCACTACGGCTCTACGGACGTCATCAAGGCGCTGCTCCGGCTCTGCCCCGACGTAGCCGAGATGCTGGACAGCGACGGCCGCAACGCCTTCCACACCTCCGTCATGAACGACAAGTCGAACGCGAGTGCCTGCTTCGCCATGTGCGCCCGGCGGAGCTGCCCAACCGCGCCGACAGCGCCGGCCACACGCCTCTGCACCTCGCCGCCATGATGAGCCGCGTCCCGTCCTCTCTGATGCTGCTCAAGGACCATCGCGTCGACCCCTGCGTCCGCGACCGCGACGACAACACCGCGCGCAGCCTCGTCGAGCGGAAGGCGCACACGGGCGAGATGGATGCCTACGAGATGTACCTCTGGAAGCAGCTCAAGCAGCAGGAGTCCAGGAGGTGCCGGAAGCAGCCGCTGCCGCCAGTCGCCACCTTCTCTGGCCGCTAGGCCGCCTCCAACGACAAGTACTTTGGAGCTGTCGTCGGGACGTACATCCTCGTCGCAACCGTCATTGCCACTGCTGCCTTTGCCGCCACCTTCACAATGCCTGGCGGCTACGACCAGACCAGGGGCATAGCCCTTCACAGCACTAACACTGCCTTCAAGATCTTCATTATCTCCAACGCAGTCGCCATGTGCATCTCCATCATTCTCATCGCCTGCATGATCTGGGCCTGGCAGGACCCTAATGTCACCCTGCTCACGTGGGGTCACAGGCTCACGGTAGTAGCCCTCCAAGCCATGCTCGTGTCTTTCATGACCGCCGTCCATATCACCGTAGCACCCACAGAGCGGTGGCCGGCCTATGTCGTCATTGCTATGGGCGCGATCTCACCGATCGTGGTCGTCCTCATTCTGGGATGGAAGGTGGTCTATGTCTCGGTATTCTGGTTCATTTGATATCTGTTTTGAAACTTAACCGGTTCATTATGTTGTGAAACTTAGAGTTCGTTTGGCACGGCATGCACCTGCTCGGGCTTAGTAGTATAAGCTCGAAAAGCTCCGAAAATGTGGCTTATTCGGCTCGGGTGAAAACGGCTTATATGAATAGTGTTTTTATTATATCTGCAGTCTATAAATAGTAGCATAAACCGGTTGAAATAAGTTCCACCAAACACACCCTTAACAGGTTCAATGATGTATCATACACAGCGAAAGTAGCCAAACACTGAATTGTATGGAGAGGAATGGCTACTGGAGTTTATCTCTAGTAATCCATATTATGCTTTTCTTTTTCTCTCTTAGAGTATAATGTGAAAGAAGCTTATCACTCTTTCCATTGTCAGCTAAGGGCATTGGTATTTCTGTAATATCTATCATATGTATTTTAGGGGGTGAAAAAAAAGCTCAGCTCACAGGCCCTTTCATAAATTAAATTGTTCTTATTACATTTCAGTTTAAAAATGAATAAAAATTAAATTTGATTCTAATCTGATCCAACTCTCTCTATGTATAGTTCATTTTTTTCTGTTCCGTTTTCAAACCTATACTGTATCCATACCACGAGATCCTTCAGTTACTGTGGCCATTATTGAGTGTTTCATCACACATCCAACATGCATGTTGGTGGTTGCTAAAGATGTAATTTTGCTTCAAGTTTGTTAGCCTTTGCCCAATTCGGCTGAATTTGACTTCTCTGCTTCCTTCTCCTCTCATACATCCTCCCGTGGATGTGATAAATTCTCATTGATCCTCTTCTTTGTGGACCTAACATGATAGAAGGTAAGATCCAATGAGAAATCACCGCATCATGGGAGTACATGTGGGAGGAGTTCGCAGGAGGAGTGCATCCAATTCGGCTACCTCCGTTCTTCACCAAATAAAGTCGTGCAATAAACCTTCTCCACTCCCTATCTACTTAACAAAAAGGCAGCTCATGGCAAAAATTTTCAAGCGTCACACCGAGCTAGAAGATACATATATGTGAAAAATTAATTTTTGTGCTTTGCAAACAAACAAAGAATAGTTTTATTCTTGAAAATACGGAAATATTCCTTTCCTAATGACTATGTACATGATTTGCTGGTTATTAATTATTTTTCAAAGGAGCCAGTGCGAGCTGGATCCGAATCATCAAGGGATTCTTATCCTTCCTTTCCTCATCTATGACAAATTTTGTCATACTCCATTATAACTACTCATCATCGAACCAATGCTCTATGATTTTTGGTTGATACTGCATTAATCTTTTTAAAAATAAAAATAATTTTTAAAAATAAAAATAATAAACTATGTTTCTATCAGTCGATAGTTGTTTCCGTGACTAGTAGACTGGATTGAGTGTGGTAAAGTTTGCCATACGTGAGGAATAGCAGACAATACAGATCCATCATCAAGAGGGTCTGCAGACATGTCCTAATTAAGTACTGTATTTGATTAAACACACAGTATTTTATCTTCCTATGTGCTAACCTCAGACCCGCTAGTTACATGATCATTTCAAAAATTGATACATCAAATTGAAAGAAACCAAAAGTTCACACGCGCCCAAAAACAGAACTCATGGAAGCGCGCGTGTACCCATGCATCTCTTATTTGTTGCTTCAATAAAGCTATGTTTGGTTGACATTTGGGATGGAGGGGATTGAAGTGGAATGAGTGGGATTAAATCTAGAGAGTAATAGAATCAATCCCTCTCAATCCCCCTCTAATCCCCACTAAACCGAATGAGCCCTAATGAGGATCGCTTTTAGCCTTATAACGACCGCCGCGCTTTTGACTGTTCCTCCCTGTTAGCAGCCCATGACCTTCTTCGTGTCGATGTTGGGCTTGGACACGACGGTGCCGTCGTTGCCGGCGAGCGCCTTGTACTTGTCCTTCCTGGTGAAACTGGTGCACTCGTAGGATAGCGTGGAGGCGATGAGCCGCTGGATGTAGTTGGCCACCTCGTGGCTGCTTTTCCCGCCGCTGCAGGTGAGCTCACGCGGCAGCTTGTTCAGGAACGTGACCACGTACCCGGGGCTCGGGTTCATGAAGAAGTAGAAGGGGTCCAGCCCCTTCCACCCGCGCGCCGTCGTGCCGTGGAACATGCTCATCTGGTTCTCCATCGCCACCGGCACGATCTCGTCCGTCAGCTCCGCGAACAGCGCCGAGAATCGGAGCAAGAAGGGCTCGCGGCATGTCGTGCCCTCGGGGCAGATGACCAGGTCGCCTTCCTTCAGGAGGCGCCGGATCATGGCGGCGTCGGCGGCGCGGTCGCGCGTTAGCCGCACCGTCCGGATCGGCGACAGGATCTCCGACAGCCGCGACACCTGTTGAAGTTGTACCCATTACCGTGAGCGATCATTCTTTGAAGCTACTTACGTGCCTGACCTGCACCACTGAAAAAGTTGCATGCCGACACGTACCGAGTATGTGACGGCGGTGATGGGGCGGCCGAGCGCGGTGGAGAGGAAGATCGGGTCGAGAAGGGTGCGGTGGGAGCAGATGAAGAGCACGCCGGTCTGGCCGGTCTCGAGGCTGGCCGGCGGCGGAGGGTTACCCTTGATCATGACGCGGACGCCGAGGGCACGAAACGCGTGGTACACCATGTGCATCGGCAGGAGCGCGCCCGCGGCGATGCGGAGGCACGCGAGGACAAACCCGATGGGGATCCAGAGCACGGTGAGCAGCGCGTGCGCCGGGGACGGTTTCTGGACCAACCGCCCGTCGTGGAACACCACCGGCTTCGGCAGGTCCTCCCGCGGCACGGGCTTCAGCTTCGGCGTCGCGGGCACCACGTAGCCCTCCTTGCACAGGCTCATGAACGGGTAGTCCGTCCTCCGGTCGCCGAGGCCGACCTCCGGCGCGACGTCGCCGAACTCCTCGCGGAGCGCGTCCGCCTTCTTCTCGCCGACGAGCACGCCGGGGGCGCGCACCATCCCCGTCGCCCGGCCGCGCCAGGTCACGAGCTCCGTGCCGATCACGACGTCCGCGCCGATGTAGTCCTTGAGGAACGCCTCGACCATGATCCGCGGGTTCGCGGTGAGCACGCACCGGCGGCCGCACGCCGAGAACACGCGCCACGACTCCGGGTGCAGGTCGGAGCAGTAGAACTTGGGCAACACGGCGCGCGCCACGGCCTCGATGTCCGCGACCCGCGCGCCGGCCATGGACGCGAAGATGAGCACCTGGATGCCCGCCGCCTCGGACACGAAGTAGTAGAGCAGCCCCGCGAGAGGCGCCAGCGCGATGAGGAGCAGCAGCCGCAGCACGCCGCCGGTCTCGAACGCCATGTGCGCGAAGTACGGGAACGAGCTCCGGCCGCACAGCAGCGTGCCGTCCAGGTCCGCGACGACCGTGTCGCCGCCGCGGTCGTTGGACGAGCACTTCTGCACCGTCGGGAACGGCGAGGCAACCATCACCGTACTCTCCCCCATATTCCAAGTCCCTTGGAGCTAAGCTAGCAGCTACCTAGACACGAACCAGAAAGCACCGAGTGTACCCCACTACACTTTCGACACTCGTTCTTGGATGTTTTGCATGAGAATTTCTGCGCATTTCCATGGCTGCTTATATAGACGGGACTGAAGCACGGAACGTAGAGGACAAACCAATTGGTTGCGACGTGTATAGAAGAAACCGAGGAAAGGGACTCCCAAACAGTACAAACATAGCAGCTCGTCGATGGGAATTTGTGGAAGTTCCCAGTGATCCGAGGAGGATTTCTTAGGAACCACCGGTGCTTCCTTGTTTTGCATGGCCGCGCAGCTTCGGGATGGCCGCCGGCGAAGCGAAGTTGGGGAAAAGAAACACAGGTCCGTGAGAATTACATGGAGTGAATTTTTGTTCTCTTGGGTGATGGCGACATGGCGTTTGTTAGTTAATGGAGCTTGATTTGGTTTACTATTCGATCAAGCAACGGTAACGGTCAAGTATTGGCATGCTTTAAATTACTCCTATATTTCACGATGAATTTGATGACGTTTCATGTTGATCACTTTTCTTCCTAAAAACAGAAATAAATGATGGTAATGGCCAGCAGATCTAGTTCTGTTGACTTATAAAGTTAACTGTGATTTTGTGGCTGACATATAGACCACATGAGTTTGAAGCCTATGTCAGCCATAAAGTCACAGTTGATCTTCATCATGGCTAGCAGCCTTAGCATGTTTTAAACCTCATTGGTAGTTTGAGATGCCCATCCACAGTGATGATTCAAAATGTTTATTGACCAAAAAGCAAACTTCCAATCTCTTCTCAACACATAAAAATACATACTCTGAGTAGTTTTTCTTGACAATGAACATGAACCAAAATTATTTTCTTGGTGTCCCTGTCCCCTTCCTATCTGCGCTTCACTGCAGCTAGTATTCACCCCATGGAGAGACAAATTCTCACCTCTGAAACTGTGTTTCTGTTTTAGGCTCTTCGCGTTGCTCAAGTGTGCTCCTTAATCCATCGCATTCCGCTTCTTTTGTTTGGTTCTCTGTATATGCAAGTTCAGATAAGCTGGGTTGAATAGAATAAGTTTCTGCAAAAGCAGCGGCCAGCCAGGTTCCCGGGCGCGGCAACACCAAACTGATCTTGAGTACCACCTGAACTTTTCTCAAATTATTGGCCTAAAATTCAAAATTACCTTGATGAGAAATCAGGCGGCGCAGGAAAACTGATGCCTCGTCATTGCCAGGGACTCGGGGAGTGATCCGGTTAACGGACCAAAATACAGCCCGCCGTGCGTCAGCCGTCAGCTCCCACCTTCCCGCTCAATGTCCGCCCCTCCCCCAACGCCGCCGTCTCCTTCCCCATCTTGCCTCGTGCCGCAGCTGCTCGTCGCCCTCATCCAGCGCCGCCGCTTCGACGCCACGCTCCGCCCGTCCCCGACCTTCCGCGGTTTCTCCCCGCACGCCATCGCCGCGGCGCTCGCCGCCATCCCGCGCCTCCTCCTGCCGCGCTCCCCGCGTCGCCTCTGCCCGCAGCGCCCCTTCCCTTCCTCCTCCGCCGCCTCCAGCCCCGCGAACCGACGCCTCTCCGCCGCGCTCACCCTCGCCTTCCTCTCCTGGTCCCACGCCCACTTCCCGCTCTCCGAGCCGCCGCTCCGCGCCGCGGCGATCGCGCTCGTCCGCGCCCGCGCGCTCCCGGCGCTATTCCGCCTCCTCCGCGCGCACGCCTCGCTCGTCTCCACCGCCGCGCTTACCGACGTCATCCGCGCTCTCGGCGAGGAGGGCCTCCCGCGCCACGCGCTTGCCGCGTTCCACCGCATGCGCCAGCTCCGCTGCGCCCCCGACGCGCAGTGCTACAACACCTTGATCGACGCGCTGTGCCAGAACGGGCGGTTCAGGGACGCCAGGTTCCTGCTCGACCAGATGGAGCGCCCCGGCGCGCGCTGCGCGCCCGACGCATACACGTACACTGTCCTCATCTCCTGGTACTGCCGGACCGGGGTGGGCACGGGGTGCCGGAAGGCGGTGAGGCGGAGGATCTACGAGGCCGGGAGGCTGTTCCGGAGGATGGGAGAGAAGGGACTCCATCCGGACGTCGTGACCTACAACTGCCTGATCAATGGCCTGTGCAAGACGTACCGCGTCGAGCGCGCGCACGAGTTGTTCGATGAAATGCTGGCGAAGGGGTGTGCACCAAACCGGGTGACATACAATTCGTTCGTGAGATACTACAGTGTGGTCAACGAGGTGAGCAAGGCTGTGGAGTGGATGAGGCAAATGGTCGCAAAGGGGCATGGGGTTGCTTCATCGAGCACGTACACCCCTGTTATCCACTCCTTCTGTGAGAGCGGTAGGATTGGCGAGGCGAGGAAGTTCTTGATTGAAATGGCCGAAAGTGGCCATCTGCCTAGGGAGCACACTTACAAGTTGTTGAAGGATGCGATCGAGGATGCAGGTGAGGAGCCCCTGCCGGCAGAGCTATGTCAGTCCATTGAGGATGGCATTAAGGAGAGATATCAACAGGTTATGCGGATCAAACCCATAATGCGACCAGTCACAAGGTGATCAGGTAGAAAAGCTGAGTCTGTGCGTACTTATGCGCTGCTTGTCTCATTAGAGAAGTGGATTCTTTAAGCAAAGGAGGCTCTAGGTTCAGACAGTAAAAGGAAGCATGGCTACTCGCTATGTATGTATACGGATGAGGACTAGGAGTACTCTTGTAAGGAGGCTTAGTGAATCAGCCTTGGCAGACAGTAGGTGATGATAAAAGGGAGAAGCACAGGATGGTGGTGCGGATGAAGCCCAAAACACTGTTTTCACAAGTCAGTATGGAGTGTATGAAGCTGAATGAAATTGGTATGTAGAGGAGGTAAATTATGTAAGAGGTTTGTCATCCTTATCAGCTCTATCCTCTTTCCCTACCTCGATTGCGCTATGGGTAAAACTTTGTTGCGTGAATCATCAGAATTTACTGTGTCTGTCAGATGTAATATGTTGACTTGTCGGAGTTGCTGGTCCGTGGCCTAGGAAATTCTGAGGTTATCTTTGAAATAACAGTTAAAATTTTGATGAAAATACCACATGAGGTCACTGAAGTTTCAGTAGACATTCTAAGATATTTTCTGCCTTGATTCAGCGCATACTAAGGTTAGGGGCCATAACTCATTTTCCTAATTGTGCTTTATCATTGCCACATAACGTCTTTGTGTGCATGACCTTGAAGTAGGAACTTTTAAATATAAATAACAGGATAAGAATGAAGCAACCATTATAAAGATCACACAAATCCTTTAGTACTATGATAGTCTTTCCTATATAAAATGATTTGTAAAAGTGCCATTTCTACAAAAAGGATAACTTCACACATGAGCTCGGAATGCCAATTACAACAGGGACCCCAAAATTAGTTTCACGCGTTGCACACAACCTTCAATCTATGTTTGGCAGAGGATTTTGTACTTTTTATATCAAACTTGATACAAAAGCTCAGGCTGTCTGCCATTCTGTTTGTGGCCTTTGATTACCAAATGATCCCATGTTTGCTCTGCTCCTCCGTATGATGCTTAGGAAATATTCGGAGAGAGAGGTCTCATCAAGGTTTCCATGCTGATGGTGGTGGTGGGGGAGTTGGGAACATAGGTGGAATTGCGGAGAAGATGGTGTTCTTATCAACTGCGTATCTTCCAGTGTTGATGTCAGCAAGAGAAATCAGTGATGCAACCAAACCAGCATTTGCTGCAAGAGTGGGTTCTGTGTAATTGTAGTTTGTGCGGATATCTTTGAAACGATCATGCTTATCAGGGCCAGCAACCATTGCTCCAACAAGGATATTAGGGTTAGCCTTCTTACTCTCCCTCCATTTAAATCCCCCTTTACATCCATATTTGACACCATTATGAGGTATAGATGCGCCTCTGTGATGAGGCCGCTTTGGGTACTTCTTTCCGAAGCCCACAACATAGCTCATCTTTAGTGGATTCTTGCCAAGGATGTAATCAAGCTGCAAGTTGAAGGATCACAGTGTCAGTTTACTAAAGCTGATTACACACCAGTAGCTTGGTGAGTGTTAAGAACAGATCCTACCTGTGACCTCGCAAACTTGCGGAGGACATCTGTGGTGTAGAAATTAGGTCCACAGTACCAGCCAGGTGTATCTGCAGATTCAAGATAATCAGCATATAAAGAAGCAAGGAAAGCTGCATTGACAGCATACTGAAGTGGTTGAGGTCCTCCATGGTTGAGTTGTATTAACCCTCCTGCAAAGTATTCCATTGCTTAGCTTTCTTCTGTGGCTAGCAGAAAGTAAGAGAGAAACAAATAGGGACGTCACAAACCTTTAGTAAAGTTGAATGAATTGAACAAGGGTAAATATGAGCACATAACATTGTCAGTTTGGTTGTGGAATGTCCTCAATATTTCTTCGTAAGGATACCCTGGACTTAGGAAGAGCCTCAATCTGCTGAGAAGAACCTGGGATAAATTGAAAACAATGTTAATGTTGGATCAATATCCTTAGTAAGCTTGTGGAAAGAGCACAAATTTTTCATTATGTTCTAATTATGCCAAGTGTTGCTGATGAAGTCATTAATCATTTACAGGGGGGACATGTTTTCCTCTCTAATATGTAATGCTGGCTATTTTAAATATATTTAGTGCCAAAATAAGAAATGTGCTAACCTGAGCTCCCGGAAGTTTGTCATCCCAGGTAAAGACTCCATAGTTTGGACTGTCAAACCAGTAAGCTCCAGCATGCTTGGCCATTCCTGGAGCTGTGGCGATTGTAAGGTATGAATTATTCCCCGTGGCAAAGTACATCCATGCACCACCCCACACAAACTCATCCCAGTAGCTGGTGGAGTTGTAGAAAATAGCCTGGTCAGATCCATTGGGGCTGTATCTCCCACGCTGCGTCCTGCCGAATTTGTACAGGGCCTTTGCGCCATGGACGAGCTTGTCAGAGTAGGTCTTGCTGTCCTTGAACACTATGGAAGCTGCAGCCAGGGCGGCGGCCATTTCAGAGGCAAGATCTGAGCAAGAGTGGCACTCTGTGACAGGCCTTTTGTAGTCGATATCCTCTGGTCTCATCCAGCAGTAGTGGTCATTTGGCATGGAGCCTCCTTTAGAGGTGTCACCTATACCCACCTGCATCGAGAAGTTTCATATGCCATCAGTGAAGGCTGTCACTGTAGTCTGCTGTCTGTTGATGCGTTGTCCAAAGGACATTGGAAAGTTACCCAATTGGGTGGATCTGGTGCATAATTTCTTTGAACATATCACATCAACAGACCTAGATTACAAGAGTACACTAACCTGGGCAACGATCCGGTCTATTGTGTCGGCAGATGAATTGAAGGTCTTGAGGAGATAGTCCGTGCCCCACTTGATCAGCTCTTTGACATGGTCGAGCTCTCCGATGGCTTCATACTTTGCTCTGTACTCGATCACACTCCAGCTGAGCATGGTCATGGACCAGGCCATGGGGTAGTTGAACTTGATGGCGTCCCCTGCGTCGTAGAAGCCTCCCACCAGGCTCCTCCGGACGGAGCTGTCCGTGAGGCCATCCTTCATGCAGGAATTGCCCCTCCAGCTCACGCCGTTGTGCTTCGGCAGCGGACCGGCTGGCATCCCAGGAGAGGTGTCGTCAGTTAGAGGGTGAAGATATTTTTTTGTCGGTGCAATGGGGCTGTTCACCAATTTACTCCCGCCGGTTTGAAATTGTTGCGTTAGAACAAGATTTTGGTTTTAGTGACTAGATTTGACAGTTTAAGCACGGAGGGAGCAGGTGCTTGTACAAATTCATGGTCTTTTTCAGATCAGAGTGAGAGATAGTGATGACTTTTTCCCCTCACCCGACCCACCACGTGGACTGTGATCTATGCCGTGTATGTGGAGCAGGAAAGGTCAGATTTTTTAAGCTCAGGGCATGCTAAATGCAGAAACGCAGTAGAATGAAAGAACATGTCCTGAAAAGACAGCAAGAAACGGCATGCCGAGAATGTCCAACTGTCAGAATTATCGGCTTGCCAAGGACCCATGGCTACGCAAAACCGGATCTGAGTTCTGAATTCAGTGAGAGGAGAGGAGGAAGGAACCAATGGATAAAGGAACTGTGCGGTGCAGCAAAGAAAAAGAAGAAAAAACAGCACTCACATCGCTGCGCGTTGAAGAACATGAGCGCCTTGTGCAGCGCCTGCGTGTACTGGTCGGGCGGCGGCGGCGGCGGCTTCTTGTGCGGCACGAGCTTGACGATCATCATGACGAAGCCGATGAAGAGCCCGACGCCGAGGATGGTGCCGACGGTCCACATGAAGATCTTGCGGTCGACGACGACGCACCCGAGGTCGACGTACTTCTTCTTCTTCTTGCCCGCCTGGTCGCCGGGGCCGGCGAGCAGCCAGCTCTGCTGCGTCTCGTCCAGCTGCCGCATCAGCGCCGCGCGGTCCAGGTCCCGGCTCCGGTCGTCGTCCGTCGCCGAGTCCGCATTGGAGATCTCCAGCGGCCCGCCCCACGGGTCCCGCCCGAACATCCTCGCCGCTGCTCACGCTCTTCCCCCAACGGCAGCGACGCCGCGCGCGGCCGCTCCTCCTCGGACCTCGCCGCAATGGCGCGCGGCAATGCGAGTTGTTTGGAGCGGGAGGAGGAGGCACGAAGAGTGCACGGAGCAGAACAGCGGGTGACGGGGGGCGGGCGTGGGACGGATGAGTTAAGGAGGTGGCTCTGCGTCGCACGGCGCTGGGGTGGCGGCGGCGTGGTGTGGTGCTGCTTTGTGTTGTGTTATGGTGGCGTGCGATGCGGTGGAGGGATCTGGTGGTTGGCGCGTCGCCCTCGTCCGTCCGCTTGCCGTCTTTTCGCGCGCGTTGCCGCCCGCCGCTAGCCGCTGCGCTACCGCGATCGCACCGACGCTCCAGCGCCGGGTTACCAGACAGGCAGGCGCCGGAGGTGGTGGCCACTCCACTTCACCTGTGGGGGCACCGCAGCGCTGCCTGCGCTTGTGGAGGTGGGCCGGGTGCGTCTCCGCGCTGGTGCACGTCCCCACTCGTCGTAAATCCTCTGATCGCTGTGGTACAAAGCGAGTTGGGTTGCTGCTCCCTTTTGTTGTTGTATTGCTGCTAAGTATAGCGCCCGTTTCACCAAATCTCACGGGTGTCCGTGGGTCGAGCCGCCGGGTGCCCCAGCTCAACCTACGCACGCGGCAACAACGAACCGATTCGAAACCACACGTCATGTTACTAATGTTGGCTTCACGTATTCCCTTGGTTATGGAGTATACTTGATTTTGGCTTCCTTACGAGAGTACGGTCTTACTATGTTATTAGTAGTAGTATTAACTTTGTTAGATCTGGGATGGTTTGCACCTTAATTATCAGACTGTACGTACGGTACGTGACAAAGGAAAGACGATGCCAATAATGCGTGAGAGCGACAGCATTAACTGGTGCCCAATTGCTTGCTC
>BCLF01000014.1:1750460-1791799 GCA_001602275.1 Zoysia japonica
AGTCGTCGGGGTTGAGCCCGTACCGTTCGAGGATCCGCCGCCGCTCCCTCGCCGCTGCCGCAGCTGCGGCACCCGTCTGGGCCGCCGAGGCGGACACAGGGAGCCGGCGGGTAGGGAGGCGGAGGGACACGTGGTTGTTACGGTTTGTGGCGAGGAAGGACGGGAGGAAAGGGGAGGCGGCTAGCGCAGCGGACGCCATTGGCGCCGAGGGATGGGAGCTCGTGAGCAAACCGTTCCTTCCCGGGAGATGAGGGGATAAAGTTGGGTTCGCTCAATCCACCAATGAGAGATCAGCCACCGTCCGGTTAAGCCGTGGACGGCCAGGAAGAAAGCGGCAAACATACTTCCGTAATGTGAACTGGGCCACAACTGTTAGTGAGAACTTTCCAACCCGGCCCACCGCCCACGTCACCGTTCTAGCCGTTGTGGCCATAGATCGGAACCGTGACCTCTTCGGCCAGGCCACCGCCTCCCAACGGCTCTTTCCCTCCCCGCTCCACGTTGACCACTGCACGTTTAAAGCCTCTCCCTTCCTCTCGCCTCTCTTCCTCAACCCAAACCCACTCCTCGTCTCCGCCAATTCCACTGCCGCGAAACCCTAGCTAGAGAGAGAGAGAGAGAGGAGGCAAGGCCAACCAGAGATCGACGCCATGAACGACCTCATGACCAAGTCCTTCATGAGCTACGTCGACCTGAAGAAGGCGGCGATGAAGGACCTCGAGGCCGGGGGCGACGGGATCGAGCTTCCGGAGGCGGGCGGCGTCATTGACGAGCGCCTGCGGGGCTTCTTCGAGGAGGCGGAGGCGGTGAAGGCGGAGATGGCGGCCATCCGCGACGCGCTGAACCGCCTCCACGCCGCCAACGAGGAGGGCAAGTCGCTGCACCAGCCCGACGCCCTGCGCGCGCACCGCGGCTGCGTCAACGCTGACATCGTCGCCGTGCTCCGCCGCGCCCGCGACATCCGCGCCAGGCTCGAGTCCATGGACCGCGCCAACGCCGCGCAGCGGCGGCTCTCCGCGGGCTGCCGCGAGGGCACGCCGCTCGACCGCACCCGCACCGCCGTCACCGCGGGGCTAAGGAAGAAGCTCAAGGACCTCATGCTCGACTTCCAGGCGCTGCGGCAGCGGATGATGTCCGAGTACAAGGAGACCGTCGAGCGCCGCTACTACACGCTCACGGGGGAGGTCCCCGAGGAGGAGGTGATTGAGCGCATCATCTCCGACGGCCGCGGCGAGGAGCTCATGAGCGCCGCCGTCGCGGAGCACGGCAAGGGCACAGTGCTCGCCACGCTGCACGAGATCCAGGACCGCCACGACGCCGCGCGTGAGGTGGAGCGCAGCCTCCTCGAGCTACACCAGGTCTTCCTCGACATGGCCGTCATGGTGGAGACGCAGGGGGAGAAGCTCGACGACATCGAGAGCCATGTCGCCAATGCCTCCCACTACGTGCAGGGCGCCAACAAGGAGCTGGGCAAGGCCAAGGAGTACCAACGCAGCAGCCGCAGGTGCCTCTGCATCGGCATCATAATCCTTCTGATCATCGTCCTGCTCGTCATCGTGCCCATCGCCACCAGCTTCAAGAAGTCGTGAGGAAGAATTATGAATTCTGGTGATTAAGGGTTCCAATTCGATTGATTCAGTGGGTGGGTTGGGATTAAGTGATCTGACACTACGCGTTTGTGTCCCATATTGTTTGATTTCGTATTCCTTAGTTGTATTCTGAATGTTTCTGTATCTATCAGGACATCTGATGAAAATACCATTAATTGCAGTTCCAGTTCATTCTAATGACTTTGGCACTTCAAATATTAGAATTGGTCTCAATTTTACGTGTTAAAAATTTGTTGAGTTCGTGTTCCTGTGTTCCACAGATCTTCAAAACTCTGCAAGTCATTCCTGTGTTCCTGAGTTCATTCTAATGTTCTGAGGCATACTCTCTTCGTTCTTTAATTGATATCGTCGTTGATTTTAAAATTTAAATTTGATTATTTATTTTATTCAAAAAAATTTGATAAATTTGATATATTTTGATATAATTTGATTTATCGTTAGAGCAGGTCACTGGCCAGTGCCAGCCCTTCCTTATATGCGATCGCCTTGACATATTCAAGCTCTATAAGGCCCTCCACAACCAGCACTGAAGCTCCCAGGAAATGAACTGAATCATCACGAGGCGCTGTCGAGGCCGTTGCCACTGGTGAGTTTTTAGATAAGGCCGCATCGACATTAATCTTTGCGACTCCCTGAGCCGGTGGAATCCAACACACACTTGGGTCTGCTTTATATTCTTTTCCTCCCTACTGAAGTTTCCACAGCCCAATCAGGGAACCCACAATGCGTGGTCGCTATTCAACGATCTGCTGCTGGGCACTGGGCTGATTGTTGGGCCGTTTGGGAGAGAGGACACTGATTGGGCTCATTGTAGCCCCATTGTAGCCCAAGCTTAGCAGTATGCGACTGGTCAACCGTATCCATTCATGCACGGCTAGAGCCGGAGGGTTTAAAAACCCAAAACTGCTCGGTTTTAAACAGCACTAAAAATTAAACGGTATATAAGTAAAATCGACTGATATTCGTTTTTTCTACAGTACACATTTTTTTTTTAAAAAAAAAGTTGATTTCGCTAACCAAGCCAGAAGGATTTAACAGGTTTAAAAAAAACGGTCGGTTTTAAACGTTTTTGAAAACTATGTCAGCATACAGTGTTTGTGGAAAACACCCATTCGCATGGGGCCACGATTAGCAAACTAGCGGCGTACGTGGCCAGTTGCTTCACCACCCGAGAAATCCGAATTTGGCTGTTCCGGTCGGAAGGAGATAAGAGAATTTCGGCAAACGACGATCTGCACCTCCTGCCAACCGGCCACGGACGGAACGGAGGCGAGCCCAAAAAAATCGCAGCGGCGATGCGGCGCGCCACACGCGAACGGCGACGAAACCTCCGCGTCCGACCGTGAAAAACACAGCCAGCGCCCTTTTTCCACCCTCCTGCCTGCCGGGCTAGCCGCGGCGGTCCTAAGACGTCGCGCTCATGCGTGCTCCGCGTTGGATAGGAGGCGCGCGGGGCTCGTGATGGAATGACCGGTGACCACACGGGGATTGGCGGGCGCGGCGCGCAGATTTCCGCGGATGGGGCGTGTGCGGCTGCCGGGGCCGCATCGTGTGCGCGCCCAATTCTCTCGTCCTCCTCCCCGCATTGCCCGATCGGCACCAGCCTGCCAGCTACCTTATCCCCACGCGCCCGCTTGGCCTATCTGCGCCTCACCTCGGTAGCCAGCCACTCAGTATTACCTCATCTCCCCTGTCCCGCCGCCGCAGCCCGCAGGTCGCTGCTGCCCTGTTGGCTTCTCTCTCCCTCGCTCCTCCTTGCGCCGCTCCCTCCCTCTGGTCGCCGGCTGCTTGGGGCGACCTCTACTCCTACTACAGAGGTCAGCATCGATGCTTTGTGTGCTTTGCTATTTTCAGATGTGACTGTAGTTCTTACTGCTAGTATGATTTAGCTCTTGCCCTTGTTCTTGGTATCGTCATCTGCTTTAAAGATGGGGAGAAGAATTCTGGCGTGGATGAATTCGATATAGTTTTCACGTCCGATTGCAGTTTAATTGCTTCTACTTACTAGCCCTCGCTTATGCGTTCGTATGGACGAACATTGTCTAACTGTATCGGTAGCTCTTACTGACGCCGGAACGCGCGCTTGTGCAGAGCGATGAACATCTTGAACCAGCCCATCAACCGGGGCGGCCACCCGGTGTTCCCGGCGGCCAAGGAGAGCGGTCTTCACGCCGACGCGCGTCCGCTGATGCCCGCGTCGGTGCGCTTCGACGGACAGAGCACCGCGGCCGCGGGGCGTTCCCACGCGCACTCCTCCCCGAGGTGGCAGGCGCAGACGCTGCGCCGGGCCAGCAGCTACGTCGGCGTCGAGCAAGACGGGACAGCCCCGGCGCCGCCGTGCAGCCCAATCGCGCTCGACTTCCTGCGGTCGCTCCTGGACAGGACCGGCGGCGGCGGCGCGGCCTCCGTCGCGGAGACTGAGGACAGCGTCGGGCCGCCGGCACCACCGCCGCCGCCGCCGGAGGTGCTGGCGCTGCGGGTGGTCGTGACCTCCGCCGTAGAGCTGGACGCGCGCCAGACCGAGCTCATCGCGCGCAAGATGCGCCGGATCACCGGGTTCGTGAACCTCAAGATCGAGAACGTCGTCGACCCGTCCCTCATTGCTGGCTTCGTCGTGTGCTACGGCACCGACGACTCGCACGTCATCGACCTCAGCGTCAAGGGCAAGCTCGCCGCGCTCAAGAGCCGCGTCGACTCCATCGACCAGAGCGCCCACGCCCATGGACACCCGCGCCACTGATCGAGCTGCTCCTTTCCATCCACACGCAGGCACGCTTGCTTCGCGCCTTCGCGCACCACCACCGCATCACTGAGCTGAACTGTATACACGCCCAGCTCCGATATATTGATCCCGTCATGAACCGTTATAGAACATCGCCAACAACAGTTTTCCTATGCAATGTTGTTGTAAACCGTGAGACTAGCCACTTCCTTAATAGCTTCAGCTGAGCCTATATAAGTTTGCATCTGCCGCTCTTTATTGTACATGATCGAAGTGGAAACAGCGGCTTCTGCAGTGTGATGTGCTGTAGTAAAGTTGCACTTCGTATGTGAGGTTCAGAGATCCAGCTCTGTAATGTAAGAGCAGAGTCTAATGACATGGACAAAAGAGTATGGATAGTTAAAACTTCTGTGGTTATACTCAATGTTCTGCACCTATAACTAGGTAGTAGCACAGTACTTAACACAGCAGATCATGATAGTTCAGTGTCTTTCTTATTCAAGAACCATCAATTCCAGATAGTGAAACGGCCAGTCTCAGATGATTCATCATGAAATAGGAGTAGTACATTGAAGTTATAGGATCGAACCGAAGCAACTGGTGATCAGCCGTAGTTGTGCCCGTGGACGTCCCGGTGGTGCAGGGCTTCGTTGAGATTCTTCAGAGCCTTGTCGTAGTTCACGAACCCCATGAACCAGAACTCGTGGTTATCCATGGTGGTGACCTGGATGTACCTCTCGGACCTGTTGCGCGTGCTGGCCGAAGGGTTCACCGACCTCACCTGGCTCAGGGGAAGCACCACCTGCAAAGTCAATTTCACAAACAGAAAATTCAGTTAAGCACTTCATCTAGGAGTCAAAAAGTTTAGGCAATGTGCACTGATTGTGATCAGTACAGTATCTGAATTCCTCACTGATCATCGAGTGATCAGTGACTTAACTGAACGGGTAGATTGAAGTTTTTGGGTGAACCGAAACCTTGAAAGATGGACTGGTTACAGAACAACTTGCCTTGTAGTACATGCACTCGGGCGGATGGCCGGGCGGGCCCTGGTAGTAGAGCGGGTTGTCGCTGCAGAAGGCGAGGCGCGCCGTGGAGAGGTAGAGCGTGCCGATGACGGGGCCGGACGAGGTGGAGAGGTAACAGGCGTAGGCCTTGCGGAGCTTCTCCCCGGGCATGGCGCCGAACGTCTGGTGGAACACCTTGTCGTGCCCGCCCTCCGCGTACACCTTGGTCCCCTGCGTCAGCCGCGCCACCGCCGCGTCCGCCATGTTCGGCGCCGTCCGAACTGTCAGCAGGGATCAGTGTCAGGCTGTCAGCTCGACAAGGACTGATTAGAGTATCAGGGACGATGTGCTAGCTGCTGGAACTGGAACGTACGGTGGTGCCAGATGTTGCCAGTGGTGTCGGCGGCCTTGCGAGTGCCGTCCTCCAGAATCTTGCCGTACCTCCCCAGCGCCTTCATCATGGCTGCGACGCGGACCAAGCACACAAAAACGTCACTCCTACTAAAGCGCGCGCGGCCACGGGGTTGGAAAAAAAAGATGAGCTGATTTGATTTGAAGGAGGTGCGCGTACTCTGGCAGGGCGACGGGTTGGCGGGCGCCGCGGGGGTGACGACCACGTAGGGGTTACCCACGCCGTTGCTCGCCGCGGTCACGGCCACCGCCGCGCCCTGCGGGTGCGGCGCGGCCAGCTGCTGGTTGCCGCCGTACCCCTGCTGCCCGTACGGGTACCCCGACGGCGGAGCAGCCATCGATCGGTCGGTCGCTGTTGCCGCCTGGAACGGATCGCCGCGAGTGATCGGCCCTTCCAGACGCTTGGCTTGCTCTCCTTCTGTGCTCTGAGGAATCAGGGAACGGCGAGGAGGGAAGGCGAAGGTTCTCGCGCACGATTACTTTACTCCGGTACTCGTGATCGGGGTTGGGCCGATTGGGGATTAGTAGGAGAGGAAAGGGAGAGGAAGGCGTGCGGCGCGCGGTTGACGAGGGTCGACGGAGACAAGTGGAATATTTTCGAGGCCTGGCGACCGCGTACGTCTGCCGCACCGAATCCGGGGGGAGGCCAGCGCGGGCGGTGCACCGAATCGCCGGTGCGGCGATCGATGCCTCCGCCGGTGCGGCGCGCCTTCGGGGGCAAGGAAGAGAGGAAGCGGTTGACCGGGCGGTACAGAAACCGGCGGCCGGCAAGGCAAGACCGAGAAGCGAGAAGATACGGATGTCATCTAGTTGTGGCCCATTGCCAAACTTGTGCGGTATCGGATTCGGCCTAAAATTCGGGGAATATATATGCAGGCCTGCTTAAACACAGTATCTAGTTCGCTCCATGGTGTGATTGAGCCCATTTGTTTCCCTCGGTTCCAAATTATAGTACGAGTATCTAGTAAATTTATATATCCTCCATATTTTATGTACACACCATATTTTCTGCTCTCTCGTTAATTCTTATACTCAAAACCAAAACAACAAAGTAAATCAGGACGGAGGAATAGCATGCTATAGCGGTGATTCCCAAAAAAGTAGTCGTTTGGTGAATGGCAAATAGCAAATGAAATGGATAAAAATGATCTTGATCTTCTGTCCATTCACTCCTACTCCATCTTATTTCTTCATTTATTTTTCAATCTCAAAACTACTACTCATTTCCCCTTTGTCGAGCAGCACCTGGAGTGGTCAGCAATGCCTTGCAGCACAGGTTGTCATGGTAGACCCTAACTTAAGCTGTTTTAGTAGGGGGTGAAAATTAGTGACCATTAACTTCACCGTTGAATCTCAAATTCTCAATCAAACGAAAACAAGTGCGCAGACGTGCAGCATACTTAGTGAATCTAAATACTCCAACACATTAGAAAAACGTGAGGCACATGAATTTTTGTATCCTTGTGTTCTTCTAATCCAGAACTGAAGTGGCCTTGGAAAAGATTTGGAGCTCCCGAATCTAACCAAAATGCTCAGGGCAGCGTCAGCGACGGTCCACGGGGACCAGAGATCCCCTGCCACAAGACGCGGGCGCTCCAGCGTCACGAGCAAAACGCGACTGATCATGCCCTCGCGGCCTTGCGGCAGCCACCGAATATAAACCATGTTACACAAGGAGGTCGGTGTCCAAACGGAAAAACCGGAAAGCGCCGCAACATATCCGACGTGGCCGTGTCGCTTCACGCTGACGTGTTTGTCCCGTCTGCCGTGGCGTGGCCGAATCCCTTCCCGCCTCCCGCCCGCTGTCTGCCGGAGCGTGCCGCGGCGCGCGAGCCCGCGCGCCCCACGTTCCTATCCCGCCGCATCACACCGCGCACCAAGACGAGCCAATAGTTACCGCCCGATTCACCACACCATGTCCATAGACTGATCTCGACCGCACGGGATCCTGAAATTCCGTCCACGTAGGACGCCACGCGAGAAAGAAAGCCCGTTCCGAGAAGCACAGGCGGTTGCGCCGGAACATTCCTTGCTTGCCGGCTCCCGCAATCCGAGTATCCGACGCCGTCCTCAACCTATATCTACGCGGGCCACCCGTTCCTCGTCGGCGTAAACGCAACGGCCACGCTTCCCGTCTTCTCATCTGTACTACGTTGCTGCTTCCGATCGCTTCGAACCCGCCGTCACTCCGACGCCTGAGATCACATGCGGGCGATGGCGGCGGCGGCGCCTCCCGTGCGTGGTTACGGCCCGGCATCGTCGTCGTCGTCTTCCTCCGTGGCGCTCTCTCCCCGGCTGCGGGCGCGGATGCCGTCGTCCTATGCGACCGTGTCCACGCGACCCGCGGCGTCGGTGGGCGTGCGCGCGGCGGTCGCGGACGCACCCGCCGCGCTGCAGCTCCAGCGGCGGGAGGTGGGGCTGTCGCGGAGCGCGTTTGCGATCGGGGAGGAGGAGGAGGAGGAGGAAACCGATGCGGCGGAGAAGTTCGGCGGGGAGAAGGTGGAGGGGTGGATGCGGGAGTCGATCGCGGAGATCGTGCGGGACATCGGCGACGCGCCGTTCCTGGTGCACCTGTTCAGCAGCGACGACGGCGCGGGGGCAGAGCGCGTGACAGTGCAGCGGGAGCCCGCGGCGCCGGAGAGCTGGCCGGACGTGCGGCGCAGTTGGGGCCCCGGCGGGCAGCGGCGGCCGGACGGGATCATCCTCGTGGAGCGGCTGGCGGCCGCGGCGGACGGGGCGCGGCAGGTGTGGGCGCTGGTGGTGCAGACGCGCGGGATGGATTTGGCGTCGTGCTACGTGCTTGACACCTGCCGCGTGCGCTCGTCGGTGGGGTTCTGCACGCACTTCTGCCTCGCCCGGGCGCAGTGCTTCGGTGACCCCGTCGAGCTCCAGCTCCGCGACGCCTGGCTCAACCGCCTCGCTGCCCGCCGATAGCCATGGCCGCTACGTCTACTACTGATGAGTACTCCAGCACTGCCATTAGTGTAGCCGTCGATGATATGACGCCCCAATGCGCGCGATGCCTATGGGGAAGCAGGGGAGACGAGCGGACTGATCAAATATCTTCGTTCAGTTCGGTTTCTCTCTGAATTTAAATGTTGATTGTACAGATTACTGATTGTAATTCTTGCTTGTCGATTCAATCAAGAACCTAGTGATTGATAGACGCGACGCCTGGCCCATGAAATTACGAAATTTTCTCTGCGCTCTTCTTGAGTTTTTTACATATTGATTGGTATAATAACCATGATTGTAGAGCATGCTCTTGCTTCACGGCACGGGATTACCATTCATAATTGGTAGGAGTAGCACCTGCCGAATGGAATTTCTTCCTATTCTTTACTCTCTCCTTTTGACTTATGAGAGGCGTGATTTCAGCAACATTAGAAAAAGAAATTGAAATCGCTTTGCGGCTGCAATGATTTGGGGACGAACCAGCCAACCAGGGGACATCATGTTACTGTAGTAGTACGTCATCGATGGCACGACGGGTTCACATAATTTTCGGCCCCATTATTCTCGTCAGATCTACTCCCTCCTTCACTTTTATTTATCACAACTTTGACTATTTATCTTATTTAAAAAATTAATTCAAATATATAAAATTACAAATTATATTTGAAAATATTTTAAATAATAAATTAAATTATAATAAAATATATAATTTTTATCATATTTTTTAAAATAAAATAAATAAATAAAGTTGATGTCAAAAAATCAAATAACGATGAATAAAAGTGAATGGAAGGAGTACTGATGCTGTCTCCAGCTTCGGCCATGCAATGCTAATAGTGCGATCCAGTGCGCCATGTGCACCGTCCTTTTACGCGAATGCCACACTCTGTTTCGAGTTAGGACAGTGAACTTACTATTAGGCTAGCATAAGCTGAACCGTGCCTTGCAGGCCGCTGCTCACGTGCTGCTGTTACTGGAGAACTGAGTTGCCAAGACCTGTTCGTGTGCTGAAGACATCAGGAACAGCAGCTTGACGAAAGTCGCGAAAGCGGGAACGCGCTGAGTTTTCTGGGAGCTTCTTCATGCGTCGGCTAAGGCTACGAACACGTAAACTTGGAAAGTACTCGGCCGACGAGCTTTTTAGATTAGTAGCGCGATAGAACAGGTTGTTAACACAGGAATGGTCCATGGACCCTGAAGCGACCTACACAGGCGAGCGAGAAAACTGACGCGACGCCCGTTTTGATCTCCTCCCTTTTTTGACTTGTTATCGTAGTGGCGTGATTTTGGCGGCGTTAAACAACTAACTAAATCATTTTGACGACGGCAGGGCGATGATTTTTTGGCACTCGGGAGTAACAATCAATGGGTTACGGGCCAGGCAGTCAGTTTGGTAAGCAATTCAGTATTGTACCTACCTACGAAGTTGCCTTGCAAGCAGACAATTCATCTCCGACGCTCATGTCAGGGAGACACCAGGAAATTTCTGATCTTGATCTGCAGCTGGCCAGCCTGCGACGACCACCAGATTTTTAGCTGGCATTGGCAAGGAGACTGCACAGGCCCGCAAACTGCGATAACGGCCATGCCGATTCGAACCATTCTCTTGAGTTTCTACACAGCAAACACCGGCACAAACTAAGTCTCGTTACACAATCACCACCAAATTCACAAGAGCAAGACGCTGCCTTACGAAACATGTTTCAAAGACACCACACGGCGACACGCTTTATTTCAGGCGTTTTCCACCGCACCAGATGTTTCTGCGCCAGACGCCGTGTCACGCGTGCCGTGACCATAGACACACACATGGAACAAGAGAAAGAAACACCATCGCAGTTCAACATCACTGTCCATGGAAACACAACCTATTTCATCATCATCATCATCATCATCATTGTCCGGGTGTTATTGGAGTTCAAAGGGGGCACGGGCATCGCTGTGAGCACCGTTGTGGGCGTCCTAGTAGCCTCCCTGGATGTAGGCGTTGAGCCGATTCAGCTCCTCCCTGTGCTCGGAGACCACCGCGCGGACGACGTCTCCGATGGAGACCATCCCCACCATGCCGGTATTGTCGATCACCGGGATGTGTCTGATACGGTTTTCTGCGCACAGATCAGCACCACATTTAACGGTCATTTTTCAGCGCTTTCAATAATTCCAGTGTTGCAAGTGTAAGTGCCAGGGACGGTTTACCTGTCATTAGGTGCATTGCTTGGAGGGCTCTGGTATCAGGTTTCACCGTGATCAGCTTGTTCTGTCAACATTATTCATTGGCTGAGCTTCTCATCCAAAAAATATGATTCTAGGAAACGTGCAAAATAAATAAGGAACAGGAAGAGTACCTCTTCAGTCATGATGTCACCAACTTTAGTTGACTTGGACGATCGTCCCTGCACAATGATTTTCCGGAGATAATCTGAAAAGTCAAGTATCAGATGTTAGCCACATGCAGTGCTGTTTTAGGAGAAATCTTGCTTGTAAGCATCTCATTGTTAGTGCTCCTTTTTTTCCCCTGAATGTAAGTCTGTATATTCTACTATAATCTGCAAGCAATTTTACTATTATATTCAACTATAATCTGCAAGTAAATAATGGTTTGGAGTATACATGTTAGTTTACTTTATCTCTGAAGTCTCCGAGCAAATGAAATCAACTAGGTTATCTGATTTCTATTGGGGAAATCAACTTGGCAAGCATTACTTTTGGTGATGTAAAGCAAGTATCCATTTAATACCTTATATAAATAAGGAATCATGTGGAGTAGACTGTCATGCATAGCACTTGTATGCAATATCAGGGCTCTAGGCCCAAATGTATACATGTAAAGGTTTGAACAAATATGCACAAAACTTCTTACACAATGAGGAAATATATAGCCCTAACATAAACGAAGCTCAACATGTTACAAGGGGCATTTTAAGAAAACGTGCATCAGGAGTAGTGGTCAAGTGCGTCAATTATTTAAAACAAGGTAGTAGTACAGTAGAATATGGTTCTATATCTTTCCATCAGATACCTCAAAAGCCAATAAGCAAAATAGTTCAATACCTCTCTCAGTAACAATGCCAGCAATAGATTTATCCTGTCCAGATTTAACGACCACTAGAGCTCCCACATTGTGTTGTGTCATCTGGAGAAATGGGCCCTTATCATTCAAGGCATAACCATTGCCAACGTATAACTAAAATGATATTTGGTCAAGAGAAAGAAACTAATATGACCAGAAAAAACATACCGATTTGACAGCATCATAGACAGTGTCCTCTGTGGTGCAAAAGAGCCAAGAACCATCAGCACCCTCCCCTTTAGATTTCAAAACATCAGCAACAGTAGCAGTTTCAAATCCACGCTCCTCCAGGCTAGCAGCCGAAACAGACATGAAGCGCGAAAATGCAGTAGGTAGCATAGCTGATTTTGGAGCACTGATGTGCCGCAGAACAGCAGATTTAAGCACACTGCCATGTGATCCAATGGATTGTATTGCCCGCTGCATTTTCGTCTGTATCAAATATAAAAGAAACAATGTGGTGAGTTTGGCAACAGATAAGGATGTTGTATACTAAACGAAAAAGATGGCTCATGACCAAGCAGCAGTTACAAAAGAAAGGAGGAAGGAAGCAACAATGATTAGATAAAGTGTCTGATTTTAAGCAATAGTGCATTCATTGGCTCATTGTGCTCTTCTGCATAAACAGACAAATCCTATCTCAATCCTAGTGATGACACAACACCAAATGGGAGCTAGTTTTCAAAGTTGCACTGCAATGAAAAGGATGGCCAACTAGTTATTTTGTACTCTGACAAACAAAAAGATATGGAAGCAAAATGTAAAATTGTGTAATCACTAGTAGAGTACATAACCAAACGCTCCAGCTCGCTAAAGAAGTGGCAATATGCTATATTCTACTTATAAATCAGCATCCACGATGACATACTCCTTTTAACGATTACCAGTATATCCAGCCTACTTGATGTAAGGCCCTCTTTGTTTGAGCTGGAGCTTTTGAGCTTTTAGAAAAGCTGGCTGGCAGCTAGTTGAAAAGCTGACTGGTGAAATTTAAATGCTGGCTTTTGTAATATACATTTAGCCTTTCTGCACGCCAAAAGCTGAAAAAGCAGCCCTCAGTGAGCTTTTCAGTTTTTAGTTTATTTCTGCAAAAGCTAGCTTTTCTGCGTTTCAAAAGCGAGCTTTTCAGAACTTTGTTTCAGCTTGTCAGTTTTTAGCTTTTCAGCTGAAAAAGCTAGCTGAGAAGCTGAAACAAAGAGGCCCTAAAAGTTACAGGAGTGGTAACATTCAGATACTCATGGTAGCCCATGAACAGCAGGTTTGGTGCTGCGCGAATAGAACAATCAAGAGCATTTATTTGTCCTACGTCGCAATCAGGAATCAACCAACACAAAGAGAACCCAACAACTAATTCCGTCTCCACTACGGACACTAAACTCCGTCCATTCACTAGACTGCTCATGACATCACGCCGGACCCGAGAGCACGCGAACAAAACAAAAACAACCATGAACTGACGAGTGGTGCGGCAACCATGTCCTGGAAAAATTATGCAGCGGAAAAAGGTTTTCCTCTCAACTTCAATCATTGAAGACACTGAGGGAAGGGGCGCACTCGTGCACCTCTTTCAGGGACCGTAAGAACAAATACAAGGCGAGAACTGAAAAAAAAAAAACCAATCGGTCCATCATACGCCTCAGTGAGGAAAACGGAATGGAAAAAACTTAAATACGCTGGCAAACTGATACTGGGAAAGAGCAGATCAAGCACTGGACACCCAAAGAAGTGGAGCAAATTAAGCGTGCTCCTCTGTCCCCTTGATTCGTTCCCTCGCCTAAACCCTTGCCGAGAGCACACGAACAAAGCAATCGCAATCAGGAACTGACGAGTGGTGCGTCAACCATGTCCTGGTAAAATTTTGTAGCCGAAAAAGGTTTTACTCAACTTCAATAATTGAAGACACTGAATGAGGGAAGAGGCTCACTCGTGCACCACTTTCAGGGACCGTAAGAACAAACGCAGAGCGAGAACGAAAAATAAGTAAATCAATCGGTCCACCACGCGCGTCAGTGAGGAGAACGAACGGAAACAACTTCATACGCTGGCAAACTGAGAAGGAAAGACAGATCGAGCACTGGACACCCAAAGAAGTGGAGCAAATTAAGCGTGCTCCTCGGTCCACTTGATTATTTTCTTTCCCTTGCCTAAACCCTCTCCCCTGGACAGCTAGTAGTACCTAGGCGGCGAGCGGAGCAGGGTGGCTGCAGTTCACGTTCCTTCGATACCAAGCGAAACAGACCAGATCGCGCGTAGGTAAATCACGAGGGGAAAACACAACATGACCGTGCAGCATCCTTAACCCAAACCAGCCCCCCTCGCTCAATCCAGAACGAACGCGGAGCAACGCTTCAGTTCAAGGGCACGCCCGCACACCGCACCATCGCAACTCTAGACCATCAAACTTGAACCGCTACCGATCGAGGCGGGCGGCCTTACCTGCGATGCGAGATCGAGAGCCGGAGCTCCGGCAGGCGGCAGGCAGGAAGGACGGGAGAGGGGAGTGGGGGGTGGGACTTGGGAGGAAGCCGAGGACACTTGTTGCGCTGCGAGGCGCGTGAGGTGGAGCTAATTAATAAAGCGACGTCCCTATCTCTTCGTGCCACTTCGTGGTGGGGTGGCGAGGTCGTTCGTCATGCGCCGCGCCAGTCTTATCCACACCCACACGGGCTTGTCTGCCCTTTTTCTTTGCTTTCTCGGTGCGATTTTTTTTTTTGATTTTTCTCGGCGCGAGGTGTGTTGCAGGGGAGATGAATACTCTATTTTCCAGTATTGACGGTCAGTTACATTGGTGTATTCACGCTCAGTTTGCCGGGAAACGACTGGCTTTTTCATCGAATTCTTGCAAGGCTCATGTGTTTTCATTACCGAAAGCTGGAGCTCCCAACCCGAAGCATTCGTACCACTACCAAGCCATCATGATTGCGGGAGAACCGTAGAGGAAGCAAACTCGCAGCCCGTCGTGGCTGACGACGAGGACACCGCCGGAAGGTGGCGGAGCTCGGGCGGGTCGCGGTCACGGCGACACGCACGGGCGTGCGCGCAAACAAAAACACGTCGACGACCCCACGAGGAAGAGGGGAAAGAAAAGAACCAGATGCACGGGAACAGGGTTGGGGGAGCGCGACGTGTGGCTAGGCCCTATCCGTGTGCGCGCGGATAGCAACTGTTTGCCGGTCACTGCGGGCCGGGTGGTGGCGTTGGTGGCCGACGAGTGGCTGGCTGCTCCCGAAAATATCGGCGGTCACCCGGTTCGGTTCGGTTAGGGGGTGATTGGTTCTCCGCATAACGCCGGCAGCTCCTCCGATGCAGGTAGCGCATAATTAGTTATCGAAGTGTCCTCGGTTTGGTTACGAGCGTGTGTTAAGACGTGTGATTGATTGTCTAGATGATTCGGCTGTCACGTATGTCCTCATGCAAAAATCTATGTTCAGCTGGCTCGTCGGATACGAAAATAAAACTTATTTTCTCCGAGCTCTGGCTCGCACAGACTCGCGGAGGCCGGTCGCTGAAGAACCGAGACAGGATTTTAATAGCTGCGGCTGCGGCGGAAGACAATGCACGCTACAGTAAAAATGACATGCACCGCTGTGCAGCTGCAGCAACAGCTTCGACATCCGAACACGCCCATAGATTCCCTCCCCGGCGTTTTTTTTCTGCGTGCGACGAGATTCGTGCGCCTCGCAGCCGGTGAGGTGAGGTTGAGGGTTGTCCGGCTGTAAATGGCCGGCTCGGCGCAACGGGATCAACGACAGAAAGAAAACCAGCTCGTTCCGTTGGCACGGAGACAGACACTGCTCTCCTCCTCAGTACGCCACCGCCCCCGCGCTCATACCGCACGGCCCTGGACCCCCGGTACTATAGCTAGCACGGCTGAAGAGCAATAAGCGGATTTTCTCACTCCGACGAGGTGGGATGGGAGTTGAGAGCCATCAGATTTACGAGATGAACGATTGATATTCATCGACTTTTTTTTTACAAAGGAGATTTTATTTGTCATTCTCGCTATCCACTCGCATCTCATATCAACCCATTTTAAAAAAAACATTTACTCCTGAAGAGCAGGCGATTGCACCGTCGCGCTGGCCAGAAGCCCAAAACGGTGGGCGCCGAGCTCACGGTTACGGGCGGTGGGTGGCGCGGTTGCCAACCGTGGATGCGCCGCTCCCACAAAGCTACTCTACCAGGTGGGCGCAAATCTTTAAGCGGAGTCTTATTTTTCAGTTCCCTGACCTCGCTGCAGACTGCAAATGGTTACGTAATTGACGTTGGGGTGGCGCCGCTAGTATTATTCATTTTATTGGAGTCTAAAAAATCAAATCCCCTCATACACGTACTACTATGCTGGAATGAATGTATGATCAAAGCATCATTGTTGGGCAGCAGCAGACAGAAGACCAAAAATCAAAATTCTCAGCGCAACGAGGCCGCAGCACACAGAATGCGCGGCCGCAGGGGTAAAAGCCAGCGGCCGAGCACATAGAAACGAGTCGGTATTCGTCAGATGCAGCCAATCCGGGAATCAAAATCAAAAGAATAGCGACACCGTAGACACGTAGCAGGAGTGTAGGATATGGACATGATAATCGTGTCTTTTTCAGTGGCCAAGAACAAGATCGGATGCATTCCATTCTTTTGGATTACCATCTTCATTTATCAGTTATTACCCACCTACAAACTGGAGTTTTGTTCCCAGGCACATGTATAATACTTAGCTAGAATAGTCTGGTCTAGGAGTATAAGATTGTTGCTGTTTTTTAGTTGATGACATTACATTAAGAATTGTAGGCAGTTTTCCTACCATTTTTTAAAGAACAAAAATTATCTTAAGGTCATTGGTTAATGGCCCCATTAGAGCACATGATTTTTTAAAAAAAATTCCAATTTTTTCATGTGAAATTAAATTAATTCCTCTAAAATTCATGTATGTTTTTTTATAAAATTCCTGTGTTCGAAAGGAAACAAGTCATACAACACGATATTGCATATAATTATTGCATCTACAGTGCTAAATACCAGGCTTGTAATTTCTTAGTGGAAACAAGAGTCATACGGCATGATCGTTAAACCATCTGAACACATGCGAAAGCCTTTTTTCTTTTTCTTTTTTTTGCATTTTTCTAGCACGTTTGGTAGGGCAAAAATTTGCAAGTCACCACCAAGAAGCATTACACAAGAGGCGATACATATATTTCCTTGAAACAAATTAGAATCGGATCCTGTGAACAAAAATCCCAATGGATGAAGGTCTAGCATCTTCTAGAAAGTCTTGGCCGCCTTCTGGTACCAAGAGAAGCTCCACCCTCCAAGTATGTTCTTTTCTCGTCTTCATCTTCGCTTGACTCGTCAGATCTCCACCTTGACCCACCTTTGGCAGCTACCGCTTCATTAGCTGAAGATTTTACGCCAAAGCTGCAGAGAATAGAATCATAGTTAACTTCTTATAACCAGTTCATTCACTCACCATACCGTAAGGATTTCGCCATGCTCATTTGATCCCACTTAAAACAAAAACCAGCAGCGAAGTGCAAGGTGCCACCAAGTAAATCAATACCTGCTGTGGCCACCCAGTTATGCTAATCAATTTAGGCTAGGTTTCATAGTACTTTTTAACTGTGCAGCTTCTTTGCATTTGGGTAAAAATCCAGAGGGAAGCCTACCATTGTAATCATATCAGAGCCTGAGATGCAGTAAAAAATTGGGCAACATCAGCCAGCTACCACATGTCAGGTTCAGAATTTATGCCTATACACACCCCAGACCAGTATCAGTTACTCAAAATGCATGCCTTGGACTTTTGCTACATTTTCACTAAGTAACATCAAGAACCACAATAGAGTAGTATATTGCCAGAGGCCATAGTAAAGAATCATGATTACCTGAAGACGTTCTTCATAGCTGGCCCTTCGGTTTTATGGATCTGGTCTTGAAATCCAGCATTTCCAGATACCTTAGATATGCCATTTTGACTCACGCCGGTTCCACTTAAGATGAAAGGCTTCTCAGCACGTGAACCGAAGTTAAACCCTCCTTTCCCAACAGATTCTTTTCCTTGAAAAGGAG
Organism: Zoysia japonica; assembly: GCA_001602275.1. Classification (NCBI taxonomy): domain Eukaryota; kingdom Viridiplantae; phylum Streptophyta; class Magnoliopsida; order Poales; family Poaceae; genus Zoysia; species Zoysia japonica. The sequence goes on from BCLF01000014.1 coordinate 1,768,296, forward strand.
TTGTTCTGCTAACCTCAGTCTTCATCAAACTTGATTGGTAGTCTTTCATAGGTGTATCCGCAGAACTCAAACTGAAATACATAGGAAGTGGATTATGATCAGGTTTAATGCCTTTTCTAAAACCTAACTCTCCTTTTGCAGAACTGATTTCTTTAGTTCCTCTTAAACATGGACTCTCGCCATTCTGGCCCACAGAGGGGAATATACCCACTGCAGTTGATCTTGTAGTCGATGCAGGTGTCCCCTGGGAAACTACCCTTGATTGTGGAATAGATGGAACCATTCGGCCAAACTCCAAGCGGCCGCTTCTAATCTGGCCACCAGCATCAGTCAATGAATTGATATTTTTTGGGTGGAGGCTGGACTTGTTTTGAAGAACAGGGGTGAAAAATGAGCTCATTTTGATATTAGGATTTTGTGATTTAACCATGGTACTAACTGGAGAAGGCATTTGTAAAGTCCGAGCAAACTGACTTTGCCCTCCACTGTTGATGGCTTTCACACTCTCCCTCTGGACCTCCGGAAGCATATCAAGGCATTTAGCCTGTATGACAAATAGAAGAATTTAAAGCATCAGACAGATCAAAAGAATTATATCACAGAGAAGATTATTGTGTTGAAGAAAACAGGCTTGTTCCCATAGCCCCATAAAGAGAGCATGCAGCTATAACCCATCACTAACAGCTCTCAAAGGTAAAAAAGGCTGGAATTGCAAAACCAAAAGAAACATTGAAGAGCCTCAGTTAACATATAGGAGTATTGTTTCTCTCAAACACATAAAGAGAGCTGTGTATCATTATATTAACAAGAGAAGAAAGATGGGCGAGAACCTGTACAATACACCACACATACACCAGTAGGTAAAAAGGCTGGAACAGCAAAACCAAAAGAAACATTGAAGAGCCTCAGTTAATGTATAAAATCAAAATTAGTTAATGGGGACACTATTCGAAAGAGAGAATCAATCTATAAGAACCTAATTAATATTTTTTATATGCCATGAAACTATTAACCCTCGCAGGGAGCATAGAACTTAAAACGGTCTCAAAAGCGTAAAATCCTCAAACAGAATGCTATCCTAGTAGGCTGAGTCATATTTGCACGGACTGTGCCAGCAAACTAAAGCCTCTATCTCCACAAAGACACTCAGCTAGTTCACTTATGCGGCAGGAAAGCAGCAGGTAACTGGGACAGGTATTCCAGTCTGCCAGCAGAAGTTGTTGTAACTTGTAACATCGTAATTTTATACTACCTGAAGTCACTATAAAATGGTAACTGGTCACCAACGCTATCAAGTATTTGTAAAAGCATATGAGTTATTAAATATTACGTTCATAGTCAAGAACATTTGACTTATATCTCAAAGCAAAATTATATCCACAAACTCTTGTTTACTTCACAAGCAAAGTTTTTTTTCCTTAAAAAAATTAAGAAAGTGTTTTCGAGTGCTCTCTAGTGTCGAGTATCAACCTACTCTGATTGAGTTATGAAGAAACAAATTACAAGACAATGCACTGACAAAACAAAACATAATAAGAAGTGCATAGTAAAGCAGCAGTATGAAATAACAGAACTTACAATCAAGCGTTCCCTCCATTGAGCAATTGTTCTCAGTTTTAATGCAACCTCTTCAGTAGCTGATTCTAATTTCCTTTGCTCAATTCTCTGAAGATTACGATCAACTTCATATGCCTCCAAATACCGATAACGCTAATAGAACAGGCAAAAAAATAAAATAAAATACTAATCTCTTTATGTTCCAGCATGTTTCCATGGTGAAAAATAAGGCTGCTCATAGAGGAAAATTGCATTAATATAGAATATTTACCCGAAGGTAGTAAACAACAAGCAGACTACCACATGGCTCCATGGGCATCTCATGAGCACAATCAAAGAGTGACTTGTGAAGATGCTTCTCTTCCTCAGAATCCCAAGGCAATTCAATCATTTTATCAACATAATTCCTCTCAATACAGATATTACAAAACTCGGTCATCATCACCTCAACATGATAAATCCAAGAGTTTCCGACAGCAACCTCAACATGTGACATGTCTGGTGATCTTTGCTCTCTTACTCTAGAGCAGTAGGCCCTATGATACATAAATGCTTCTGTTAGATGGCCATACTCTATTCGCACACGGACTGCAGTCACTGCCTCACTAAGAGATGCTATGCCATATATTTCTACCATTGCTGCAGCAGAGAAGCGATCACGCAATGTGCACTTCAGCACAACCAGTGCCATATCAGGTCTCTGACGTTCCAGAAGAACTTGTGCTATCTTTGGATGAGTTTCCTTGCTAGAGATCTTCGGAAGGAGAGAACATGCCTCCTGTATAGAAAGTTTTGGTTCAACATAAATAAATGTAATATAACCAAGACAAATCAAGAAAAACTTAACTAGAGTTAGACTTGAGGTCTGAAGCTAATGGCATCATAAATTTAGGGGCAAAATGACTTTGGTAGGTTTTGCAGAAAAATCATTTTTTTTTAAATCAACGCATAACACAAAAAACAAATACTACAATACAAAATGTGCTCAGATAAATGCAGGCAGTAGCTGAAAGAACTGTTGCGGTTCAAGTTCCACAATACTCTAGTTAAGCATTATGAAATTAAAAATTGCAGTCAATTCCAGAATACTCTAGTTAAGAATTATGAATTAAAAATTGTAGTAAAATCGTGAAATTCATTCATGACTGCAACATGGAATAACTTGGCATTAGGTAGAATTTGCAACTTGCAAGTACATATGCATAATATTTCATCTAATTTGACATTCGATTAAGGAAGACAGCTATGTTGAAACAAAGGGTTAGAATTCAAAAGTGGGTGCAACACCGTAAAAGTGCAGAAAACTGCCCAAAAGGCACAGTAACAGAAGCCTGGATGGTCAGATGGCTCATCCTGACGGCAAGTAGTTTTGCCCTCACCCGTCCCCTTCCTCTTTAATGCATGAGCACACAGGTAGATGGATGGGGATGGGAGAGATTAGTCTCACTGCACAAAATGGTTGGTGGAAATGTAAAAACATAGCTTAGCTGTGCACTGGTGCTTTCAACTAAACATATCAATCTGGTTAGAGTAATAAACCTATTTTCATTGTGCTATGCTAAATAATACAAAGCCAATCATCCCAGGAAGTTTTCTGAAACAGAGCTGCAACAATAATAATAAGAGAAAATTCCTTATTCGGCCCTAAAATATTGACCGTTTTCGTTTTGAACTCCCTTTTGAGGACCGAATTCGATTTTTGTTTCCTTTCTTAACCTTTTCGTTAGTTTAGAGCATTAACGGTGTTAACTAAGGTGAAAAATGACCATTTTACCCCTTTTCTAAAATACACTAATATAATTAGTTGTTTGCATGTATATTAATCTTAGTGCACAATATTTTTAAACATAAAAGCATAAACTCCAAAGACGACAGGATTATCAAAATTGCTATCCCAGTCCCCACAAAGTTATGCTTTTATGTTCAAAATAATGTGTGCTTACATTAATACACATACAAACGAAAAATGTATTGTAGATGAGGGGTAAAATGGTCATTTCACACCTTAACACCGTTAGTGCTCCAAACTAACGGAAAGGCCAAGAAAGGAATCAAAAATCAAATTCAGTCCTTAGAAGTAAGTTCAAAACGAAAAGGGTCAAGAAAGGAAGCAGTCATTATTTTAAGGCCAAATAAATAATTTCCTCTAATAATAATATAGAGCTACCCCAGTAAAATAATCCCTCGTCCCTTTTTACTTGTCCTTTTGGATGTTGGAATGGGAATTAAGAAGGGGAGGAAAGGTGGGATGTACTGAAAACGAGGAAAGAGATAGAGATAGAGACAGACATGTATTGGGAATAGAGAACGGTGCATTGGAAAGCGAGGATGACAAGTAAATTGGGAAAAGTTGAAGGCTCTAGGATGACAATTAATATGGGACAAAGGGAGTATGACCTTAGAAACTATAATTTGAACATTTTGTATCAAAAAACGAAAAGGCAGAGAATTCATAAAGTGCTTAGTTCTATGTTTTTATGTCCATAAATAATGCAAACAGAAAGTTGGGAGGAACTATACGATTCACTGCCATTAGAGCTTTCCACGAAATATGTGTTTCCATATCAAATAAGCATAAAACAGGCAAGTACAGGTCACCTCCAAAGCTTGTGAAGAATGATCATCTAGAAGACAATATACAAGGCATTCAAAAACTGTTCTGTTAGGAATGCCGAAGGTGTCCGAAAAATCATCTACTAGATACCTCCATTCTGAATCGGGCCTGGTCCAGTGCCGATCATATAGATAATAAAGTAACTGAAAAAATGTTAAGTGAAAGGTAACAACATTCTTGCAAGAAATAATGCACAATTTAGATAATAATCAGATAACAAACTGAAGGATACAATTGCTTGCTTTGCAATCACCATGTCAGAAGCTCCATGCAGAAAGAGCATGTCAACTGCCTCACGCAAGTTTCTAAACGGGTATCTATTAACACTAAACTGATCTGTTGTAATAATGGAAGAGAACATAGAGGGTGATTGCTCATTCAGCAAGCATGTAATTGCCACTTCTTCGTCATTATCCCTGTAACTTTGTTCAATCCCAAGGTTTTGTAGTGCCTGCTCAATAAACAGTGTACAGTGATTGGCTTCATTGTACCCTCCTGCTTCAGCAATTTCAGGCCAGTGCCTTTTATTTGCAAATTCCTTTCTTTCCACAACTTCATAGCTCCAAGAAGCAAAGTCAGCATACCGTGAGCAAATGTGCTCAAGAAATCTATGCCTGATGCACCAAATCATGGCCTCCAAATGCTGTAGAGAAAATTTTAAATGAGTATTTCGCTGAGAATAATGATTGTTAAAAACAATGGCTGATCACTCATCGCATTTCAGAGGGCAACACACTAAACAGACATTGAATTTACTTAAAAGATTTGATACCAAAACTAGTTCAATATTAAGTTGCTAGCAATGATCAGACAAATAAGACCTGTTTTGCCTTCAGTGTGTTCTCAAAGAGTTGATGCAGGTCATTAACATGAGCTGAAACTGCTTCAGTAAAAGAAGAGATCATAACTTCAAGCACACTGGAAATTCCTGCCAAATGCACTGCAAACTTCTGCAGCTGGGGTAACTTGGACTTCATCACTTCTAATCCAGATTTATCTAAGATATTGTTAAGGTTTAACTTGACAGATTTAACAGTGCTTCACCCTCAATATGGATGGCCATGGATGCATGAAGGTTGAGACACTACTAAAAAAATAAAGCACGCAGCTGGATATAAATTTAATCGAACATCATTGGATACAAATCATGCCAATATCAGAAATGAGTGCAATAACAGCCTTCTTGCACCAGTCCTTGATGACCACCTCATCCAAAAGAAATGCCAGAACAGGATCACTTGATACAGCATTCTCATCCAAACAAACATCAGTGATATCTGATTTAAATGTTAAGAAAACAACAGAAAATAAGTTGTGCTGTACAGAAAAGCAAAAGGAAAATTCCAGAAAAGGATACATTGACAAATCATGGAAGACAAATTGTTCTGGAGGGCAACATCAAACAGGTTATGCAACCTCTGAACATCCATGTTAACAGGATCGTTGTGGCCTTCCTTTTCATGAAACCTTTCATCATGCTGCTTAGATATAAGGCCTGCTTCTAGGCACTTGTAATAAAGGCGTAGCTGGACCCTATTTCCATTGTCTGGTATTGGAGTTCTGCAAATTGGGCAGACATCACACCTCTGGCTGCATTCAGCACACAACGAGGCATGGCCACATGAGTTAAGCACGTGATGCACATAGCGGCCACAGCTACTCAAGTCTCTAGTTGTCCTGCAGCGCTCGACCCTGACCTCCTTGCATAGCTCAATGAGATCAATGGATGCCAGTTGCTCCAAAGCATTCTACCACAGAGAAGAAACTTTGTCAGAAACAACGCAAAATTTTAGTCCATACAGGGGCACTTTGCTTCGTAAAAAGACAAACATATAAAGTACAAAAATAGAACTGAATTTGGTATTTCTTTTAGCCATTTGACTAACATCCTCCATGCAAAGTACATTTGTCGATGGTCATCATGAAACACGAAAAGGTAAAAACAAAATGCTACAGCCATGAGCATAAAATTGGTGGAGCATGTACCACACAACAGGGGCGGACATTGCGTTGGGCATGGGTGCTCAGCATAACACCTTCCATTGTGCAAAACGGATTTGATAGCTCATAAAAGAGATAAGAGCGAGACCTGTCTAAAAAACATCGAAACAAGCTAGGGTTCTTTACCATTGAAATAAAACAGCCACTCCCGATCCAATCGATCAGTCGGGGGAAGGTGCGACTCGGTGTGAGCTGTTCCTCGGTGGAATCAGCCAATTATGGCCGCCGCAGTTCTTCTCCTCCGATGGATCGCAGCGTCTACGGAGCGGCTGAATCCAGTGGAACCTCGGTGCCGTGCGGACGGCGCTTATCGTAGGAGGCTCTGAGTGTGAGAGCTAGTGCGGGTTCCGCAGTTTTGGGGTTACGTGTGGAGGCCTGAAGCGGAGACGAAAGGCGCAGCTCCGTGGGTCGGGAGCGGAGTGCTGCCGGAGGAAGGCCGGCGGGGAAGACGACGGCGTGAGGAGAGAGAAACCCTACTGCAGGGAAGAGTGGAGTAGGCGCGGAACGGTGCGACGAGCAAGCTTGGCGAGGAGGGGTAGTTTAGGAAAGGCCAAGGTAATACCGTATGGTACCATTTTCACTTGTTGGGTGATCTCAGGCCTAACCCAGAGCAACACCGAAAGCAAACGCGGGCTGGACCAAATCCTTCGAGAATTTTTCTTACGATCCGGCCCATCATCCATCCTCGACGGCCCAACGGCCGGACCAGGTTGGGCGAGCGCAAACCAAGCCTGCCAGTCGACTGTCCATCTCCTTGCCAGTGCTCGTCGCCGCGCCGGCGCTCTTCGCGCCCAAACAGGAGCGAGCTGCCATCGTCTACCACCCCATATGCAGGCAGTGGCGTTGATTTTACGAAACGTATGCTGTAATTTTTTTTTTACAGCTGTATAAACGAAGACAGCGACATATATAACAACAGAAGCAGTCGCTGGAGGCAGCGAGTACTTTTCCTTCCTACTCAAAATGACTGAAAACAACTGATCACTCTGTAATATCATACTTTAGCCTAGCTAGCCCAGTAAAAAGAAAATACAACTAAAAAAATGTTCAACTCATAAATGTATAGTAAGCTTAAATTTATAAAAAAATTTAAAAAAATATATTAAAAACACATTAAATATTTTATCACTGTAGATCAAAAGTTATATCTTTTATCAAGTATTGCGCTATTTAAAATTAAATGTTTTACATATTTTACTTGAAATTTTCAACAAAATTAAATGTATTTAATGTCAAAAATCAGAATGAAAAAGCAGCATTTGAATGAAAGAGGTGAGAACTGTATCAAATACGGCACAAAGATCAAGAAAAAGAAAACGTATTTGAGGCGTCACAAAGATCAAGAAAAAGAAAACGGCACCATGATCTATTTACTCCTTTGGCATTCACGAAGTAATACAGTCACTGAGCGGGAGACGTAAAGAAGTGGATTGGTAGCTCAATGATCCAGGAGCCAATCGTACTAATTAGCTACCAGCTGAACCGTCACTGGCACGGTCTACAAGATGAATCAACACGGCTAGTAAAAAATACTAGTAGTAGTTAACAGATATTTATATCAATATCTAAATTTAACTTTTATCTCTATCAAACATGATACTTATATATAACAATTCATTTGGGACAAAATATTTAGATATGTTATGATATACTTGACCCACCCAATGAATACGCCAGTATTTATCCGTTCCCCAGGATACTGTGAGGGAGGAGGAGCTCAAAAATGTTAGATTTTCGGACATCGACGCACCGGGACTGGTGAATCCACTGGCGTACCCGGGGTAGGCCAGGTATATCGTAGCACTAAAATTTTTAGCTCAACTTAGTTCGTGCTAATTAAAATTTTAATTTCAATTGATATTTTAATAGTAAATACATATAGTTAATTCTAAATTATTGTTGTATATGGGTACCGGATTTGGTAGGGATGGTACTAACTAAATTTTAGTATAGATATAGCTTGTATGTTAGACTGTTATTTTTTATCTAAGTACCTAAATTAAATTAGTGTTTAGATATCAAGTCTTGATATCTATTAGAGTTTTATTTATATAACTTTTTCATCCACGTGCTGCTGCTTCGCAAATATTTTTGACACAAAATACAACTAGTTCTGCTGAAATTTTTAAGTAAAATACTTCAAACATTTAATTTTGAATAGTAAAATGTTTGACACAAAGGTAGAACTTTTTGTGTGCAGTGATAAAATATTTGATTTTTTTAAAAATATTTCTCTCTATTTTTCTATCAGTTCAAATTGAAGATGCATTTACAAGTTGAACTTTTTTTAGTTGAATGTTTCTTAGAACAGTACGCTAGCCAAAGTCTGATAGCATGAGGTGGTCCATCGTCGTTTTGTCATTTCGAGTGAAAAGGACAGTGCTTTTTTCTACTCTAAGCCTCAAGCGACTGGCGTTGTCACCATATTATCTGCTGTTTTCTTTGTCCGTACAATAAAAAAAATCGACATACTTGCGTAAAATCTGATAGGCCACTGGGTGGATCTTCCAGCCGAGCGATCTGGTGACCCTCCCCGACCCGCCCCTCACTCCCCTGGCGTTCAATTCTTGCTTTTCTTCGCTCCGGAACGGCCGCTAGGCTAGCCTGTTCCGATTTCTGGCACCGGCGCCGCGCCCTTGGTTTGTTGCTTTTGGCAGGGAGATAAGTGGGCGGCGGCGCAACAGAGGGCCGCGAACTGACTCTTATTATTTGCACTTTACAGTATCATTACCAGTTTCATGAATTTACTGCTTTGATTTTGAATATATTACTAAGAAAGTGTCTAATATGCATGTTCAGTAAGCTTACTTATGCGAACTTCTAGTTACAGCTGATCTCTTTGTACTACCTCCGTTTTAAAATATAAGCTCATTTCTAAATTTGTATAAGGGCAAAATCTTTTAACTTCTATCAATAATATCTAAAAAATTACATAATTTTTAATATAAAAATATAATTTTTATGAAAGTTTATTTAATGATGAATCTAAAAAAGAATATAATTTTTATATAATAAAACATTATTAATTATATATTATTAGTGGTCAAAGTGATACAAGTTTGACTTTGACTAATCCTAAAATGCTTATATTTTAGAACGGATGGAGTATTATCTTATTAGATTCTGTGTTTCAATGTTTTCAGTTGGCATTGGCTGGCTGCTTTGCACAAGTCCAATGATGTTCAGTGTTCTCAATTTTGAAAGGTCATGATCAGTTGGTCTGGATTATTATGACTTAACATATGTCATGACTTCATGTTTTCTTTATTTATTTACTGGCCTTACAAAATCACTAATTATTCACAGGTACCTGGAACGTATCTTCTCTAAACTACATTCTGATTATCCTGTGAAACAGTTTATTGAGTCAATAGATGCAATCAATTTCTTGGTAAGATTTTTTCCTTGCCCTTGGGTATTGTAAACTTGTGTATGAGCTTGAGTCTGCAGTGATTAATATTAATATTCATCTGTCATTAATATGGTTGAATATAAAAGGCCTGACATGCCAATATGCCACTCCTGCTCTTTATTTCACTAATGACCATATGGATGTTCTAGGCACCATGCATGAGGCATTCTCATGTACGTATAATTTTTTTATAGCTATTAGACCTTTTTCATTCCTGCGTTCTTTGTGTAACCCTGCAGGTTGACCAGCTTAAGATACCTACTGTTAAGGACATGAGGCACATTGACTGCAAGCTGAAACATTGTTTGGATCCAAGCTCACATGATGAGTAGGCCATCTCTCCTTCCTACGAGCCAGTATGCCTTCTACGGTTTACCCATCATACTCATTCATTGTTGTTTGTTCATCTCTACAGGCATAAGAAGAATGAGAAGAAATCAAAGCATAAATCAAAAAGAGCAGTTAATGATGCCCAACTGTAAGTACAACCAATGCATCTGTCTGATCACATTTTATTTACCTTTTGCTTCTGAGCACCTTCACTACAGCAACAGCTAGGAAGCATGTGGTCTGGCAGTGAATTTGTGAAAGAATCAATTCTAACAATGATGTGGTGAGGATTTGTTTTCTATCCAGTTTTGTTTCCTTCATGTTCTACGAAATTACTATGAGAAATACCATCATTTTATCCAGGCTCTACAAAAGATCCAAAGTGTACTCTGGATGCTCCATCCAGACTGAGCTTTCCTCATGGAGATAGTGATACCTGAGGACAAGCAATTTTGTGATGAGATGAGGCACCATTGCGGCCTTTGGAGCCCAGTGTCACTGGGTAGGTAACTTGTTCTTGCCTCATGGGAAGAACTGAGGCAAGAAGCAACAAAGAGATGTACCCCAAGGTGTCTAATTCAATGTATCAGAAGCTGGAGATGGCATGGTTGTGGCTGTAAGCTAATATACCAAATTAATTACTTGAAGTTGTCTTCTTTAAGATTGTACCATTGTTAGTCATGTGACTCATGTACACTTAATTGTATAATGTAATAAGATGGCATGGTTGTGACTGTAAGCTAATCTGCTTGTACACTCGAAAATGATCAGTCTGAGTGATTGTGAATTTTGATCGTGTGAATTGCTTATGGTTGTGGCACCGAAGGTGTTGTATGAAAACTCGAGCGTCGTTTTTCTTTGTTTTCCATGTTTTGCTTTGAATGAGCAGATGGTAAAGCATAATTGTTGGTTACGTGTTTATACGGACCTCAATGTGAAATCAGTAACTGCGTTTCTGCATTATTTTGCCATAAGCTCAAGTTCGGCATCTGACTGCTTCACTGAAAAAGTTCCTATGCCTAACAGATATCACCATTGCTGCTGGGCAGATCAATTTCCTGCTTCTCGGACATGAGCACTGCTGCCTCTTGGAGAGATGCGTGCAACTCGTCGTGAATATTTGACCTCTCGAAGGTGAAAGTAGTGCCATTTATACATGGACTAGAACGTTTCATTGCTTTGTCTTCAAGTATTGTTTGTACAGCCTGCATACAATGAAGCAAAGATAAATATCATAAATAAAAATTTAGGTGTAACACTGCGCATAATAATTACACATGCCACAACCGGTATCAGCATTACTAAAAACCCATATTCAGATTACAAGGGACTCAACTTTTGAGCATCAAGGCAAGCTAACTGCATAGATAGTGGGTTTTTAGACCAAAAATTATGATGAGTATCGAAATAAAAATGAACTCAAGGAGGAACATGAGAAAACCGACAAGTTGACTCAGTGGCCCTCAACGAAAAGGAGATATGGCAATACAATTGCTATAAGAATATATTCCTTTTAGCAAAATACTACTAACAAAAGGGAACTAAATCACCATCCACATAAATTGATATGAAGTGATAGGTATCTGCGTTAATGCCTGCCAGGAAATAGGTTGTGAATTATTCAGTTCTTTTCGATATCAGATTTGTACCATTGAAAATTTCAAACCAACTCTCGCACTCCCAGGGTCATATTCAGAATGATCAAAACGCTCTAACGCTGCTTGACTGGTTACCGCTCCAGCAGAAGTCTAGATCATAATCACTCCAGATACAATAGATGGAGATTTTTGGGTCGCTTCCAATTTCAGGCTCCTAGAGCTTGTTAAAGCTATAATTATGCTTCTGATTGTGATGCATTTATAAAATTGAACATGGAATTTATTGATAAACTCAATACAATGATTCTTTCTAGCTCGAGCATTCAAGGATTTTAAGAAGAAATGGTGCAAACCTTCAACATATTGGGATGGAAGGTGGGAACGCCAACATGCGAGACAGCGGCAGCGCCGAAGAAGTTGCCCAGCAGTGCGGCATCCGTCGCTGACAGCCCCCACAGCAGTCCGGCCGCGAAACCCGCAAGAAAACTGTCTCCGGCGCCGGTTGGATCGACCTGCACGGCGGGGAACGGCGACACACGTGCCTCCCCACCGTCCCAGTACAGCCGGCACCCATCCCTCCCCTCTGTCACGATCACGCAGCATCGCCGCCTCGCACTTTCCACCCCCACGTACGGCGCCTCCTCCGACGATGCCTTGAGGAACGCCACCTGCGGGAGGAAGCGCGCATAAGGCGTCCCCTCGAGCGCCACGTGCCGCACGGATCCCTCGCCGTCGAACGCCCGGATCAGCGCCTGCGCGTCCACGAGCACCGCGCGGCAGAGCCGGATCATTCGCTCGAGCGTCTCCGGCAGCATCTCCCCGGCGACGCCGACGGCTAATCCGTAGGCGAAGCGGCGGTCGGGGAGATCGGCGGGGTAGATCGGGTCGCAGGCGCGCACGCGCCGGAGCTCCCGGTCGGGGGCGTGCGCCGAGGCCGCGGCGTCGGAGAACAGGGCGTGGAAGGAGGTCGTGGGCGTGGCGCACAGCAGCGGCGGGTGCCGCGTGGGAGCCGGCGCGGAGGCGTAGGCGAAGTCAGGGCCAACTTTGGACACCACGACGAAGGCGGCCTCCGTCTCCCGGGGCGACGCGGCGTCGAGCACGTTGGACACAAAGGCTGCGGCTCCGCCGAGGGTTTCCCCGACCACGCGCCCGCCCCGGAGCAGCACGTCGTGGCAGTAGCTTCCCACAACGAGGCCCTCAAGCGCGCCGCCCGGCGCCCCCTTCACCCGCTCCTCTTCCTCCTCCGCGCCATCGGGCTCCGCCGCGAGCGGCGTCGCCGCGGCGGGGGACGGCGCCAGGGCGCGAGAGGGAGAGGGGGCCGTGGCGGTGGTGGGAGCGGGGGTCTCGGCGGGAGGGTGGAGGAGGAGAGGAGCTGTGAGACGGCAACATGGAGGGAGGTGCGGCAGAGTCGAGGGAATAAAAGCGCGGGTGCGAGTTGGATCCCGGGAGGTGACAAGAGGGGGAGAGCTTTACAGATGCCGTGCCGCGGGACACGTGGTGGCGGCGCGCGTGTGAGATTGGGCGGCGGCGGTGGCCGCTCGCCGAGGCCGCCCGGTGCGTTGGAGTTTGGAATCGCGTCTGGTGTGCCCGCAGCCCGCGGGGAGCTGCTTCTCTGCTAGGAACTTGATATGTTCACCGGTTCTGTTCGCGCTTCGCCGGCTGCAGATCAGCCAATTCGATTGATAGTGTTCTGAGACAGGTGATAAATGTGGTAATTTTTTACATTTTATTATAATTTTTAACATGCATTTTTTAAACCACTGTAATATAAAATCATATGTTGATCGAAGAGTTAAAAAATTGTTCAAATTCATATCATTGCATGACATCCTGGCAACCTTGACTCTTAAGTATGCAAGTGACGTGGAGCGCAACCGCAAAGCAGCTGAGTTAACCCATCACAAGCTTGTTTGAGTTCTGCATCGCTACTCACTTCTCCAAAACAAGTCGATGCGGTTATATCTACAGATTTCGATGATGTCACATCTCACATCTCTAACAGTGATAGCAAGTTATAGATGTTTGAGGCAGTGCCTCCAATTCAAAGCGAACGTATGCCATACGCGGCTAAAGTCAACCCGTCACCATACATGTCCACAGCACACACGTGTGTCGATGATGATAATGACGTTGCCAGCCACTAGGCTAGCTCACAAGCATTGCTTCGCAGCCAGCACCTTCTCTTTACTTTGGCTGTCATATGATTGAACGGTGGAAGGAACGTGGCGACGGGTGAAGAGAGTGAAACACGACGACGGTGGAGAGAGTGAAACTTCACCGATGCTTATGTAGCCAGAGCACGAAAGAAATAAGTGGAGCTTGCTAACTGGAATGGTCACGCTCACGGCTTGCAAGTGACGTAGCGTGACCTACAACACAGTGGTTATATATGGACCGTCATGTAAATCATATTAAATATTGCGATCGAGGCGGATGCGGGCAGACAGCCGCATCCCACCCCGCTTACACCACATAATTTTTATTGAGAAATTGAGAATAGATAGTTCTCTACAAGTTATCTAACAGAAACTAATCAAAAGCACAAAATTCCAAAATATTTTGCATTTAAAATATAGAAAAGATCCTAAAAACTAAGAGGTTTTCAAAATATCTCAAAAAGTTAGCTCATCATATCAAAAACTAACAAACGAGATTTCTTTGTCAAAATTATACTCCACTCCGTATTTGCAAACAGAAACAGTCGCCAAACGACTTCGTTTGCATAGCAACCGAGAACTTCCGAAAACACCCCTCGTCATTCTCCGCTCCGATCACAGCTATCCACGACTACGACGGTACGACCTCCGGCTTCCCCGGCGTCCGACTCCAAGACTGCGCACCCTCACCGATATGGCGGCCGGCGGCGGCGCAGCGCCGCCGGTAATGGATGAGAAGGCCCGGCGCACGCGCGACCTCCTCGCCAGCTTCTACAACACCGATCCCTCAGCGTCCGCAGTTGCCCCCGCGTCCCACGCGTCCCTGGCGCGGCTCTCCCCCACAGCCACGGCTGCGTCCCCCCTCGACTCCATCAACTCCACCTCCTTCGATCCCGAGATCTACATGAACGTCCTGGTTCGCGCTCGCATCTGATCCCCACTTTCCCTCTCACTGGTCTCTCAGATCCAGTTCTCTGCTTTTGCGACGGGTCGTTTGGTTCGGGACATGCTGGGTAAATTTTTATCAACTGCGACCTGTAGTGGCCCTCTGCATTATTAAGCTCCTGCTGGAACAATACGATTAGTGCACATTGCATTTTTGTCTGGAGGAGATCAAATGGCCCTAAGTGGCGGTCGCTGTGGTGCTATTAGCATGTTTAGGGTTTTGAATGTATCTGGATTTTATTTTGTGTAATTGAGTTTACTTTCAAAATTTCTAATACATGTAGTTGAGTTTTAATTTAGATTTGTGGTTTTTAGTTGTTATCACCTGAAGATCTGATATCCGAGATGGAGTCACATATATAACAGGAAGTAAAGTTTAGCTAATGTATCAAACCAACACTTACATTGGAATACCCACATTGTGTGCTTACTTGCTTATACTGTATAAATAATTCTGTTGGAATGTTGTGTACATATACACTATATTTATATTTTATTGAAATAAAAAGGGCAGCCCGGTGCACGTCGCTTCTGCTTGTGCAGGGTCCAGGGAAGGGTTTGACCACTTTGGGTCTTTTGCACGTAGACTTTCCCTGCATTTCTGCAAGGGGCTGTTTCCAGGACTCTAACCCGTGACCTCATGGTCACTAGGCAACAGCTTTACTGCTGCACCAGGGCTCCTCTTCTTTATCGAAATATCTCATTGAAATCCAGTTTGGAATTTTGAATATGAATATATTCATTAGAAAGATCAAATTTACTAACATTTTACTTCTGTTCTATACTTAAATTTCTTGCATTCTGATCGTTATAGTGTAATTATGTTCCATTGATCATCTGTATTTCATTAGGGAACAATGCACTGTTTGCATATAATTGATGCATAACCATGCCATTTGAGCAACTTGAGTTATTTGCACAGTTCTTTGTATTGTTGGATTACTGCAAGTGGCTTTATAAGAAACCCATAACGGTGTTGGATCCTTTTGTGGACTTACGTATCATTGGTGTTGCCCCAGTTAATCTGGTTAAGTAATTGACAACCAGACATTTTGGGCAAGCTTTTTATTACCGGTGAATTGTCCAAGGTTTGGCAAGCAAAACTGTATATAATGTGACCAAAAGGGCGTGTGCATGCTAAAATTTCACATTGTTTTAAATGTGCCAAGTTCCTAGGCATCACTAGGCAGTGGCAACAATAGTTGGGCTCAAACCACACCCAATCTGCCATAGCTAATCTATGTTTAAAAATACATCCGCGCGCCAGAGTTACTCTGTTTTCGATATTTAAGAGGGGAATGCTAACTTTCCCTGTGTTTTTAGGTGCAACAATCAAATCTTGAAAGTCTTCTACAAAGGCATGTGAAGATGGCTGCTGAGATCAAGAACCTAGACACAGACTTGCAGATGCTAGTATATGAGAATTATAACAAGTTTATCAGTGCAACTGATACCATCAAAAGGTAATGTATTTTCCTGACTGTTAGGTGACAGCTTACAGGTCGCCTTATATTAATGGACTGTGAGGTCCTAGTGCTGCTATTGTTGTAATGTGTATAAATTTCTTATATATATATATATATATATATATCACAGGATGAAGACTAATATTGTCGGGATGGAGGCGAATATGGAACAACTCCTTGCAAAGGTATACATTTTCTCATTGCCTGTGTATTGCTGAATCAGTTTACATGAATAATCAATCTGTATTTGCTTTTTGCCAGATAACATCAGTGCAATCAAAAAGTGACACAGTGAACACATCTCTTTTTGACAAAAGGGAAAACATAGAGAAGTTACACCGCACACGCAATCTTCTCCGAAAAGTTCAAGTAATTACTGTCCAGCTTGCATTCTAACTGATAATTTGCGCTGCTTGGCTTGTTGCTCTTGCCAGTGACAAACAATTTGTAGTTTTGCACAGTTATATTATGAAATGCAAATTTGACTAATATTCCATCTGTCCCCTTTTACTTGTCATCCTGGGTGTGGACATGGGAATTAAGGAGGATGAAAAAGGTGAGATGTATTGAAAACAAGGTGGAGAGAGATAGAGATAGGGATGTATTGGGAATGGAGAAATATGTATTGGGAAGCAAAGGTGACAAATAAATGGGGGAAACATGTGAACTCTAGGATGACAAGTAATTCGGGATGGAGGGGGTAGCAGTTTAGATGAACCTAAATGGTGTGCTAGTTATGTTGATATCCTAGCCCATGTTGTGGTAGGCCCGAATTGCTAACATGTGTAGTTAAATCCCAAACTTTGAAGTTGAATATGGAATGCAGTTACGTAAACACAAGGTAATCAAGTGCAGCAACTTTAACTTCTTTTCTCTGAGAAGCCTATCCCACTAGAGATTTGGGAGGGCACTGTTCTGTTTGGACAACTAGAACCTTAGAGCATCACTTTAAATACAGATGAAGAAGAAAATCAGTAGTGACTAATGTGCAGTAATATATTTGTTCTAGATAGCTTTATCAATGACAATTGGTTACTCCGCATTACTCTTTTTTTTCACCTTTTCAGAATGTGTACTTCCAATGAATTTTATAGCTGATGTAGAGATGTGAAACAAACATGAAAAACATTGATAGTCTTAGCTTCCATCAACCTCTTTTGCAGTTCATATATGATCTGCCATCTCGGCTTGACAAGTGCATCAAGACAGAAGCATATGCAGACGCTGTCAAGTTTTTTACTGGAGCAAAACCCATTTTTGAGGTAAGCTTGAGCTTTAGCTTATTCCTCAGTTTGGAAACTATTTTTAACACTTATTCAGCATGCTAGTTCATTTACTTCTTTATTATAGGCATATGGTGACACGTCCTTTCAAGAATGTAAAAAGGCATCTGAGGAGGCAATGGATGTAGTTATACAGCACCTTCAGGTAATTGTGTTCATTTTAGCTTCAGATAAGTGATAACAAACTCATAATTAGTTGCTCAATGGTATCTAAAACTTATGGCTCATTACTCAGTCACATTCTTCTGATTGTGTCTTTATCTTTTTAATACTCTTATAAATTTTCAGGAAAAGTTATACTCGGATTCTGAACCTATTGAAGCACGAGCGGAAACTGTAGTACTTCTTAAACAATTGAATTATCCAGTATGCATTTTACCACTATTAACATTTACAATGTTGTTAGGTGACCTGTGAAGCTATGTTAGAGCTTCTCTTGTCTTGTACCAAACTACTATTCCCAAGTTTGCCCTTTATTCTGTATATCCTCATTTTAGTATCCCCCTCTCCCTACCTTTCAACAGGTTGACAACCTAAAATCAAACCTACTTGAAAAGTTAGAAGACTGCCTTTTGAATCTCCAGAATGAGCCTACACAGGTATTTATCAGAATTCAAATGTAGTAGAAAAAATGAATAATTTCCATCCTATTTGTGCTGGAAATTCCACAAATTGTGACTGGCGCAGCCCACAATCTCTGTATGAAGCTATATTCATACGTAAAATGTAACCTTATTTTATGATTTTTATTTGCTCACTACCGTATTGATTAATGAAGATAGTCTTGCCTACTTATTTTTATCAGGCTTCAATTGGTGACATTTCAAAGACATTCCGTGCTTATTTAATAATATTTCCTGATTCAGAAAGGCGTCTCATTGAACTTGCTCAAGCATTATTCTCGAAGTAAGATGAGTTCTTATCTTATGTAATTGCACCATGAGAGGGTTAGCTGCCGTTGGATCATGAATAATTACATAATATTGAAATCTTTGATGTTTTAGCTCCCAGAATATGAACCATGGAGGTTACAGGTGTGAAAATACATTAGACACATTCGCTCACTAATGGGCAGCCCAGTGCTCATAGCTCCCGCTTGTGCAGGACTGCAGGGTCTCACACTAATGATGTTAAATTTTGATTCTGAAAGATAAGCCTCCAAACTGATGTGTCCATAATGTTAGAAATGAACCCTTAACTTCCATTGAACAGCCGCAAGGGGTATATATAAAGAGTACAATATGCAAAGAAGACCGGCAAGCGGGTGCGGGCCGTCAGCGCTCAGGAGAAGGAGAGGATGCGAGGGATGAAGAGGAAAACCTAACCCTAGCTCTTATACCGTGTTAGAAATGAACCCTTAACTTCCATTGAGCAGCCCCAAGGGGTATATATAAAGAGTACAATATGCAAAGAGGGCCTCAAGCTATTTAAAATATCTAACACATAAAACTTCATAGATATAGCTTGAGATGATCCCTTTTTTCTCATTTTCTTAAAGGTTTTATAGCTCTAAATTTCTTGAGAAGTTGAGAGGCAGCTTTGGGTGGGTATAGTCAATTTTCTTGTGATCTAGAGCTTGATTTGCACTGTTATGAATTTGTGGTAATATTGGGATAAATGGAGGCTAATGAGGCGGCTACCTTTGGCAAAATTGCCCTTGTAGCTCTCAAAATCCAAACTGTTTTGCACTCCAGTATTCTTTCTGCAATTTCTCTTGTAGCACTTGAGTAGCTCCATCTGTTCTCTGTCTAGCATTGCACCACCATATTTCATACGAACAGCCCAGACTGCATCTTACCCATCTGAGAGTTAACTCCCGACCCCATCTCAGTTAGTCCATACGACCATCTGCAATGCTGTGTCTCCTTCTCAAATGAGTGCAACTTCTCTTGTGCTCAAATTCCACCACAGCATCTCCCTGGATCAAAGCCAAATCTGATGAATCTGCTCCTAACTAGCAGTTGGCGCTCGGCCCCTCCTGCCCGTTGCTATTCTCCATTCACCTTGCTTGGGCATGGAGGTAACTACAACTGCTGCTATGTGGTGGTGTGGCTTGCTCTTGCAGCAAGAGCCAAAGTCCATGTCTGCTGCGACCTATGAGGGTCTTCCTTGTTGCCAATCCCTCCACTGACATTGTCCAGTCTCATCACTGTGCCTGTATATCAGAAGCCAATGAGGAGGTGATTGACCTTAAATAGGAGGGCTCCAGCAGCATATGAGTGATTCCCTTCACTTGAAGGAGGAAGAAAGGAGAGCGATTTTAGGGAGGATATAGAAGTTCATCGAAGATGATGGGTGGTAATGGAATAGACAGAATGCTAGGTGGAGGAAGAACCAGTGAGATTCCTGTGGTACATTTGAAATTGCCAAAAAAAAGTTAACAAGAGCACAGTCTAGTGCTATGAGCATGATTTAGCCTATTTTTCTTTTGCTTTGATTCTTTTATCTAACATTTCAACTTTGAAAATTCATCTCATATACACTTATCCTTCTTATTCTTTTGCATGAAAGCCGATATGAAACAGTTAGAGAGAATCTGAAAAAAAGAATTCCATCGACTGATCTCCTGGCAATGCTACGTAAGAACTCTGTCTATTCTATTTTGTACCACCATTGCACATTTATTTACATACTAATATTTTTGGACCAATAGTCTGAACCTGGATGGACCAGTTAATGTCACTAAAAAATCCATATATTACATCAATAGAATAGAGTACTTAGTGACATGACTATTAACATTAGTGTCTGATGTATTTACCTTTAGGTCTAGTTTACACTGCTTCACTGGGCTGCACTGCATTGAGATTGGAATCCTACAGGGTTTACGGGGATTTTTTTCTTTATGACTCATATATACTCTTACAAATGGGAAAGTGCTTTTGAGAAGCTACCCAATGCCATATATGGCCTTGATGGACTTGCTTAATAAATTGATACTTCTTTTGTTAGATAATTATGTTTTTTCAAACTTTCAATTTACTAGTGCTATTCTTGTATGATGAAGGATCCTTGTGGGAGGACGCAACCACCATTGATGAAGTCATACCAGAGGCTGCACTACCAGCTTTCTCTTTGGAGGTTTGACTTATACATGATTGAAGTTATATTTAATGAAACTATAACGCAATGAGACAATAATGCTATGTTTGTGTTTGGAATATCCTTCAATTATCATATGTAATGTTATGTCTTTCTCTCTTTCAACTTTCACTTGGTCTGTATATTCTGACTACAATGAAGTAGATAACATCTGGATTAATTTGCATAATGTACTCTGTTAGCTGGGGTGTTGATTCCTCCTGGTATAGAATCATTGTTTTTCTCTTATTGTCCATGTTCATTTTGTATATTTAATTATTTCTTGATACTTATTTTGTGTGTGCCAATATTTTTGCTCCAGACAACTCGAGATATTATTAGGCAACACATTGCAACTGCCTTTCATCATCTTCAAAGTGAAATATCAGGTGCCGTCTCTTCTATTTGCCATGGTAGATTGCAATTTATTCAGAACTTAATTCATCATGTATTATAGTTTAGATTTGATTTGCAAATAATTTTTCTGTTTATTTATAATGATACAAGAAGGAAAACAATGAAGGTGTAAAACTAACATTTGTTGAATGTGGATGAGCAGATGTACTGATCAGAACACAGTCAACATCTAATGAGAAGTTAGAAGAGTCGCAACTGCAAACTACCATGGAAACAAGTAAAACCAAAGTTTCCCAGGGATGCATAGATCTCCTGCAGGTAATATTTGGAAGTTTGAGAAAGTGTTTCTATATCCTTCTATTTTGATGAGCTGTTCAGCAACTTAATTTCATGGACAATCTACTAAATAACTCATGATTGCATTACACTTTTTGTATGCTCTGTTTTGATGATCTCATTTTGACCTGTTTCTTCCAGGAGTTTCATCATCTTATAGATGGCAATACAGAGTTGCTTGTAAGGCTGAGAGATTTGATTATTGATTGGGTACAAGAAGGCTTTCAAGATTTTTTCCAGAAGCTCGATGGACATTTTCATTTGCTCTCTGGGAGAAGGAAGAGTTTCTTACAAGAGTCAAGTACTCTGGAACCTATGCAGATTGACAAGGTCCCAGCAGTGTTGGTGTTGATGCTTGCACAACTCTGTGTTTACATTGAGCGAACAACAATTCCTAAAGTTACAGAGGTGCATTGCTAAATCACTTATTGACCATCAAATGTGAATCCCCTCATATGAGCGAATTAGTGATGAATGATTGTGCTTTGTGCTGCCTTATGTAGGAGCTAGCGTCTTCTTTTTCTGGAGGCGGTGCCCGTAGCTACGAATATGGACCGCCTTTTGTGCCTGGAGAGATATGTCGCCTATACCATTCATCTGGGGATAAATTGTTACACCATGTAGGAAGTGTTCTTCTTTATCTTCTGACTGGTTTCACTCTATTTTTTTCTATTTTTTATTAGTTGCTATTGACTTTTATGTGGATGTTTGTCTCCCTGTGCTATGTGATCTGATTTTTCTTCGATCTCATCAACTATCGTATGGAGATAATAACAACACATAGGAAACAAAGAAGGCTCAGACTGTTTTCTTATTCTCTGGATCTTCCTTTAGTAATATGCCATGCATCCTGTTGTGAAAGGGAAATAATGATATGTATTCACTTTAGTAATATGCCATGCATTCAACTCTGAATGCAATGTAACTGCATGCATAATGTCTTGTATAACAAAACCTACCATCTTCAGCATAATCACTTGTTCAAGAATCTTATTTCAAAAGCAGAATGAATTTCAGTTTTATGTGAGAGAACAACATCCCATGCCATTGGAGCAAAACTCAGACATATACTGTTTTTTTTAAAAAAATTTGTTGAACCGATCAGTGCAAGTAACCGAATGTTATGTTCCTTGGAGCAGTACATAAATATGAAGACTCAGAAGATCTCCAAACTTCTTAATAAGCGATTTTCAACGCCAGTCTGGACAAAGGTAGCTTTTCTGTTTAACAGAAAATATTTTGGTCAGTGATTTTTTCCATTTCTTGTTTTGCTTATTCAGTTTTGTATTTCTCCATGATTTATATGTTGGGCCAAAAATAGCACAAGGAACCAAGGGAAGTGAATATGTTTGTTGATCTTCTTTTCCTAGAGGTTTGTTTTGTTTTCTTGTTGAATAACATGTGTTTCTACTTTCTAATTCTTACTAGTATTTGATAATTGAGCATTATCATGTCAAAGTTAGCAGTAGAGCCTTGTGATATTTGTTTTGCATCTTCACTACTTCGTGTGGTTACTACCTGCGTCCAGAAACATGAACCATGCTGATTTTTTGTCCTCAAGTTAACTTGGATTTTTTTTCTCCCTGTAGTTCAATGGTGTGGTTTCTGAAGTCAAGCAGATCCTACCTTGTGGTTTAATTCGGCGACATCGGCATTCTGATAGCACGGGCAGTACTACTTCCTCTAGGAGCAATCCTATGCGAGAAGACATGTTGAATCGATCAAACACACAACGTTCTAAAAGCCAGTTTTTAGAAAATCATCTAGCGAAGCTATTCGAGCAGAAAATGGAAATATTCACCAAAGTTGAATATACACAGGTAGCATTCTGGAATTTCATATTATACCTACCCTATATGTTATAGAAAATGTTGTTTTGGTTTCATTTTCTTTAAATCTATTAGTTCTTTGGACTTGGGGGACTTGGGGCATCATAGTGCTGAGCTGTCACAAGGAACATTTTTTGTTTGGTTTACAATCATCCTTATTGAGCTGGTATTTTCACATTTGCCTGAATGCTTTTCAAGTGTAACCATATTAGTGTACACATCTTGCATAGACAACTAAATTAGCTAGTTGAATTGAAACAGATTTATATACAGATTTGTAGTGGAACCATAATGATATTCAGAACTTGTTCATTTTTGCAGTATGCTTGTGTAGTGCTCATTCTATGTGCCTTTCTTCTTAGCACTGGATAATTAATTGTATGCTGTATTAAAATTTAGTCAGGGATGTACGGTAGCCTTGTATTAGCACCTAGATCTCATCTCAATCTTCATATTTGCGTAACAAATAAAGAAGCATCCAAATTCAAATTCAAAAAAACATTAAAGAATCTTCTGTTTTTTTTTGGGGGGGGGGGGGG